>CM035842.1:297644643-298112584 GCA_020510985.1 Pholidichthys leucotaenia
ACAACACAACTACAGTATCTCACAAAAGTGGGTACATCCCTCACATTTTTGTAAATATTTTATTATGTCTTTTCAAGGGACAACACTGAAGATATGACACTTTGATCCAATGTAAAGTAGTCAGTGTACGGCTTGTATAACAGTGTAAATTTGCTGTCCCCTCAAAATGCCTCAACACACAGCCATTAATGTCTAAACCGCTGGCAACAAAAGTGAGTACACCCCTAAGTGGAAATGTCCAAATTGTGCCCAAAGTGTCAATATTTCATGTGGCCACCATTATTTTCCAACACTGCCTTAACTCTCTTGGGCATGGAGTTCACTAGAGCTTCACAGGTTGCCACTGGAATCCTCTTCCACTCCTCCATGACAACATGAGATGAGATGAGATGAGATTCAACTTTATTGTCATTACACATGTATGAATACAAGGTAACGAAACGTGACTTGGCATTTGGGCACGCTCTAGCAGAGCGCATTCAAGGCCGGGGCAGCCGCTAGGCGCCAGTCATGCAGCCGCTAGGCGCCAGTCATGGCCAGTCACAGAGCTGGTGGATGTTAGAGACCTTGCGCTCCTCCATCTTCCATTTGAGGATGCCCCACAGATGCTCAATAGAGTTTAGGTCTGGAGACATGCTTGGCCAGTCCATCACCTTTACCCTCAGTTTCTTTAGCAAGGCAGTGGTTGTCTTGGAGGTGTGTTTGGGGTTGTTATCATGTTGGAATACTGCCGTGTGGCCCAGTTACCAAAGGGAGGGGATCATACTCTGCTTCAGTATGTCACAGTACATGTTGGCATTCATGTTTCCCTCAATGAACTGTAGCTCCCCAGTGCCGGCAGCACACATGCAGCCCCAAACCAAGACACTCCCATGACTATGCTTGACTGTAGGCAAGACACACTTGTCTTTGTACTCCTCACCTGGTTGCCACCACACATGCTTGACACCATCTGAACCATGTAAGTTTATGTTGGTCTCCTCAGACCACAGGACATGGTTCCAGTAATCCATGTCCTTAGTCTGCTTGTCTTCAGCAAACTGTTTGTGGGCTTTCTTGTGCATCATCTTTAAAAGGGGCTTCCTTCTGGGACAACAGCCATGCACACCAGTTTGATGCAGTGTGCGGCATATAGTCTGAGCATTGGCAGGCTGACCTCCTACCCCTTCAACCTCTGCAGCAATGCTGGCAGCACTCATACGTCTATTTTCAAAAGACAACCTCTGGCTATGACACTGAGCATGTGCACTCAGCTTCTTTGGTCGACCATGGCAAGGCCTCTTCTGAGTGGAACCTGTCCTGTTAAACCACTGTATGGTCTTGGCCACTGTGCTGCAGCTCAGTTTCAGGGTGTTGGAAGTCTTCTTATAGCCTACTTCATCTTTATATAAATGGTAAATGGCATTCACTTATATATCGTTTTTTTTTTCTCGTGTCTAGATGACCAAAGCACTTTACAGATCCTGCTATCCACCCATTCGCACACACATTCACACACTAATGGCAGTGTATGTTGACCAACAATTCTTTTTTTCAGATCCTCAAAGAGTTCTTTGCCATGAGGTGCCATGTTGAACTTCCAGTGACCAGTATGAGAGTATGTGAGTGATAACACCAAATTTAACAGACCTGCTCCCCATTCACACCTGAGACCTTGTAACACAAATGAGTCACATGACACTGGTGAGGGGAAAATGGCTAATTGGGCACGATTTGGACATTTTCACTTCGGGGTGTACTCACTTTTGTGCCAGTGGTTTAGACATTAATGGCTTTGTGTTGAGTTATTTTGAGGGGACAGCAAATTTACACTGTTATACAAGTTGTACACTGACTACTTTACATTGTATCAAAGTGTCATATCTTCAGTGTCATCCCATGAAAAGATATAATAAAATATTTACAAAAATGTGAGGGGTGTGCTCACTTTTGTGAGATACTGTACATGTCTAGATAAGGATGACACACTGTGTGTCAATTTTGACACAGTTCTTGTCATTGTATAGACATAGTTGTGTTGTTTTAACCCCTTGAACTCTGTGAATTCCGCGGGCGGTCACGTCTCTGCATCTTAGTGCGTCTCAGTGCGCACTGAAAAAAAAAAGCTGTATTTCTGGTCTTCCAGTACAGACACAGCCTTGTTACAACCTGAGAAAAAAGCTGTGTAATATATTCTTTTTTTGTGGTAGTTTTACAAAATTTTGACCTCAGCTTGAAAACACTTGGTTCTACATTTCTGTTGTGGTTTCCAGCCAGTATCTGACAGCTGTATGTTATTTGCAAGCATTTGTATCTAAAAAAAACACCCAGGCGAACTTTCTTGTTACTCAGTGGCAGGAGCACTTAGAGAGATTATGACTGTTTTGCCAAAAAAATTCAGAGTGTTTTCTTTTAAATGAGACCAACCCCATGAAGATGCTGCAAAGGGTTGAAGAACAGCTTTTGATTTACTTTGGGCATGTTATTTTTAGGCGTTTTTAGGGAAGTTGAACAGAGTTCCACAGGTTAACACATCTGTAGTATCAAGATGTGTTTAATATAGCCAAATGTGAGTTTTGTACATTATGATATGGAAATAGTAGTGCATCTATGTAAATTAGAGTTAGAATATTGTGATGTGTATTGTGATGGGGGTTTTTTACAATAAAATTAAAAAAGATAAACTCTCCCCATACTCAGTATTCCTCTTCAATTTAATTCTGATGATTATGGTTCGTTTTTAAGCTGAATTACAAATCATGATATTCTTATGTACTGAGATGCACTAGTAGTTATTTGAAGAAAACTAAACAAATGGCCATTATTTTAATTGATCATAAGGCCTCATATTGATTGTTTACTTGACAAACTACAATCATGCAACTAGTTGATGGTGACATTTTTCTGATGCAACTAACCATTACATCAACACTACAGAAGGCTTATTAAAATGGACATCGATTCAGAGACACTAGCATTGTGATACTTTGTGAAACACTGTGAAACACAAATGTACCTATTTAGGTGCCAGAGTAATAAAATTAAATGATTTTTCATTTCACTAGACAGTGCTAAATACTCACTGTCTGGTTAGGTCAGCACAGCAAAGGAGTGACTCCTGAGATCTGGAAGACCTGGAGTGAACAAGACAAAAATTGGGATGAGAAAACTGCTATGTATGATATTGCAACACTGGTTTATTGCAAGATCACAAAAGTATCACATCACAGCCCAAGTGATAGTATGGTGTTGTGTCTCCTCTAGTTGTTCCCTCTTCTATTAAGTATGACTTATTGTCATAGGCTATATTCCTTTTTTGTTTGCTTTTTGTAATATGGCATGGGCCTGCATGCTGCAGTTAGGCCCCCTGACCATAGTTTGCAAGTCTTTGTTTTAATAGCTAAAAGGTAAGCATTTACAATAAGAAAGCCACAAAGAAAGCTAGACACAACTTAACAAGAACCTTTTTTTTTTGGTCCTTTTCTGTGCCTGTACAGTTTTTAAAATCTTTTTTTTTTGACTAATTGATAGGACAAGATAATGCTATTTCTTCTTTGTTCCTTAAAATAGTTTAAAGAATAGCTGCTCACTATGTAAGGGTAAATTCTCTTTAAACCATTTCTGATTGACTGCCCCACACAAAGGAACCTCATGGTCTGAGACTTTGGCCATATGAGAAAAAATAAAAGGTCTAATTTACAGTGTTTTTAGTGGTAATTAAATGGTATCCTTTTACTGAGAAAAAAAAAGCTTAAATAAACCAACAAAATTCAAATTTAAATCCACTCTAAAAACCCTCTTACAAGGCAACATGTCCAACTGTCGCTCGAGTAGGTTCATTTTGTCTCCTTTCTAATTATTAGCCCTTTGTTTTCTTATTAAAGACAAGGATAGAAAGGAGATGTTTTTACCTTTGCATGTTTCGACTGTTTGCTGCAGTCTTCATCAGAAGTGCCAGCTGATTGCTGCAAAGTGTCATTTATCAGCTGGCTTTCCTAGGTGGGGCCAGCTCAGCAGAACTGTCAGATCCATCGGGCCACCATCATCACAGACCAAGAAGACAGACAGGAGGAAGAAAACTACATAAGACATGCACTCACATGCTATCAATATCCGATATGGTCCATAAATAAAGGGAAACAGCAAGTCAAAAACAAATTCAATTCAATTCAACTTCATTTATATAGCACCATTTCACAACAACAGTCATCTCATAGCACTTTCAACTGGAGGGGAAACCACCACAATTGCAGAAAGACCCCATCAATCAGGTGATCACCTGTGATCAAGCACTTGGCGACGGTGGAGAGGAAAAACTCCCTTTTAACAAGCAGAAACCTCCAGCAGAACCAGGCTCAGGGAGGGGCAGTCATCTGCTGCGACTGGCTGGGGGGTGAAGGGATAGAGAAGAAGAAGAAGAAAAGAACAGACATGTAGACAGCAAACAGTACGACGGGGACTCAATCTATGGAAGAGAACAAACAGATGTTAATGACCAGCAAAAATATTTCATTGAGAGTGAAGAAAGGAGTGAAGTCCAGTGCATTGTTGGAGGTCCCCCGGCTGTCTAAACCTATTAGCAGCATAACTAAGGGAAGGTTCAGGGGGCACATGATCCCTCCCTAATTATAGACTATATCAAAAACAAAGGTTTTAACCCTATTCTTGAAAACAGAGATAGAGTCTGACTCCCGAATCCAGATTGGCAGCTGGTTTCACAGGAGAGGAGCTTGATAATTGAAGGCTCTGCCTCCCATTGTACTTTTGGAGATTCTAGGTATTACAAGTAATCCTGCATTTTGGGAGTGTAGTGTTCTGTTAGGATAATAGGTTAGTATCAGATCTTTTAAATAAAAAGGGGCCTGATTATTTAGAGCTTTGTAAGTGAGAAGAAGGATTTTAAACTTAATTCTAAACTCTATGGGAAGCCAATGAAGGGAGGCCAGAACCGGAGAGATATGATCTTTCTTTCTAGTACCTGTTAAAACTCTTGCTGCAGCATTTTGGATCAGCTGAAGACTTTTTAAAGATGTTTTAGGACAACCTGATAATAAAGAGTTACAATAATCTAATCTAGAGCTAACAAAAGCATGGATTAGTTTCTCAGCATCACTCTGAGACAAGATGCTCCTAATCTTGGCAATATTACGCAAATGATAGAAGGCAGTCGTAGAAACAAGTTTAATATGTGGATTAAAAAACAGATCTTGATCAAAAATAACTCCAAGGTTCCTCATAGAACTATTAAGAGAGAGTAACCACATCCAAACTAAGAGTTTGATTTGGAAAGGTATTTCTAAGGTTTTTTTGGACCAACTAGAATGACTTCAGTCATCTGAATTTAATAGCAGGAAATTACAAGTCATCCAAGCTTTGATTTCCTTAAGACAGGCCTTTAACTTGGCTACTTGATTACTATCATCTGGCTTCATTGACAGTTATAATTGTGTGTCATCTGCATAACAATGAAAATGTATACAGTGCTTTCTAATAATGTTGCCTAGCTGAAGCATATATAAACTAAAAAGAATAGGGCCTAGCACAGATCCCTGTGGAACTCCGTGACTGAACTTTGAGTTGGAAGAAAACTCATTATTGACATGAACAAACTGGAACCTATCAGATAAATAAGATCTAAACCACTGCAACAAAGTTCCATTAAATCTAACATAGTGTTCTAATCTATCAAGTAGAGTATTATGATCGATAGTATCAAAAGCTGCACTAAGGTCTAAAAGGACAAGTATAGAAACAAATCCATTATCAGATGCAATAAGGAGGTCATTAATGACCTTCACTAAGGCTGTTTCAGTACTATGATGGATTCTAAACCCAGATTGAAACTCTTCAAATAAACCATTTCCCTGCAAGTGGTCAAATAATTGAGTAGCAACAACATCTTTCTAAGATTTTTGAAAGGAAAGGCAGATTAGAGATTGCTCTATAGTTAGCTAAAACTCCGGGATCCAGCGTTGGCTTTTTGAGTAAGGGTTTAACTACAGCAGTTTTAAAAGCCTGTGGTATGAGGCCTAATGTTAATGAAGAATTGATTATTTGAAGAGTAGAGCTACCAATAAATGGGAAGACTTCTTTAAATAACCTGGTAGGAATAGGGTCTAAAAGACAAGTTGAAGGCTTGGATGAGGAAATTATTTTATCTAACTCTAAAAGGTCAATTGGAGTAAACTTGTCCAAACAGATATCAATTGAAGGAGTAGTAGTAGTTAATGTATTTAAGTTAACGGTGGGAAGAATCTGACTGATTTTATCTCTGATAGATGAAATTTTATTATTGAAAAAGTTCATAAAGTCCTGACTAGTAAGCTCTAAGGGAATGCTAGGATTGACAGCGTCCTGACTCTTTGTCAGCCTGGCTATAGTGCTGAAAAGAAACCTGGAATTATTCTTTTTCTCTTCTAGTAATGCGGAATAATAACTTGTTCTAGCTTTCCTAAGAGATTTTTTTTTTATAAATTAGAAGATGATTTCTCCAAGATAAATAGATTTCATCTAATTTAGTGGAGCGACATTTTCTTTCTAATTGATGAGTCTTCTGTTTTAAGCTACGAGTTTCTGTGTTGAACCAAGGAGTTAGAAATCTCTGATTAGACTTTTTCTTTTTTAAAGGGGCCGCCATGTCTAGAGTCTGATGCAGAGAAGCTGTAACACTGTCTACCATGCTATCAATTACAGAAGGAGCAAGCTCTCCATAGCTTATCTCCGTTGTGTTGACACATGGCATAAAGGAAACAATCTGCATAAATTTGGTAACAGCATCATCTCAGAGGCATCTACTGGAGTAATATTTTCTTTAGGAGCCAAATAGTCATAAATAGTAAAATCAAAGGTTAACAGACAATGGTCTGACAGTACAGGGTTATGAGGAGACACTACCAGATTTTCTATTTCTATGCCATATGTCAGCACAAGGCCCAACATGTGGTGGAGATAATGGGTAGAATTTCCTACTTTCTGAGAAAACCCCATCAAGTCTAATATTGAATTAAATGCCATATTAAGGCAATCACTATCTACATCTACATGTATATTAAAGTCCTGTGGAGTGTGTAAATGACGAGGCAGATTTGTCTCAGGCAGTTTATTACACATCTCACACATGAGCATAGTAGAAAGAGGACATCTCAGACAGAACTCTTCTCTTAAATACTCAGGTCTTTCTACATATCAAAGGTCACATTGCATTCACATCAAAGGTCACATTGCATGCACTTCCTTAATCCCTTAACATCCCCCTCGCAGTCTCTGGCACACAAAGGATCCTCCTAGCAGTCTCTGACACACAAAAGCTCACACTTTCACAACTTCCTGTTATCTCCAAGGAAACTCTGCTCTTTGTTCTTATCTAAGATGCTACACATTATGTTTTCCCCATGTGCGGCCACCCCCCCCCCCCCCGAGCATATTGGATCGAACAAAAGAATAACAGTCCGTATGCTGTGACAGAATCATTAAACATCAATCCACATGCTGCTTGGGCTTCCGTCTTCTCCCGTATCTGCTGTAACCAGGATTCACCGCCTCCACGGCGCTGTCATGCTGGGGAGCTGCTGTTTGGGGGTGAAAACCTTTTGTCTGTCCTTGCGGGTGTTCTGGGGAAATTTTACTCTGGGAAGCTCCCCGTGGGGGTCTTCCACGCCGAGGGGCCCTCGCCAACAGCACTTGCTCGTCCGCCACCACAAAAGCGGGTTTGAGTCTGTTAATGCCAACCTTTTCCCTCCTACCCCCCAAATCTAGCAAAAAATGCTTGTCCCCTGTTTCCAGCACTCTGAACGGCCCATCATAAGGTGGGCGCAGTGGGGGGCGATGTGCGTCGTGTCTGACAAAAACAAACTCCGCGTTTTTCAAAGTCTTAGGCACAAAAACGCGCGGAAAACTGTGGTGAACAGGGCCCGGCAGCATGCCTGTGTCAATGCTACACTGCAACAGCTGAGACGGGGAGCTTCCCGGCGCAGGATTATCTGGGAGAAACTCCCCGGGCAGCCGAAGCAGCTGCGCAAAAACGAGTTCAGCCGGGGAAACTTCCAAGTCCTCCTTAGGCGCAGAACGTAACCCCAATAAAACCCACGGTAGCTTGTCTACCCAATTTGCACCCGTCAGTGACGCCCTGAGAGCCGCTTTCAATGACCTATGAAAACGTTCGCATAACCCATTAGCCTGTGGATTGTACGCAGTTGTGCGGTGAATTGTGACACCCAGGCTGCGGGCCATTGTTGACCAAAATTCGGAAACAAATTGAGGGCCTCTGTCGGACGTAATGTCCGACGGGACTCCAAAACGCGCCACCCATGCTGTTAAAAACGCGCGCGCCACCTCCTCGGCTGTGGTTGACGCCAGTGGAACCACCTCAGGCCAGCGCGTGGTGCGGTCCACCATTGTCAGAAGGTGCGTGCTCCCCTGTGATGGCGGGAGGGGGCCCACGAGGTCCACGTGAACATGGTCGAACCTCTTAGCCGGGATGTGAAACGGCTCCAAGGGAGCTCTCGTGTGTCTGTGTACTTTGGCTCGTTGGCACGCCATGCAGGCTGCTGCCCACTCTTTCACTTGTTTGCGAAGGCTCGGCCACACAAATTTCTCTCCTACCATCTTGACCGACACGCACACTCCCGGGTGCGCTAAAGAATGAATCGAGTCAAAAACGCGGCGGCGCCACGCGGCCGGTACCACGGAATGCGGTCGCCCAGTGGAGACATCATAGATTAGGGGGGACATAGCGTCTTGCAGGACCCTGTTCTCCAGCCTTAACCCTGTTGGTCCAGACTGGAGCGCGCGCACATCCGCGTCACTAACCTGCTCCGCGGCCATGGCTGTGTAATCTATCCCCACGCGGACCGGGGCCGCCACAGCGCGTGAGAGGCAGTCTGCCACTACATTCAGTTTACCCGACACATGCTGAATATCGGTAGTAAACTCTGAGATCGCGGCCAGCTGTCTCTGCTGCCAGCCCGACCACTGTTCTGAAACCTTGGCCATCGCAAATGTTAGTGGCTTGTGGTCAACGAACGCGGTGAAACAGCGTCCTTCCAGCCAGAACTGGAAGTGGCGAATGGCCAAGTGGAGAGCCAGCAACTCCCTGTTGAATGCGCTGTATTTACGTTCACTATCGCGCAAAGTCCTGCTGAAAAAGGCGAGCGGCTGCCAAGCCCCGGCTACACGCTGCTCCATGACCGCCCCTATGGCCACATCTGACGCGTCAGTAGTGAGCGCTATGCGGGCCGTTGGGTCTGGATGTGCCAACAACGCAGCGTTTGCCAGGGCTGCCTTGACTTCCAAGAACGCCCGCTCTCGCTCCGGGGACCATTCAGTCTTATTCGCGGGTTTCTGTTTTTTGAGCGCGGCGTACAGTGGTTGCATGAGCTGCGCTGCGCGGGGGAGGAAACGGTTATAAAAATTCACCATTCCCAAAAACTCCTGTAACGCCCTGATCGTTTGCGGTCGGGGAAAATCTGCTACCGCGCGCACTTTGTCAGGCAGCGGAACCGCTCCTTCGGGAGAGACACGGTGCCCCAAAAAATCAATCTGCGTCACCCCAAACTGACACTTCGCTGGGTTGATTATTAAACCGTGCTCTCCCAACCTCTGGAAAACCGCCGTGAGGTGGGTTTCGTGTTCATCTTCGGACGCGCTGGCTACCAAGAAATCGTCCAGGTAGACGAATACGAAAGGGAGATCGCGCAGCACCGCATCCATCATGCGTTGTAACGTCTGTGCAGCCCCTTTAAGCCCAAATGGCATGCGCAAAAACTCGAATAGACCAAACGGAGTTATCACCGCCATTTTGGGTATGTCCTCAGCGCGGACTGGGACTTGGTGGTAACCACGGACCAAGTCTATTTTAGAAAAAACGCACCCCCCCTGCCAAGTGAACGGAAAAATCCTGGATGTGAGGAATTGGGTAGCGGTCGTGCGCTGTGGCGTTGTTCAACCTGCGGAAATCCCCGCAAGGCCGCCACGAACCGTCAGCTTTAGGGACCATGTGTAGCGGGGAAGCCCATGGGCTGTTTGAACGCCTGATGATGCCCAACCTCTCC
Source organism: Pholidichthys leucotaenia (assembly GCA_020510985.1). Classification (NCBI taxonomy): domain Eukaryota; kingdom Metazoa; phylum Chordata; class Actinopteri; order Cichliformes; family Pholidichthyidae; genus Pholidichthys; species Pholidichthys leucotaenia. Next base: position 297,654,672 of record CM035842.1, read on the forward strand.
AGGTTGTCGAACTCCTCGCGCGCTATGGCCAGTTTAGCTGCGTCCAAGCGCCGAGGTTTTGCAAAAACGGGCGGCCCGGTGGTGTTAATAAAATGTTCCACCCCGTGTTTAGCGACGGCTGCTGAAAATGTCGGGACCGTGAGTGCTGGGAACTGAGTGAGCAGTGTGTGGAACTTACCGCTTGCAGCTGTGACATTGGCTTGTGCTGTTGGCCGGGACGCTCGAGCTGTACAGGGAATAGAATCAAAGGACAGTTCATTAACCAGGCGCCTGTTAGCGACATCAACCAACAAACCATGTGAACACAAAAAATCAGCCCCTAATATATTGAAATTCAATGCTGCTATGACAAAAGTCCACTCAAATGCACGGCCGTGTAGCAACAGAAGTAGAGTCCTCTCACCAAAGGTCTTAATCTCCAAGCCGTTTGCTGCTGCCATCTGGGGGCCGCTGGAACCTGCCAGCCGGTCGGCATAGGACGGCATGATGAAACTCAACTGGGCGCCGGTGTCCACGAGGAAATGCCTCCCCGAGCGTGCGTCCGTCAAGTAGAGCAACTTGTTCTCCTCCCCGAGGGCTGCAGCTGCTACCGACCCCCGGTCTTGGCGTTTCCCGAGCGCTTGAACTGGCACGGTGGTATACATTTGCGTGCCTTCTCTGCAAAGCGGCGATGGTAGAAACAAAGGATGTCTCCTCCACGTTCCTTGGCCCCCGCCGCCGCTGTTGTCGGTGGTTCTGCTACCGCCGTCAATGGCTCTTCGCCCTCTCCGGCCGTCGCGCCAAGCTCCGTTGCTGCTGCCATGGTCGTGAGCTCTCTGCTGGCCATGATGATCCGGTGTGCTTCCCGGGCCAGCGCACGATAGTCCCGCTTGGCTAGCAACGGCAAATTGGCCAGGGCTGCTCTCGTCGCTGACGGAAGGTTCCGGAGGAAGAGGTGGGTAAAAATGAAGTGGTCGTCATCCGAGCCCTTCAATCTCAGCATCCTCTCCATCAGGTCAATAGCCGTGCAATCTCCTAACCCGGTCCGCGTCAGGAGTCTCTCTGCTCTCTCCTCAACCGAGAGTGTGTAGTGCTGGATAAGTGCGGCCTTCAACGCGCCGTATTTGTCGCTGGTTGGTGGCTGATCCAGCAGGCTCTCCACATGCTGAGCCGTGTGGGTGTCGAGCTTTGCGACCACATGGTAGAATTTCGTGTCATCCACCGATATCCCCCGGAGGACGAACTGCGCCTCAACCAGGTGGAACCAGGAGCGCGGATTGTGCTGCCAAAAATCCGGTAGCTGGATTGCAACCGCATACGCTTGGCTGGGGGCTCCCAACAAGGCTGGCTCCGGGGAACTCTCTTCGTGTTGCATGCTTCGTCTTGGGTCACCAGTGTGGAGTGTGTAAATGACGAGGCAGATTTGTCTCAGGCAGTTTATTACACATCTCACACATGAGCATAGTAGAAAGAGGACATCTCAGACAGAACTCTTCTCTTAAATACTCAGGTCTTTCTACATATCAAAGGTCACATTGCATTCACATCAAAGGTCACATTGCATGCACTTCCTTAATCCCTTAACATCCCCCTCGCAGTCTCTGGCACACAAAGGATCCTCCTAGCAGTCTCTGACACACAAAAGATCACACTTTCACAACTTCCTGTTATCTCCAAGGAAACTCTGCTCTTTGTTCCTATCTAAGATGCTACACATTATGTTTTCCCCATGTGCGGCCACAGTCCCCTACTATAATTATTTATCTGATTTCTGATTTATCTGATTTATCTGATTATTTTATCTGATTTCAGCACTAAATCTGCTAAGAATTCAACAAATTCGGATAAAAACTCTGAGTAGGCTGAGGGAGGACGATAAACTATGGCAAATAAAATTGGGTTTAACCTAAAACTGCTAAAATGCCCTAAACTGAGGACCAGGCCCTCAAAGGAATTATAACATGTTTTTTGCTTTACATTAACTAGTAATTTGGAATGGTAAATTGTCGCTACTCCTCTTCAACGACCAGAACTTCTGGGATTTTGACAGTTTAAATAACCAGAGGGAGTTGATTCATTTAAACCAACATAATCCTCTTGCACTAACCAAGTCTCTGTAAGGGATAGTAAATCAATCTAATGATCAATTAACAGATCATGGACTAGCAGAGACTTGGGAGTTAGAGACCTAATATTTAACAAACCACATTTAATTTTTAAATTATGAGAAACAGAGGCCAAATTATTAAATTTAGAGGCTTCATGTTTAATTTGAGTTTTACCAACTTCTTGTTTAATCACTTTGGGATGCTTATACATTATATTTTTATTTACTTTGAGGGAGCAGACAATGGTTCTCTGATGGGGAAGACAGGGGCTAAGTTGAGGGGTGGCGGATGAAGAGGAGCTGCAGAGAGGCATGTTAGACTGTGACTCTGCTTCCTTGTCCCAACTCTGAGTAGTCAAGGTTTTGAAAATTTGGATAAAAATTATGCCAGATTGTTAGATAAAAGAGACGCACCATCCAAAGTGGGATAGACGCCATCTCGTCTAATAAGATCAGGTTTTCCCCAAAATGAGTTCCAATTGTCTATGTAGCCCACATCATTTGCAGGACACCACACAGACAGCCAGCGGTTGAAGGATGACATGCGGCTAAACAAGAAAACAAACAGAAAACAAGACACAGACCAAAAGCTGAAATCAAAAACAAGGACATTATAACCATACCATACATCCGAGGGATAACAGAACCAATTCAAATGATCATGAAAAAACACAAAATAAACACAGTGGTAAAACCACACAAAAAATTAAGACAGTTATTAGTGCACCCCAAGGACAAAATAGAACAAGGTAAAAAATGCAGCGTAATATATGAAATATCATGCAGATCATGTAACAAGGCCTACATCGGAGAAACAGGAAGATCATTCACCACAAGGAAAAAAGAACACCTGAAGGAATGTGAGAAGGAAACACAAGGACGGCTCACAGGATCACAAAAAAAGGCAGAACAAGCAACATTAAAATCAGCTATATCAGATCACTGCAAGAGAAATAATCACGTCATGGATTGGGACAACGCAAAAATCATTGGATCGAAGAGTAACAGACACAAATGCTGGATCAAGGAGGCTATAAAAATCAGGACACAGGGAAAAGACAGCATGAATTGGGATGAGGGGGCATTTGTGCTTTCCCACACCTGGGACTACATTCTCCAGAGACCATCGGATGGCGGAAGGCGGGGCCAGTCCAGAACCTGAGAGTTCTGCTGAGCTGGCCCTGCCTAGGAAAGCCAGCTGATAAATGACACTTTGCAGCAATCAGCTGACACTTCTAAGGAAGACTGCAGTGGACAGTCGAAACATGTAAAGGTAAAAACATCTTCTTTCTATCCTTGTCTTTAATAAGAAAACAAAAGGCTGATGTCCAGCTGTCCACTGTGTATGTTTTAGAATTTTGTTTTGTTTAACAGGTGGAAGCTGTAACCGACTCTGAGACTGATACTAAAGGCCTTCCTCAGTTCCATTCTATAGGGATCCAGGTGGAGGATAAGAAACGGTATGTGAGACAGAAAAACCAAAATCTCATAGAAGGTTGTTTCATTTTGTGCATTTACTTTTGTTTTTATTACAGTAGGCACGGGAGGTTCAAGCGCTCCAACAGTGTGACCACTGCAGTGCAAGCAGACATGGAGTTGGAGGGCTTCCCCTCCATGGAGGACAAAGGTTTGCAGTTTGGTGGTGCCTTTGGCCGCCACTCTGAACCCAGCACGCCGACCCAGTACGGAGCCATTCGCACGGTGCGCACACAGGGCCTTTTCAGCTACAGGGAAGACTACCGGCCTTCCAGCGGGCCCCCCAGCCCGCAGCCTGAACCCTGGCTGGTGGAACCCAGCCTGGAGAGCACGGACACAGGCCGAGTGTCCCCCCTTCGCAGGGAAGGCAGCTGGTTCATGCAGCTCCTTCACAACGAAACCAAAAGGTTGGAGGGATGGTGCAAAGAGATGGAGAGAGAGGCAGAGGAGCATGACCTGTCCGAGGAGAGTGAGTGTCCAAGTTTGTTTTTTTTTTAATGTGTGGTGTTGTTGCTTTAATCAGGAGTACTCCATGATTGCTTCACAGTTTGAATAGTCTCAGCATTAGCTGTCACGTTGGCTAAGAACTACAGAGTCGTGACGAGCATTTCATGAACAGATACAGATTGAATTCTTGTGAATGAATGAATGAATGAATGAAAGACAAGCCGTCTGTGATAAAATGGAAGTGTCTCATATCTGTTTCTCTCTCCTCCCTCCCACTGTCTCAGTCTTAGGAAAAATCCGAAGTGCAGTTGGAAGTGCTCAGCTACTAATGTCTCAAAAGTTTCAGCAGTTTTACTGGCTATGCCAGCAGAATCTGGTGAGTTTTGCATGTTTTATTTCTGTCTTGCCTGTTGGTTGGTATGTTTGAATAAAGGCCTGCATCATCAAGGCTAAGCTGTGTGAAATAGGACTTTGCTCTACTGTCACAGTGGACAGGGGAAGTTTTTATTTTTCTAAATAAACCCAAAACAAACTCACACTTCTACTGACACTCTTCTTTTTGAAGCTTGCAGACTTACTTATGTAATATTATTTTTTTCTAATTTATGTTGCCATTCATGTTCTGTTTTTTTTCCTATAATGCTCTATTACTGCCTGTTTTGGCTGTGAATATTACTTATGCATTTTTAATAATAATGCACTAAATTAAACAGTAGGCCCGACTTCCGGTTATGGCTGCCACGTAGGACGGACGTGTCTCGCTCTGCTCTGCTCCTGAAAAAAAAAATCGGCAAATAACTCTCTCATTTGGGACAGAACGTATCCCAGCATTTGGGCGAGGATATGTCGGCGAAGCCTAAGGCTGGAAAACCAGGAAAAGGAAAAAGCGAGCCGCCGAAACAGTCCAAATTAACGGACTTTCAGGTCTGTGACGCAGCAAACAAAACTCCATATATGGCGGAGGAGGCTGGCAACGCTGCGATTTCTGCGGGGAATGGCGCAGATGCGCTGATGGCAGCCATGAGTTCAATGAGAGCGGACTTTTCCTCTAGATTTGATGGGATTATGACAGCGTTGGAAGGAATAAGAAAGGAATTGGGTGACTGTGTAGAACGAACGGCGCAGATGGAGCTCCGTCTCGCTAGTGCTGAAGATGACGTCACCCGTCTTCAATTAAAGGTGCGCACTTTGGAAAAAAAAAATAAATCTCTGGAAGATAATATTTTGGATTTGGAATCTCGGTCGAGACAGAATAATTTGAGGCTGGCGGGTCTTCCAGAGGAATCAGAAGGTCGGGACGTATGTTCCTTTCTGGAAAAGTGGATTCCGGAGGTGCTGGGCAGCGAGGAGTTGCAATCAGCAGTGGTTCTGGAAAAAGCACATCGTATTGGCCCACGGAGAGATAAGGGACCGCCGAGGACCTTAATTATGAAGTTTCTTAGCAACAGAGACAGGATGAAGATCTTCAACGCTGCACGTGCTAAAGGAGAGATTAAACACCAGGACCAGCAGGTGCGGTTCTACCCAGATTTGGCCACAGGAATCCAGCAATTGAGGAAGCAGTTTGATCCCGTACGTAAGGAGCTGCGCAACCTTGGGATTCGTCATGGTGTAATCTATCCTGCGAGACTGCTGACCACGTATGAGGGCAGAACCCACATCTTCAAGACCCCAGAGGAGGCGCAGGAGTTCATCAAGAAGATCAAAGAAGAAGAAGAGACTGGTGGGAGCTAAGCATGAACAAAATATAAGGTAGAATAATTAAGCATTTGCACAGGCATCTGACTGACTTGAAGTAAATAGTAAGTTTACAAAATATAGATTGTATTATATATTAAAAAACAAAACAAAAACAAAACAAACAAACAAAAAAAAAACTATGATGTACAAAGTTGTTAAAAATTTTGGAGTTAAGTTGGAAAACTACAGAGGAGAGTTAATGTTACGTCATTAAAAGCAGTAGAGTTAGGGTGATTGGGAGGATGAAGAAGGAGTGGCTTAGGCTGTTCCCCGTGGGTGTGGAACGGTCGATGGCTATATCGGGAGACAGAATTTTTCTTTTGATTTTGGGGGGTTTGCCACAAGTGTGGGAAGGGGAAATTTGTTTGTGTGTAGTTTGTAGGATGAATGTTCAACCACTCATGTTTTTGCTTCTCTGTATGAGCATGTTTACACTGCAAGGTAATCCCAAACTCTCTATTGATCATGGACCAAAGTGTTAATCTTAATTTAACTTCATGGAATTGCAGAGGTCTACAAAATTTAAAAAAACTTAAACAAGTTATGAATAAAATAAAGGACATGGGTTCAAAAATTGTGTTTTTACAAGAAACTCATCTGATAGAGGAGGATGTTAAAAGAATTAGGAGTAGATGGCAGGGAAGTGTATTCACCTCTTCATTTTCATCCCGAGCCAGGGGAGTTATGACTCTCATACATAAATCAGTTCCTTTTCAAGTGAAAAATGTAATTGGAGACAAATTTGGAAGATATGTAATCATTCAAGGTTCTTTGCTATTAGAAAATATAAATCTTGTGAACTTATATGGTCCCAATATAGATGATCAGAAGTTCTTTGCTAATTTATTTCTCATCTTATCATCACTTACAGGGCAACATATAATAGCAGGGGATTTTAATTGTACATTGAATCCAGGTGTGGATAGATCAACAGGACTGGATTGTACGCACATTGGATGTAGGATGACTATTAATCATTTTATGAAAGAATTGAGATTGTTAGATATATGGAGAGAAATGAAACCACAAGTTAAAGCCTATTCTTGTTATTCCAGTACCTACAAGACATTCTCACGTATTGATTATTTTTTGATTTCCACAGAATTAAGGTCCAAGATTCAAAACTGCTTTTATGATAACATCGTGATCTCTGATCATGCACCCTGTTGTCTAATATATGTAGATAAAAAATTGACAAAGGAATCAGGTAGATGGCAATTTCAGCATAAATGGCTTCAGGATGAGGAATTTGTCAAGTATATAGAAAAACAGATAGACGAGTTCTTTGACATCAATACTACACAAACATCAGCATGTGTAAAGTGGGAGGCTTTCAAAGCTTTTATTAGGGGACATATTATTAGTTATACAGGATCAAAATCTAAGAAGACTCGAGAGGAGAGAGCTAAATTGGAACATAAAATAAAAAATCTTCAGGAAAAAGTGTATGCAGGAAGTGACCCAAGGTTGGAGAATGAATTACTGATTTTGAGAGCTGAATACGACAAAAAATCAGCGAATAGAGCTGCCTCGAGTCTTCTAAGATTGAAACAATCTTTTTATGAACAAGGTGAAAAATCAGGAAAATTATTAGCATGGCAGATTAAACAATTGGAAATTAAAACACCAATTACCAGTATTATAAGTAATGGACAGGTAGTTATAGATCCTTTAGAAATTAATAGAGCCTTTAGAGATTACTATGAAAAATTATATGATACCAAAAATGAACCTGATTTAACAAAACTAAATGGGTTTTTGAACGAACTATCTATACCGTGTATTCCAAATGAAAACAGGGAGATATTGGAGTCTAAAATTAGTCAAGAAGAAGTTGGGCTAGCCATTGATAATATGAAATCAGGAAAAAGTGCAGGACCAGATGGTCTTCCAGTTGACCTTTATAAAAAATTTAAGAATAAATTAATAAAACCTTTTTTGGAAATGGTTTTAGAAGCATTTCAAAATAGTAATTTACCATCATACATAAATAATGCCTTAATTATACTGCTGCCAAAACCAGGTAAGCCCTCTAATAAATGTGAAAATATGAGACCAATAAGCCTATTAAACGCCGACCTTAAGATAATCTGTAAAATTTTAGCAAGACGAATACAAGAAATTTTACCAAATATTATTAATCGAGATCAGAATGGCTTTATAAAGGGAAGACAAGGCTTCCATAATGTAAGAAGACTATTTAATATTATTTATTTTAATAAAGAAGCACCGGATACAGCTCTCCTATCACTGGACGCCGAAAAGGCCTTTGATAGAGTTGAATGGCCCTTTCTTTTTGAAGTCCTACAAAGGTTTGGACTTGGAAATAATTTCATAAAATGGGTTCAAATAATATACAATAATGCTACAGCAGAAATCCTAACAAATAACAATATTTCAAAACCAATAAAAATCAATAGAGGATGTCGACAAGGCTGTCCACTTTCACCTTTACTGTTTACTATGGCAATTGAACCTTTAGCGATAGCGATACGTTTACATTCACAAATATATGGAATTAAAGTTGGACCAACAGAACATAAAATCTCCCTGTACGCCGATGATATAATTTTGTTTATGTCGAATCTAAAAAAATCAATTCCAACCTTGTTGAATTTAATAAAGAATTTGGGGGAAATATCAGGATATAAAATAAATAAAACTAAATCTTCAATATTAATGCTAAATGAGACCCAGAGAAATTACCCAGCCCCTGAGGTAAATCAATTCAATGTTGTAAATCAGTTTAAATATTTAGGAATCCAAATTATGCCTAAGCTAGAATCAGTCGCCAGTGTCAACTATGAAGCCTTAATGTCAGATATCAGTGAGTTAACTCAGAGATGGATGTCACTACCAATGTCGATGATCGGGAGAATCAATATACTTAAAAGTAATATTTTACCTAAAATACTTTATTTATTTCAATACATTCCCTTATCACCACCTTTAGATCTATTCTCAAGAATAAAAAAAAAGTTAGTGGAATTTATATGGAACAACAGGAGGGCTAGATTACGTTTGTCTTTATTATATTTACCATTTGATCGTGGAGGTCTGAAATGTCCAAATTTTATGTTGTATTATTGGTCGGCACAACTGAGGTCTATGACATATTATTTTTCATCAAATGATCTCCCTCACTGGACTGAAATGGAATCATACAATTTACCTTTACCTCTTCCCATATTCATATACTCAGATTCGGCAAAAAAATTACAAAAACAAGTTAAAAATCCATTTGTAAAGCATATGATCAAAATATGGTGTGAAGCTAAAAACTATTTAAAAGAACCACAGTTATTGTCACAATTTAGTCCAATATGGGGTAATCAATATTTTAAACCAGGGAGAGCGGACGCTGTATTTAAAGTATGGAATTTAAAAGGGATACAAAAGATTCAGGATTTATATTTGCCATGTGCAGACAACATAATGTCTTTTGAAGAGCTGAGGATCAAATTTAATCTCAATAGAACACATTTTTTTAAATATCTTCAACTTAGAAACTTTATTCGATCAAATCAAAATAAAGCTCTCACTCGACCTATTTATTCATCCTTGGAAAAAATGATGATGAAAGATAGTAAAAGAAAGGGTATTATTTCAGAGTTTTATAACTCATTGACACTATCTTCAAGTGAAAATTCACTGAAAAGATTAAACTACTGGAAAGAAGATCTGCAAATTGAAATTTCAGAGGAACAATGGGAATTGGCTTGTACAGAAGCTCAAACCAAATCAATAAATGTACGCCTTAAATTGATACATTTCAAATGGTTAATGCGGATGTATGTTACACCGGAGGAGTTAAATAGATATAACAAAAATATACCAGATACATGCACAAAATGCATGGAAAGTAAAGGAACCCTATTTCATTGTTTATGGGAATGTAGATTAATAAGAATGTTTTGGGAAGAGGTGAGGGTAACAATTGAAAAAATAATCTCAAAACAAATCATATTGAATCCTAAACTGTTTTTGTTGGGTCTGTACCCAGAAAAGCATAATTTTAATAAAAGTGAAAGAACATTCATAGACCTCAGTTTGCTTAATGCCAAAAAATGTATTGCACTATTATGGAAAAAGACTCATAGACCAGATGTGACTCAGTGGTTAAGACAGATGTTAACAAACCTTCCATTAGAAAGAATAACATATATACTAAAATCAAAGGAAATTGTGTTTGAGAATATATGGAGACCTTTTATTGATTATGTAAAAAATTTAAACATAACTCTTGAAGAAGAAGGTGAATGATGTGTGTGGACCTTGTAAATTCCAAACTGGTGAACATAATATGTATACTTATGTATTGGATTGTCTAGACTAAACAGAGGAGCATTGTTGAAGATTTGATTTTGTTGGTGGTTGTTGGTGTTTTTAGTGCATTTTTTTTTTTTGTAGTACTTTAGTGTTAGTGTTTGATTGTTTGTATCATGTTTGTTAAAAAAAAAAAAAAGGTTCAATAAAGATATTGTGGAAAAAAAAAAAAACAGTAGGCCCAAGGAATAACACAATAACAACTAGGGATGTCCCGATCAAGACTTTTGTCCCTGATACCAATTTGGGTCATTTTAATTAGAGGATCGAGTCACAGTGTGATACAGTGCATCTAGAAAGTATTCAGCACTTCACTTGTTCCACATTTTCTTACGTTACAGCCTTATTCCAAAATGGATTTAATTCATTTTCTCCCTCCAAATTCTACACACAATACCCCATAATGACAATGTGAAAAAAGTTTTTTTGAGGTTTTTGCAAATTTATTAAAAATAAAAACCTAGAGCTGAATACGACAAAAAATCAGCGAATAGAGCTGCCTCGAGTCTTCTAAGATTGAAACAATCTTTTTATGAACAAGGTGAAAAATCAGGAAAATTATTGGCATGGCAGATTAAACAATTAGAAATTAAAACACCAATTACTCGTATTATAAGTAATGGACAGGTAGTTATAGATCCTTTAGAAATTAACAGAGCCTTTAGAGATTACTATGAAAAATTATATGATACTAAAAATGAATTTGATTTAACAAAACTAAATGGGTTTTTGAACGAACTATCTATACCGTGTATTCCAAATGAAAACAGGGAGATATTGGAGTCTAAAATTAGTCAAGAAGAAGTTGGGCTAGCCATTGATAATATGAAATCAGGAAAAAGTGCAGGACCAGATGGTCTTCCAGTTGACCTTTATAAAAAATTTAAGAATAAATTAATAAAACCTGTTTTGGAAATGGTTTTAGAAGCATTTCAAAATAATAATTTACCATCATACATAAATAATGCCTTAATTATACTGCTGCCAAAACCAGGTAAGCCCTCTAATAAATGTGAAAATATGAGACCAATAAGCCTATTAAACGCCGACCTTAAGATAATCTGTAAAATTTTAGCAAGACGAATACAAGAAATTTTACCAAATATTATTAATCGAGATCAGAATGGCTTTATAAAGGGAAGACAAGGCTTCCATAATGTAAGAAGACTATTTAATATTATTTATTTTAATAAAGAAGCACCGGATACAGCTCTCCTATCACTGGACGCCGAAAAGGCCTTTGATAGAGTTGAATGGCCCTTTCTTTTTGAAGTCCTACAAAGGTTTGGACTTGGAAATAATTTCATAAAATGGGTTCAAATAATATACAATAATGCTACAGCAGAAATCCTAACAAATAACAATATTTCAAAACCAATAAAAATCAATAGAGGATGTCGACAAGGCTGTCCACTTTCACCTTTACTGTTTACTATGGCAATTGAACCTTTAGCGATAGCGATACGTTTACATTCACAAATATATGGAATTAAAGTTGGACCAACAGAACATAAAATCTCCCTGTACGCCGATGACATAATTTTGTTTATGTCGAATCTAAAAAAATCAATTCCAACCTTGTTGAATTTAATAAAGAATTTGGGGGAAATATCAGGATATAAAATAAATAAAACTAAATCTTCAATATTAATGCTAAATGAGACCCAGAGAAATTACCCAGCCCCTGAGGTAAATCAATTCAATGTTGTAAATCAGTTTAAATATTTAGGAATCCAAATTGTGTCTAAGCTAGAATCAGTCGCCAGTGTCAACTATGAAGCCTTAATGTCAGATATCAATGAGTTAACTCAGAGATGGATGTCACTACCAATGTCGATGATCGGGAGAATCAATATACTTAAAAGTAATATTTTACCTAAAATACTTTATTTATTTCAATACATTCCCTTATCACCACCTTTAGATTTATTCTCAAGAATAAAAAAAAAGTTAGTGGAATTTATATGGAACAACAGGAGGGCTAGATTACGTTTGTCTTTATTATATTTACCATTTGATCGTGGAGGTCTGAAATGTCCAAATTTTATGTTGTATTATTGGTCGGCACAACTGAGGTCTATGACATATTATTTTTCATCAAATGATCTCCCTCACTGGACTGAAATGGAATCATACAATTTACCTTTACCTCTTCCCATATTCATATACTCAGATTCGGCAAAAAAATTACAAAAACAAGTTAAAAATCCATTTGTAAAGCATATGATCAAAATATGGTGTGAAGCTAAAAACTATTTAAAAGAACCACAGTTATTGTCACAATTTAGTCCAATATGGGGTAATCAATATTTTAAACCAGGGAGAGCGGACGCTGTATTTAAAGTATGGAATTTAAAAGGGATACAAAAGATTCAGGATTTATATTTGCCATGTGCAGATAACATAATGTCTTTTGAAGAGCTGAGGATCAAATTTAATCTCAATAGAACACATTTTTTTAAATATCTTCAACTTAGAAACTTTATTCGATCAAATCAAAATAAAGCTCTCACTCGACCTATTTATTCATCCTTGGAAAAAATGTTGATGAAAGATAGTAAAAGAAAGGGTATTATTTCAGAGTTTTATAACTCATTGACACTATCTTCAAGTGAAAATTCACTGAAAAGATTAAACTACTGGAAAGAAGATCTGCAAACTGAAATTTCAGAGGAACAATGGGAATTGGCTTGTACAGAAGCTCAAACCAAATCAATAAATGTACGCCTTAAATTGATACATTTCAAATGGTTAATGCGGATGTATGTTACACCGGAGGAGTTAAATAAATATAACAAAAATATACCAGATACATGCACAAAATGCATGGAAAGTAAAGGAACTCTATTTCATTGTGTATGGGAATGTAGATTAATAAGAATGTTTTGGGAAGAGGTGAGGGTAACAATTGAAAAAATAATCTCAAAACAAATCATATTGAATCCTAAATTGTTTTTGTTGGGTCTGTACCCAGAAAAGCATAATTTTAATAAAAGTGAAAGAACATTCATAGACCTCAGTTTGCTTAATGCCAAAAAATGTATTGCACTATTATGGAAAAAGACTCATAGACCAGATGTGACTCAGTGGTTAAGACAGATGTTAACAAACCTTCCATTAGAAAGAATAACATATATACTGAAATCAAAGGAAATTGTGTTTGAGAATATATGGAGACCTTTTATTGATTATGTAAAAAATTTAAACATAACTCTTGAAGAAGAAGGTGAATGATGTGTGTGGACCGTGTAAATTCCAAACTGGTGAACATAATATGTATACTAATGTATTGGATTGTCTAGACTAAACAGAGGAGCATTGTTGAAGACTTGATTTTGTTGGTGGTTGTTGGTGTTTTTAGTGCATCTTTTTTTCTTTTTTTTTTTGTAGTACTTTAGTGTTAGTGTTTGATTGTTTGTATCATGTTTGTTAAAAAAAAAAAAGGTTCAATAAAGATATTGTGGAAAAAAAAAAATAAAAACCTTAGAAATCATATGTACATAAGTATTCACAGCCTTGGCCATGAAGCTCAAAATTGAGCTCAGCTGCATCCTGTTTCCACTGATCATCCTTGAGATGTTTCTACAGCTTAATTGGAGTCCACCTGTGGTAAATTCAGTTGATTGGACATGATTTGGAAAGGCATACACCTGTCTATATAAGGTCCCACAGTTGACAGTGCATGTCAGAGCACAAACCAAGCATGAAGTCAAAGGAATTGTCTGTAGACCTCCAAGACAGGATTGTCTCGAGGCACGAATCTGGGGAAGGGTACAGAAAAATTTCTGCTGCTTTGAAGGGCCCAATGAGCACAGTGGCCTCCGTCATCTGTAAATGGAAGAAGATGGGAACCAACAGAACTCTTCCTCGAGCTGGCCGGCAGTCTAAACCGAGCGATCGGGGGAGAAGGGCCTTAGTCAGGGAGGTGCCCAAGAACCCGATGGTCACTCTGTCAGAGCTCCAGCATTGCTCTGTAAAGAGCGGAGAACCTTCCCGAAGGACAACCATCTCTGCAGCAATCCACCAATCAGGCCTGTATGGTAGAGTGGCCAGACGGAAGCCACTCCTTAGTAAAAGGCACATGGCAGCCCGCCTGGAGTTTGCCAAAAGGCACCTGCAGGACTCTCAGACTATGAGAAACAAAATTCTCTGGTCTGATGAGACAAAGATTGAACTCTTTGGCATGAATGCCAGGCGTCATGTTTGGAGGAAACCAGGCACTGTTCATAACCACGCCAATGGTGGTGGCAGCATCATGCTGTGGGGATGTTTTTCAGTGGCAGAAACTGGGAGACTAGTCAGGATAGAGGGAAAGATGAATGCAGCAATGTACAGAGACATCCTGGATGAAAACCTGCTCCAGAGCGCTCTTGACCTCAGACAGGGGTGAGAGTTCATCTTTCAGCAGGACAACAACCCTAAACACACAGCCAAGATATCAAAGGAGTGGCTTCAGGACAACTCTGTGAAAGTCCTTGAGTGACCCAGCCAGAGCCCAGACTTGAATCCAATTGAACATCTCTGACATCTGAAAATGGCTGTGCACCCACACTTCCCATCCAATCTGATGGAGCTTTAGAGGTGCTGCAAAAAGGAATGGGCGAAACTGCCAAAAGATAGGTGTGTCAAGCTTGGGGCATCATATTCAAAAAGACTTGAGACTGTAATTGCTGCCAAAGGTGCATCAACAAAGTATTGAGCAAAGGTTGTGAATACTTATGTAGATGTGATTTCTTGTTTTTTTATTTTTAATAAATTTGCAAAAATTTCAAAAAACTTTTTTCATGTTGTCATTATGGGGTATTGTGTGTAGAATTTTGAGGAAAAAATGAATTTAATCCCTTTTGGAATAAGGCTGTAACAAAACAAAATGTGGAAAAAGTGAAGCGCTGTGAATACTTACCAGATGCACTGTACTTACATTTTCCTACAACACAGTCTTGCAAACTACACACCATCAAGTACATTAAAGTTATTTAAAAAATCAATCTCATTCATTTGCCTGACACCTCAATACTCTGAGGGTATTCCACACAGCCGACATGTTGGCACCATCTTCCCTGCTGCAACTCTGTATAGCTGCTGTGTTATAGTGAGGCTGACACTGGTAAAACAACTGCAGACTTGAACAGAGATGAACCCAGTCACCCCAATACCGACTAAGTCACAAAAGCCTTGATCAGACCCCCGATCCGATACTTGAGGTTGGATCGGGGCATCCCTAACAACACAAGCTTTGTGACTCAGAGGGAAAATCTCTCCTAAGAACTTCATTAGTGAGTTTCTGAATCCAGCAGGGTATCTGAATATTAATTGATTTACTATGCTTTCTTGTGAACATCGAGGAAAAACAATCTTCCATCTGTTAGCCGTTCAGTTTGGTCTGTATTTGTGAATATATAATGAAAATGAAAAAAACGTCTTATTTTGCTCTCACAAGAGGAAACCTTAAGAGAAATAGTTTCAGAGTCTGGCAGAATTTTCTTGTGTGTTTCGATAATTCTACAGAAAGAAAAAAAAATCAAATGGAGAATCAACCAGACAGCCACTGACGGAGTAGCTCTTCCGACTTGATGAAATTACCTTGAGAGTGCTCAGATCTCCTGACCATTGACCTTGACCTTTGACCTTGACCTTAAGGACAGCCTAGATGCAGACCCATCTATGTTGTGCTTAAGGTCACGGTCAGTGGCCTAGAGGAGTAACTCGGAGTTTTCATGAAATCATAAATGCCCAGATCTCCTGACCTTTGGCAACAACCTTGACCTTGAGCACAACCTGGATGCAGACCCTCCTGAGGATCTTTGTGAGTTTGGCGAGCATTGCGCTTCTTTTGGTTTCGCCAGAATGAGCCCCAAATAATCTTGTGACATCTGGTGGTCTATTGGTTATGACGCATGCTACCACCGCAGTGAACCCTGCGTTGATTCCCGACCAGAGAGATCCTTCTTCCATGTGCATCCCCTGCTCATTACCCCATTTCTTGTTCCCTTCCACAGTGTCAAAATGCACCAAAATAAACCTTTTAAAAAGACAAGAATCAATTGCATAACTCCTTAGATGTGATAAAAATGTAATTTCAAACAAGCTGGTAATATGTGCCACCAAAGAAGCAGGGTAAAACTTTTTTTTCCTCTGAGCTTTGAGAAGGTGCTCAGCCTGACGTTGCACTTGTTCGCCTTCCAGAAATAGACCACAGAGATCGATAGCGAAACAGCCTCGCTGGTGCTATTGACCCCACGATAAACGAAAGGGGAATTCCAATAGGAAGCAGCACCTGTGCGGAGGCTATCTATTAATGCCCAGAGACAGCAGTCTGAATGGGGGGACTCTGAGTTTTAATAATGGACTGCCACACCGTTGCACTGCTTAGCCATCAAGTCACGTCGGCTGGAAACTCATACCTTTGCGAACAGTGAGCATACATCAGCAGATGGGTCTTTCATAAACCTGGATGTTTCCGCAGATACAGTAGAGACAGACTGAAGCAGAAAGAGACAGGCAGAAACTTAATCTTTCCAAAGGAGAGTTAATTAAAATGAAAAAAAAAATTTAATGAAATGCTGAACCTTGAGGGGTGGTCTCATCGCTGTGTGTTATTTGTTGTGCATGAGGTTGTCTTAAATCAGCGCGTTGCTCTCCTTTTAGTGATTTTGGGGAGCGTTCTCTCCCGCTCTCTCGTCTCTCCTTATAGATAATAGAATGATGAATTAAGTCTAGCATTGGTAGTGACAGGCCTTAGATTGCCCGAGCTTTTAAGACGTGGCTGAAAGACAGAAAAGACTTGATTCACCTGCTGGAAGGAGGAAGAACTGCATTTAAAAATAAGCATTTATAAAAAAAAAAAAACAGTATGTTTTTCTGAAGTTTGACTTGACAGAGCTTTTTTTAGTCGGAGTTCGTGCTTATTCTGTTTGCTGACTGTGTGAGCTGTGATCTGCACTTCACACAGCTTCAGTCGACTGGCTAGGAATAATGAACATCAGCAAAAACAAATACAGCAGCAAGAGGCATCACATATTTGTCTAAAATTAACATTACATAATAAACATAAGCATGGCTTTACAGTATTTTTTCCAGAGTTAGTAGCAGCGTGTACAGAACAGAATGGTAGGACAAAGGGATGAATTAGGACACTCCCATAGCCCTTTCACTAGCCAAGGGGTCAGCATTAGTAAAAAGCAAGTTATTTCTTTTAAATATGCAGTTTTTGTATAGAAATGTGCAACTTTTTCCTAAATGTTTGCCTATATTCCAGTAAATCCATGACTTTTTTGCAAAGTTGTGAAATTTCATTGTAAATTTGCAACTTTTCTAATCACATATTTGCCATTTTCTTATAAAGCCATTTTAGGGTTTCACCGGGATTTGTAAAAGGTTGCAAAACAGTTTTCAAATAGTTTTTTTAAAGTGCCAAACAGTTTTTCTTGTCACTTGCAAAATAGTTATAAGCATCTGTAAACAGTTGTAACATGTTGCTAAAGTTCTTTTTGGTTCAACTAGTAATGAAGACTAGCAAGTGTCTAAGAACCTTTACCAACCCTTAAAATCTGAATGCCGGGGAGGATTTGCTCATCCTTTTTATCGGTTGGTCCAAGAGTCTGGTATTTTACTTGGAGTTGGCGAAAGATCCCAAATGTTCCCAAACAGCGACAAGAGTGGCAAATAGTTGGTCATCATTGCAAACACTGTTGCTGACCTTTGCTAACAGTCGCTAATGTTCGCCAGCTGTTTTTCGCAAACATTGTGCAGATGTTGCTAAATGGTGCTAATGACAGAGACGAACCCTCATTTTTGCGAACGTTTATCAGAAAAGTTGGCAAATCCTAAAAGCACAATGTTGGTCAGTATTTGCTGAGATACTAGCTTGAGTTTTTGGGGTGAATTCATGATTTCTTGGAACTTGTACTGTACGTGTCTTTCATGCAAAAGTTTGCAAGTTTTTTGGGGGGGGATTTGTGCCTTTATTGTTGTACATTTGTGACTCTTACAAAGATGTGTTTTTTCTTGTAAATTTGTGATTGTTTAATTTGCTTCTCATAAAATTGTAAGGCAGTGTTGCCAACTCTCACTCTCCTGTCGTCTCTCACTCCACAAACTCTATATCTCACTCCAAAATGAGGAAATTACTGTCAATATTATGTTGACTTTCTTTAGATTTTTCCACAATAAGCACTCTCAAGGCAGCATAAAGCAGACTGAACATGTTCTAAGATGTATTGTTAAGTAAAGAAGTGTATTTATTGAAAAAAAAAACCCCTGTTTGTGTATTGCATGCCTGCAGGCTCACTCCACCCCTTCCTCCCAGTCTTCCCAGTGCACAATTCCTCCTAAATCTCACTCCAACCTTTTCTGAAAAGCTGGCAACTCTGTGTAAGGTTATCTTTTTCTTAAATTTGCAGTTTCTTTACACTTGTGTTTGGAGCTTTTTTCATGAACATTTGCATGATTCCATGTGAAAATTTGTAATATTTTGTAAATTTGTGCCTTTATTCTAGAAAAATGTCTGAGTTTTTTCTTGCAAAGTTTTTTTTTCCTCATAAATTTGGGATTGTTTTTGATAGGCAACTCTTTTCCACCAATTACAAATTTGCTATTTTTAAAAATTTGTGTTTTCTTCATAAATTGCAGTTTTTGCTAATTTGCTACTTCTCTGAACTTATTATACAATGTATGTTTTCCAGGTAAACTTGAAAGTTTTTTTGTGTATTTGTGCTTCTAGTAAATTTGTGTTTTTTCTTGTAAAGGTGTTTCTTTTCTCATAAATTTATATCTGTTTTCCTGTACACTTGTGAGATTTTATGATAAATAAGCAAGTTTTTTAATCACAAATTTTGTATTTTCTCATAAATTTGTGAGGTTTTCTTATGAATGCACTGGGCCTTTTAATTCAGTTGTCTTTGCAGAGACTACATATATAACAGAATATCCCAACAGCATTTTGGCATTGGGGATGGGGGCGGGGGTGCTAAAGTCAAGCGCTGACGACAAGTACATTAGAAACTGATTTTCTCAAACCTGTACTCAAAACTTAACATAGGTATTTGGACCTTCAGATGGTGGATAATGTGTCTGTTTACTTCCTCCAAATAGTTTAGTACTGATAAATTAATAACTCTTGATCCCCATTTTTCTCTAATTACATAATTAGCCAGCCCTCCAGTAGAAAAATACCAGACATGAACACGCCCAGAAACTCTGTTCATGCTCTAACTGGTGATTCTCTACTGCCACTCAGTGGTCAGAATGTTGAAGTGCAGCTCTGTTTTACTCTAGGTGGAGGTACATTGAATATGACTGCAGAATGTGTTTTAATGTGTAGTACTAAAATAATAATAATAATGCACACCATTCTCTAACCTATTTAGCTTGGAGAAATCATCTTTTAATTTATAAAAAATCTCTTAGAAAAGCTAGAACGAGTTATTACTCTGCATTAATAGAAGAGAACAAGAATAATCCCAGGTTTTTTTTCAGTACTGTAGCCAGGTTGACAAAGAGTCAGGACTCTGTCAATCCTAGCATTCCCTTAGAGCTTACTAGTCAGGACTTTATGAACTTTTTCAATAATAAAATTTCATCCATCAGAGATAAAATCAATCAGATTCTTCCCACAGTTAACTTAAATACTGTAACTACTACAACTCCTTCTATTGATGTCTGTCTTGATGAGTTTACTCCAATCGACCTTTGTGAGTTAGACAAAATAGTTTCCTCATCCAAACCTTCAACTTGTCTTTTAGACCCTATTCCTACCAGGTTATTTAAAAAAGTCTTCCCACTTATTGGTAGCCTTATTCTTCATATAATCAATTCTTCATTAACTTTAGGCCATGTACCGCAGGCTTTTAAAACGGCTGTAATTAAACCCTTACTCAAAAAGCCAACGCTAGATCCAGGAGCTTTAGCTAACTATAGACCAATCTCTAATCTCCCTTTCATTTCAAAAATCTTAGAAAGAGTTGTTGCTACGCAATTATTTGACCACCTGCAGGGAAATGGTTTACTTGAAGAGTTTCAGTCTGGGTTTAGAATCCATCATAGTACTGAAACAGCCTTAGCGAAGGTCACTAACGACCTCCTCATTGCATCTGATAATGGACTAGTTTCTGTACTTGTCCTTTTAGACCTTAGTGCAGCTTTTGATACTATCGATCATAATATTCTACTTGATAGATTAGAACACTATGTTGGACTTAATGGAACTTCGTTGCAGTGGTTTAGATCTTATTTATCTGATAGGTTCCAGTTTGTTCATGTAAATAATGAGTTTTCTTTCAACTCAAAGCTCAGTCATGGAGTTCCACAGGGATCTGTGCTAGGCCCGACTCTTTTTAGTTTATATATGCATCCGTTAGGCAACATTATTAGAAAGCACTGTATACATTTTCATTGTTATGCTGATGACACACAATTATACCTGTCAATGAAGCCAGATGATAGTAATCAATTAGCCAAGTTAGAAGCCTGTCTTAAGGAAATCAAAGCTTGGATGACTTGTAATTTCCTGCTATTAAATTCAGATAAGACTGAAGTCATTCTTGTTGGTCCAAAAAACCTTAGAAATTCCTTTCCAAATCAAACTTTCAGTTTGGATGCGGTTACTCTTTCTCTTAATAGCTCTGTGAGGAACCTTGGAGTTATTTTTGATCAGGATTTGTCCTTCAATTCACATATTAAATTTGTTTCTAAGACTGCCTTCTATCATTTGCGTAATATTGCCAAGATTAGGAGCATCTTGTCTCAGAGTGATGCTGAGAAACTGATCCACGCTTTTGTTAGCTCGAGATTAGATTATTGTAATTCTTTATTATCAGGCTGTCCTAAAACATCTTTAAAAAGTCTTCAGCTGATCCAAAATGCTGCAGCAAGAGTTTTAACAGGTACTAGAAAGAGAGATCATATCTCTCCGGTTCTGGCCTCCCTTCATTGGCTTCCCATAGAGTTTAGAATTAAGTTTAAAATCCTTCTTCTTACTTACAAAGCTCTAAACAATCAGGCTCCTTTTTATTTAAAAGATCTGATACTACCGTATTATCCTAACAGAGCACTACGCTCCCAAAATGCAGGATTACTTGTAATACCTAGAATCTCCAAAAGTACAATGGGAGGCAGAGCCTTCAGTCATCAAGCTCCTCTCCTGTGGAATCAGCTGCCAATCTGGATTCGGGAGTCAGACTCGATCTCTGTTTTTAAGAATAGGGCTAAAACCTACCTTTTTGATATAGCCTACAATTAGGGAGGGATCATGTGTTTCTGAACCCTCCCTTAGTTATGCTGCTAATAGGTTTAGTCAGCCGGGGGACCTCCAGTAATGCACTGGGCCTCACTCCTTTTCTCACTCTCAATGAAATATTTTTTTTGCTGGTCATTAACATTTGTTTGTTCTCTCCCATAGAGTGAGTCCCCATCGTGCTGTTTGCTCTCTACATGTCTGTTCTTTTCTTCTTCTCTATCCCCTCACCCCCCAGCCAGTCGCAGCAGATGACTGCCCCTCCCTGAGCCTGGTTCTGCTGGAGGTTTCTTCCTGTTAAAAGGGAGTTTTTCCTCTCCACCGTCGCCAAGTGCTTGCTCACAGGGGATCGCCTGATTGCTGGGGTCTTTCTGCAACTGTGGGGGTTCCCCCTACAGTTGATAGTGCTATGAGATGACTGTTGTTGTGAAATGGCGCTATATAAATAAAGTTGAATTGAATTGAATTGAATCTCCTCAGGACCCCAGTGCCATGCCCAGACCCACATCTCAGGACCTGGCTGGATTCTGGGACCTTTTGCAGCTTTCCATCGATGACGTCACTGCCAAGTTTGATGAGCTGCAACAGATAAAGAGCAACCAGTGGCAGCTGGTGGAGAGCCCAGAGAAGAAGGTACAGCTGTGGCTCCTGTGGTCTGTCGAGCCAAAAGACATTAATTTGTGATTCTAAATTGGCAGTAAGCATCTGCGGCAGATAGAATAATAGTGTAGTAGCTCCAGTATAAGCACCTGAAGTGGTCATCTGTCTGATTCAGTGACTTTTTACGCCTGCTTCTTTGTCACACACTTATTTGTTTTCTGCCATTCTGCATCCCAAGGAGCGAAAGTGGCCACCACCTCTGCCCAAAAGGCCGGCCAAGGGGCGTGGCGGTGTGACGCGGGAACGATCTCTGGACCTTCAGGACCGCCAGCGGCAGGAAGCCCGCAGACGCCTCATGGCTGCCAAACGGGCGGCTTCTTTCAGACAGAACTCAGCCACAGAGAGGGCGGACAGCATCGAGATCTACATCCCCGAGGCCCAGACGCGGCTTTGAGGTCCACGGATCCATCCCCAGCTCCGCTCGTCCACCTCCGCCCAACACCAGCTGGCGATGCCACATCAGGCCACATTTCATTGTCTAAAGTGATCACTTTCTTCCAACTTTATTCCATCCGTTGCCATTCTCTGGGTCGTCCCTTATGAAGCTACACTAAGCAAAATTATTTTGCCAAAAGTGAACCAAAGCTTACAGAATTGGATTAAACAGTGTTGTTGTTGTTGTTGTGTGGAAGATGCACGAATATTAAACAACAGCAAAAGAAGCACGTCTGTACAGATCTTCCTCTTGAAGCTGCTAACATATAAATTTGCTTAGTGCAGCTTAAACACCAAAGGGGATTTTTTTTTTCCACAAATTGTGTACCGTGAGAATGAGCCGATCAAACATTAATTTTTATGACATAAAATAAATTTAGTGATTCTATTTTATAATTCTTTAGGCTTCTCTTTCACTCTGATGCAGTGCCGGTGCGGGTGTCAGAGTGGAGCCAGTTCTGCCTCGGTGCCTTTTCAGAACCAGAACATCCTTTTGACAGGTTGAGGGAGGGAAACTGGGGTGGAAAATCCTGACAAGAGTCTGACTCTTGACGTGACATTGGTTCCAAATGTGGGAGCTGGGGATTTTCTGGTGCCAGAATGGCCACATTTTTATAGAAACGCCGAGGACAAATTCTAGCACCGGCACTGCTGTGGTGGAAAAGAGCTGCTAGTACTCTCCATTATTGCCATTGCTCCAAACTGTGTATAGTATATATGGTACATGCCACATTTTAAAGGGAAACACAAAGTGCAACTTTCCTCTTACCAGCAACAGTGGTCCTGGGCTACATTAGCGTCCTATGGCAGCAATACATCATGATGTGTTGCAGCAGCTGGGATGAGCTGCAAATTTACATGTTGCTGTTTCATTTCCACAAAGTGACTATGTTTACATGCACAGCAATACCATGATATTAACCAGAATATACGTCGAATAAGACAATGCCAAGTGAACAATCATTTCTGACACATGGAGTATGAGGGTTTATCCATAGTTTCCACTGCTGCTCATTTCCTGCAACTTTTATTTTTGTTTTTTGCCCCCCCCCCCGAAAGTCATTTATAATTATGTGCAATCATACATTGCATTTTTATTCTAAAATATAGATTGTTATTAGTATGGAGGACTAAAAGTGCCAAAATCAAATAAAACAAAAAATATTAAAGGAAATGTAATTAATTATATAAATATATAATTTAATCATATATAGATAAATTTGGCAACATGCCATTATTTAATTTAAATTCCATTTAAAAAGGTGTATCTGATTATTTCAGTTTAATTATTTTGTGGTTCCTGTTAGTGCGCTTTTTTTTAATTTTTGATTTAAGAGGAAGGAAACTGAATATACTGAAAATTCACAGTTGTCCTCCGATTATTTTATTGGTGAAGTGATTGAATAATTCTTTTTCTCTAATGCTTTTATTGTTTACATCCTTTAAACAGAGGGACTTTGCTGCCTGGTTGAATCCTTTTTCATTAGTAAATGTGAATATTCCCGTAGGTGCTGCACATATAAACACCTAATCCGGAATATTGCCTTAACCAGAAAATGGACCTTAACTGGGATTTGGTGCGCATGTAAACATGGTCAGTTTTCCTCGATTTTCCAGTAGCAGGTTATTTAAAGGGCCCTTAATGTGCAAATAGGGGTTTTCAAGGGTTTTAACCTTAAAAAGTACAAAGAAACACACACTTGAAATCACAAACCAACAAGCCCCGCCTTCATTTCCTCTATATTGGCAAAACAAATGGACAGTGATTGCCTCCTTGTTTGTAATTGGTCCATTCAAAAAAAACCTTTACCCAGTCAGATTAGGAGCTCTTTAACATGAGCGAGCATGGTGAAAACAGCCTGTTTCAGATTGCCCTTTAAAGGTCCCATTCACTCAAACATGGTGTTTTGTGGGTTTTTAACCTTCTAAAATGTTTTCTTGGGTCATAGGAGAGCAATAAGAAATTTAAAACAAACCCCGATACATTAAAACATAAAATAAACCAATAAATGCCTTTTAAAACTGCTTCTGTGAGCATCTCCTCAATGCTGGCTCTCCCTCAGAGCCGCAGCACGCTGCTGTGCGTCTGTGAGGAGTCTGCATGCAGAGATGTAATGTTAGCGGCAAGATGGTTGTTAGCTGACTTTTTTTAGGATTTAAAAAAGCAATAAATACAATAAATCCATATTGCAAACAAAAGGTAATTTAAATAAATAAAATTCAAGAATTATTGACAAATAAATAGCTGATTAACTCCCATTTACCTCTTCATAAAATCTTTCTAAAACTAGACTGACAGAGTGAACACTCTTGCTATAGAGAAGATCTATGTAGGTTAGCTCCCAGTAGGGATAAATTTTGTCTCTGTGAGGTTAAAAATGCTCCAAAATTATTTGAAACACAGATTTAGGAGAAGTTCCCATCACAGATGTCTTTGGTGAGGTGCGCTGTTAATTATTTAGGACATTATTATCTGATTCTAAAAAAAAAATGTATTTTTTAATATACATCTCTGTTCGGGCATGTTAGCTTACATATAGCAGACATTTTCTCCTCTGAGATATTTCATCAGTCATAATTACTAACTACAATCCATAACTGGGCTAATGGCTGTGATGATTCAGTTCCCACGTAGATAAGTGGAGAGACAAGTCTTTAGCTTCAGTGCTAACAGTGCTACTAGGGAGTTAGCTTACCAAACATGGTTTGTATTATTTTCTGAAAGGGGTCATTGACTGCACTTTTTTCTCATTTTAACACATGTCTTAATGAAGTGTTTGTGACATAC
This sequence comes from Pholidichthys leucotaenia, assembly GCA_020510985.1. Lineage (NCBI taxonomy): Eukaryota > Metazoa > Chordata > Actinopteri > Cichliformes > Pholidichthyidae > Pholidichthys > Pholidichthys leucotaenia. The sequence goes on from CM035842.1 coordinate 297,679,863, forward strand.
AGTGCTGTGAAAAAGTGTTTGCCCCCTTCCTGAGTTCTCATTTTTTTGTATGTTTGTCACACTTAAATGTTTCAGATCATCCAACAAATTTAAATATTAGACAAAGTTAACACAAGTAAACACAAAATGCAGTTTTTAAATCAAGGTGTTTATTAATAAGGGTAAAAAAAAAAAATCCAAACCTACATCTCCACCCGAGAGGCACTGAGAGCCTCCTGTGCCGAACCTGAGTGAAACTGGTCCTGCTTGACCGCCGTGGTGTCCGTTAGCTCTTCGTCCCACACAACGTTCTCTTTGACCATCGGAACCGGAGGGTTCCAGCGACCACAACCCAACCATTCATTCCCGGCATCGTCTTTTATAGCAAAACCCAGTCCGTAAAACAAATCACAGCCCATGATGTTATCGCCTCACGCTGTTAAGTGGAATGTGAAGTCAACCATCTTCACAGACTTGTACCGGACTGTTAACTCCAAAGTCCCAACTGTGCACAGCCTGCCACCTCCATAACCATACAACGGTGATGGGTTACCTTTAATCCTGTAGTGGGGAAAAACTTCCCCACCGTGGCCCAATTCAGCAATGACCCCTCCGCCCCTGTGTCGAGCAGCAGCGGCATCTCCATGCCATCCAGTTCCACTGTGCAGTACATGTACCCGTTTGTGCTGGGGGACACCGTATGGATGGTTGTCAGGAGCGGGCGGAGTGATTTCTTCTGTGGGCTCTCCGGTTCAGATACACAGCACACACTAGTATAATGGTTCAAGCGTCCACATCTGCTACAACGTTTTCCCCTACCTGGGCAGTCCTTCGCCTTATTACGGTGCATTGCAGAATTACACCCTTGCGCAGGGGTTTTCCCGGGGAAGACCTTCATCTGGCAGCATTGGCTTCCATAGTATCGTCGTCCAAGCTATCCTTGCTATCCGGGTCTGCAACATTTGCCATGGCAGGAGGCCCCAGCAGCCCCTGTGACTGGCGCCAGGTTAGCTCCGAAGCTAGCTTGTCTGCGGCCTCCAGCTGGAGAGCTAGCTTGACAGCTCTGGCTAATGTTGTCATTGGGTGCCATGAGTAACCTAGCCTGCAATGTGGCACTGCACGTGTACTCCGCAAGCTGGTCACATACCATTTCATCTTCCAGCTGCCCAAAATGACACTTGCTAGCGAGCTGCCTCAAGTCGGCAACAAACTGGTGAATAGGCTCACCTACCCACTGATGTCACTGCCGAAAACAAATCCCCTGGACAATCACCCTATCCGGGGTGTGGAAGTGGTTAGCTAGCAGCTCCACGACGTCTTCAAAGGAATCCAACGCTCTGAGTGTTCGCAGGACTCGCTGGCCCTCAGTACCCGGGTTATGGATGAGAAAAGCACATGCCATTAGCTTGTCGAGCTTACCGAGGTCCAGCGCAGTGATGTAGGTCTGGAAGGCCTCGAACCACATGGGCCAAAGCACCGGCAGTTCACCCGGAAGCTCAAGAAGAGACGAAGTGGTATGATGCACGCCTCCATGAGTTAATCCTCGATCGCCAAATGTTATGTATGGAAATACCTGGGGGAAGGATGAGGCGAGATGGACTTGGTGAACACAGCTTTATTGATGTAACTGGTATGGTGGTCACACGGCAGGCACCTGGTGAAGGGCACTGGTCAAAGAGACCACAAGATGGATGCCCCCTACCTTATATAGGGCAGTGCGGTGACATGATGGAAGGTGCACGTCACCACACTGCACTTCACAATAAAGTGCCATTTCTTATATGCCACAATAAGCATTACTCGAACATCAATACACAAGATGAATAAGATCTGGAATACTGGAACCGTCAATAACGACCTCAAACTTCGACTGGCTTGGTCTACTGCCTTCTCCATTGTGTCTTATGGAAGCGAGTCATGGACCATCTCCAAGAAAGTGGCAAATAAGATCAATGCCGTCGAAATGTGGACCTTTAGATGACTGCTTCGAGTCTCTTGGAGGGACAAGTGTACCAACCAGTGGGTGCTTCAACAACTGAAAACAAAGAGGATGCTCTTCCAACAAATTGCCGGAAGAAAACTGCGATTCTTCGGCCACACCATATGACACGAAGGCCTTGAGAAATCCATCATTCAAGGCAAAGTGGAAGGCATCCGCGGAAGGGGAAGGCCCAGAAGAGCATGGCACTCAGACATTGAGGAATGGCTAGGATGCAGTTTGCATCAGATGTCCCAACTGGTACACAATCAGGATGAACATCCATGAAGGCCACAACAGCTCGTCTTGGGCCACCTGACTGAGAGGGAGAGAGATATGATGACATAGGGTTAAGGTTAGGGTTTTCTGTGAAAATGTTTTGTCCACAACAGATTAGTGGACAAAACGTTTTCACAGAAAAGGTCTGTAGTTTAAAATCTCCAGACTGACAGTATAGCCTATCCCACCACCTCCTCCGTGCGCCGCACCCTCACCAGAACACACGCAGGCTCCCTGTTCATTCATTCATTCATACCTCCAAAAAAATAATACAATAATACCTGTCTATCCACCTTATTCCTGGGGGTGCTGCTGTAGGAACGATTATGGGCGGAACTTCCGGTTTCAGCTGACCTAGTGTTAAATCAGTTAGCAAGAGTGGAGTAGTGGGGCATATAAAATAGCGTTTTTAAAAGTTTTTCAAATTCATTTTAATGTATAGTCCACATACGTGGTGGTGTTCATGGTTGTGCCGTAGACAGTATAAATGGAGACTTCTCACCGGCAATGCGTAGCTCATGCACTGAAAACGAGAAAGGACTGTTTGTGTGATCGGTGGTACAGACACAGGACAGACGCAAGACTACACTAGGTATGTTTTCACTTATAAGAATGTCACAGATCTGACATTTATGTGCCATATACGTATGTCACCAGAATGAAGGCTGCATGAAGTAAAATAATAAATAAAAAATAGTAACAGTTTGCTTCCTAAGGCTTAATGATTTAAGAAAGATATCAAATAGTTTTTGGGGATTTTTTGCATTCATTGCACTGCCTTGGAATGATATGGACTAGCAGCTTCAGCATGCATTAATTTTTAAATTATCACAAAATACAGATCAATAAAATTTTGAACAATTATCAGAAAAGATCTGTACATGTTAAGTTAAATAACAAGCATTCACGGCGTGACAGCAACATGAGCATTTTAATTTGGGGGTAAAACAAACAGCTGCAGCTGTCTGTTTTACCCCGACTTTAAAACATCCAAGCACGGTGTTGTGGTTCTTTGTGGCTCTGGCTAGACTCTACGTCTGCTCTGAGGTAAATCTGATTATGTCCAATATCTTTTAACAAAATGCATCCAACTTTATTGTGATGGAGACATTGATATATCGCAGAGCTTTTATTTGGTTACAGCGTTAGCATCTTAGCAGCAGAGCTAACTGACGGAGCTACTGTCTACAAGGCCACTTTTTAAGGTCATCTTCTCATCCCTCCATAGTTGTGGGAAGTAGTATGATTATATTAGTGTTTTTGAGGTGCAAAAGGCCGTGTTCCCGCATTTCTGATGCCAGAGTCATTGTTTTTTCAACAAGGAAAAGAGTCCCATTTCAGTGACAACCACATGTTCTAAGCTAGTACCGGAAGTTGCGCCCATAATGCACGTCAGGCATCATGGGGGCTAGGAATAAGGTGGATAGACTCCAACAGTAAATCTGCAATTAACATGAAAATGTGGATCGAATTAAAAAAAAACAACAAACTATTTAGTGTATCATCATATAAATAAAATGATGGGTGATTATATTTTGACTGTTACAACTCTCTCCATTAAAATAACATAGAATCCTGTTAAATGTCCTTTAGTTTTTGACACCACATCCACGCTGTTTGATTCCCCACAATGGAAGCCGAACCAATAACTCCTGGAGAATGATTACGCACGGAGCAGAAAATTAAGAACAGTAAATTTCTCATGAGAAATATTTTAGGGGATTATATATATATACTGTATATATATACTTTTTTTAAAAGTCCCCCTTCTCTCGGCTTTTGGCATTCCAGCACCATGGACAGCGACACGTCTTCGGTATGTCTCTTGCGTCCGTGCATGTCTGACGTGAGTTTCAGTCTAAAAACATCTGCTTCCACCAGCATTTCAGTCAGCGTTTGCCAGAGGAGCTTAACTTAGGCTGACTTAGGCAAGCTCTGCATAACTTAGCCCAGCGCTCAGGAACTTTTACAAACTTTCATCAATGTTTATTCCCAAACGTCGGCAAATTTTAACAAACCCCAACTATCATTAACGTTTACCAACTTTTGCCAGCAGAACCAGACGTGCCAAAACGTCAGTAAAAGTCGGTCCAAGTGTTGTAGTGTGAAATAGACATCCCTGTTCCCACCTGGTTCAGTAATCCAGTCAATAATATAGCTAGCATCATTCTGGCTTTTTTTTGTTATATCTTCATTATGATGCTACATGAAACAGTTAGCATTAGCTTGATTAGGTAGTTGGTGTTGGTCAGTCTAACCGCATTCAAACTCACCTCTGCGGAGAGAGTCTGAAAGACTACCTGGCCTTGGTTTTCTATGAATTCTATTCACTCCTATTGGAATCCTTGTTCATTTACCAACCTTGACCATGTGCATCATTCTTAGATGTTGTTTTAGCCTAGTTTATTGTAGTAATTTCTCTAACTGAGCCTCGTGTGGCTAGCATCAGCTAGTCATCATTCATGGATGTTTCTGTGCTTATTGTACTCCAGGGAGGGGTCACATCCGATTGACCTCTGAAACCATATGCTTCTTTCCACAACTGATACCTTATTTCATTCATTCTTTAAGATGAATTTACATTAGTTGGCTCATGCTCAGTATCCAAGCTATGAGCTAGCAGGATTAGATTAGCAATACTGACGAAAAAGGGAGGGCAGAATTAATTGTGGTTCCGCTGCATTTAAAGACATGCACTGAAACGAGCCGTTCTGAAGAAGGCTGCAAAAGATGATTCACAGTGATGCAGCAATAACTAACTAACTAACTAACTAACCGAATAATCAAAGACAATTTGGCCAAAGTATACCACAAACATTTCCTTGAGACCTGTGGGACCTGTCAACATGAGGCAAAAGTGCAGTAAATGGGACCTTTAAAGACAACTTTTTTGATAAGCTGTAGAACGATAGATATATTATTGATTTTAGATTTTAAAACCATATATATATTTCTTTGACATTAAAATGAATTTATGGCATTTGCACAGTATGGGACCTTTAATGAACTCCAGTCTGGAGTCAGAATAGATGGTGAGTCACATGTTTGGGACGATCCATGCCTGTCTACCTTTAACCTGACATGCTGCAGCTGCTGACCAGTGTCGCTGGCTGAGATCTAAAAGAATAAGGTTAAAACTCCACAAATTCCACATTTATTCATTCATCTCATCACTGCTTGGGAGTGGACATTTTTCAGATCTGTATGTTGTCTGCTGCTGGATACATTTCCATTGCAGAACAAATATGAATTATTAACAAAAGACAGTTCAGCGTGGCCTGAGGGAGGTGACTGTATCAAACAATGCATTTTGCACCTTATAATATTCATGTTTGTATTTCCAAGGGAAATGTAGTTTATGAAGCTCATGTGATAGTGTTGCAGTTGAATTGCAAGAACAGATATGGAAAATTTACTACAGAATTTCATATATTACTATACTATATAGGTCATAGAGATTGCACCTTGTGTCATTTTGTTTTCATTCCTTTCTGAAGGCAACCTCGCCTCTTATGAGAAAAAAAATATTCAGATTAAGACCGTTTTAATTCTACTAAAGAGTATTTATCATATGACCAACGCCACACTCTATAGTACACGTTTAATATTTGTAGTTGTTGGTTGATTTGACAGTGCATCTGTCCCATCGATTAAAGGGTTGACCCTTAGCTAACAAACCATTTCTCATAACACAAGTGGCGCATAATGAGAACACTTCTGTTGTCGTTTCGACCTGCTCACGTAGTCTAGGAAAAGACAGGTGCAAAGGACACTTTAACAATATTAAGTTAACTATAGTAAATGGTGCTGCTTTTTACTCTAAAACTGTTGTCCTTTACCCGATGTACACAAACACACACACACACACTCACACGCACACTCAAGGACTTTTTAACCAGAAATTTACTGCTATGGTGCCCGCTGTCTCTCTCGCTCTGGTGACTTGTGGTAGATGGCGACTTTAGAAACGATCATCTTTGCAATGCTCTTGCCCTCGGTGATGTAAATGGGGAGAAGGTCAGATGGTTTCGCCTCCTTTCTCGAAATGTGAAGGGGTCACGGAGGAGATCACAGGCTTTGACATGCCGCCAACCTCACGCTGAAACCTGACATGCCCACCCTGAGCCAGGGGCCGCACTGCTATGAGAGTGCATCGCGTAGCACCGTCCGTGTTTCACAGCCCCTGACGCCTGCAGTGCATGCCCATTCATTCTCATTTTGCCAATCTAACCCCCGACTAATGAATACAGATGCTGATGCGGCCACACTCCGTAGGGGAGCGCAGTCTGTGAGTGCTCGTGGGAGGCTGTGAAACCTTCTTGTGAGCGATCGGGATGGATGGGGTTTGTTTTCGTATGTGTGGTGCTTATGACGTCAGACTGAGGGCTGAAGTGTTTTTTACTTTTTGATGGGTGTGCAGATCAGTGCGAAAAGACCCGACGGCCTTAACCGAAGCCTCCGTGAATGTAGAGCCCCCGTCGATGCAAAAAATAAGAGCCTCATAGGGCAGGGGTCAGTTTTTTTTTAAGGAAAAAATAATCTGAGTGGAGCTGCACAAGATGTTTGAGCCATAAAGTTAAGATAAAACAGGTGATTTATGGTAAAACCGGCCTGTCAAGATTATTTATCACTCAGATTTTTTTCTCTTAAATATGCAAGTTTTTTCTCTTCAAGTTTATGATTTTTAAGTTTTTCTGCAATGTTTCCACTTTATTCATAGACGTGCGACGCTTTTCCTCATTTTTTTCTGATACATTTGCATTTTTGCCTTGTGAATTTCTTTTTTTAAATTTCCTGCAATTTGCAACTTTTAGGAAATTCATACGTTTACCCGTGGAAGGTGAGCGTATTCACGGTTTTCTCCACAGAATAGATTCACATCATAGCACAGATTGACTGCTTATTTTCTTGTAAAAAGTGAATGCTAATAAAAATAGCAACCATGGCCACTCTTTTCCATGCTAACATTTCTTTCATATGTGTATCTATTCTTTGAAATTTGCTGATTTTTCTGTAAATTTGCAACTTTATTTTCATAAATTTCCACCATATTCTCCTAAATCTGCAATTTCATTCTCATAAATTGTTTGTTTAATTTATTTGTATACTTTATTAATCCCAGAGGGAAGTTCAGGAATTACTACTATACTGCTTTTTCTGAAAAATTTGACGGCTGACTTTTTCTTCCAAAATTCTTTTTCTTCTCTCTTTTTCTGTCAAAGCCACAGGGAGCCACTGGTTATGAGAAAAAGCACCACATGTGGCCCCAGAGCCACATCTTGCAGACCCCGGTCCTAAGAGATGAATGTTTGTTCTCTCCAAACTGGGCATGAGTGAAGTCACCTTTTTCTACTTTTTTTTTATATACCATGCAAAAACACCCAGAGATCGAGCCACTACCAAAAGTATGAAGTCACTCTTGTTGATTTTCTTCTTGAGTACAAACCAGTTATGTTAATTAAAGTACAAAAATAATATAAATAATTGACTTTCATTGTCTATGAGCAAACTCTGAACTATATTCTATTACTTTTTTTTGCTTTCATTTTGAGACAAGTAATTTAGACTATTTACATGTAGATGTCTGTGGACTTTGCATTTTATTGCATTAAATAATTACAGGAAGTGATAAGATGGCAAGCTTGACACCATTCATTTACACTGTGTTTTACAGAATTAGAAGCTATTAGATTTTGTTTTCCATGTAAACTGTTTTAGCTGTTTTTTATAGACGCTCTGAAAGGCAAACAAAAAAAAAACTGTTTGGAATTCCAATCATTTGCTGCACACTTAACTTATCCACCAGAGAGCACTGTACAAATTTTTTCTCACTGTCCTGAAAGGGTACCTTACCCCCTGCCCCCCCCCCAAAAAATGTTTTTGTTTGTTTGTTTTTTCTTAGAAAAATTCCAGCATAATTTTTCCTTTTAGGGCAGTGAAAAAAAACTTGGACAGTGCTCTCTGGTGGATGAATTGAGTATTGCAACTAATTAATGGAGGAAAATTCCAGCTTCTTCATTTTTTTGTTTGCTTGCTTGCTTTACCTTTCATAGCTTCTGTAATTTCTAAATTACTCTGTCCTTTTCTTTAGTGATATTTGACAGTCAAAACATGATTTTCTCTTTTAAAATTTGCAGTTGTTGAATGATAAATTAGATTAAAAAAAAACGATATCACATTACTTCTTTCATGCTACAACACACGCGCCACATATTGTTTTTTCTTAAGCATAGATTAATTTATTGACATCCCCAACAGCACACATACGTCTCGCCAATGTCAGCCCAACGTACCAAGTTTACATCAGGAATGCATCTTATAGAGGTTGTTTGCACATTGGCAAGACGTCAGCATGAGGTCGTTGACCTAAAATTTTAATCTTTATGTCTGCTCCACAGTCACCACAGTGCATCATCACCTGATATTGTGATGGTCCGCACCTTCGATGAGATGCTCTACCACTAAACATAATTTAGTAGTAGTGTTTCTCACCTTGAATAACAAAATAATTGCAGTCTTAAAGGGTTGACTTAAATAAAGTTCATGATTAACATTTAACTGCAGAGTGATGGCCTAGTGGCAGAATATCCTCCCTGCAGCCAGAAGGTCATGGGTTCACATCTGGGTCAGGAAGGGCAGCTGGTGTAAACCCCTTGCCAAATCAAATATGTGCCCGTGCTGGCAAAATGAGTCACTTTGAGGAAATTATCAAAACTGAGGTAACGTTTTTTTCTGTATTGAAAGACCTTCAAAATGATATTTAATTTGTAGGAAGTGCGCAAAAACAGACACCAGAAAAAGACAATTTGTTTATATTTTGGCTAGGTTTGAAACTCGCATTTGATCGGTTGGGAGTTACGTCTACCACAAAAACATATGCATTTTTAGAAAGTACATTTCTTAAGCTTTCCAATGATACCATGCACTCATGGGGATTTTCCCAGGACTTGCCACTAGCTAGCAAAGAAAGAGTCATGATTTATGACTTCTGCTGCCTGCAGCTCATAATGACGCGGTGTGCATTCCGACTCATTTTGCCAGCATGGGTCACATATGCAGATGATGATATGCTGCGGTGACCCCCAAAAGAGATCAGCTGGAGGAAGAGGATTAACATTTAACTGCAGAGTGACTATATAGCTTTGATACATCATTTCAACATTGGTTGATGGTCATCGCCGATCTAATGCTGACATCTAGCCAATGCCTTCCACAAACAACCTCTATGAAATGCATTCCTGTTGTGAACCTGCTGACGTTGCCCAACGTACAGTATGTGTGCTCTTACTTAGATTTTAATGTCACAGTCATGTGGACTATTTTTAGGCTGTCTTCACCCATCTTTGGTCCAGAGGAAGAACTCTGTTAGCTTCTGAATACTGAAATCCTCGTTTATCTCACTGGTTCCTCCCCACGTTCCTGCCCTCAGAGGGACTGATGACAGCTGATCTAAATAATGACAAAAGTCGATGTAATAATAATAATAGTAACAACAATCTAGCTGCTCTTCCACCTGCCTGAACGTCATGCAAATCAAGTCTACTTCCCACAGACTGCATACTGTGATTCCATCATATGTAGTACTTGATGACCTTTTAAAAGACTACCTATTCAAAGAGCTTTTTTTAAAAAATTTGTTTGTTTTTCCTCTCTTATGGCTTCAGGTTTGCTGTTGCGGGTTGTTTGAATTAATCTCACTTTTGAAACCGTTAATACTGGAAGAATTCTGCAAAAGAAGAGGAAGGTTTGGCAGTTAAAACCCATGTATCACCTTTTCGACTTGGCAGAAGGTGAAACCAAGCAGCTGAGACGGTCATATTGAACAATGGCTTTAGATACAGTGGATGTAAAAAGTCTACACACCCCTGTTCAAATGCCAGGTTTTTGTGATGTAAAAAATGAGACCAAGATAAATCATTTCAAAATGTTTTCCCCCATTAATGTGACCTATAACCTGTACAACCCAATTGAAAAACAAACTCAAATCTTTTAAGGGGAAAAATAAAAACTTACAATAACCTGTTTGCATAAATATGCACACTCTTAAACTAATACTTTGTTGCAGCACCTTTGGCTTTTATTACAGCACTCAGTCTTTTTGGGTAGGAGTCTATCAGTGTGGCACATCTTGATGTGACAATATTTGCCCACTCTTCTTTGCAGAAATGCTCCAAATCTGTCAGATTGTGGGGGCATCTCCTGTGCACAGCCCTCTTCAGATCGCCCCACAGATGTTTGATCAGATTCAGGTCTGGATTTTGGCTGGGCCATTCCAAATCCTTAATCTTCTCCTGGTGAAGCCATTCTTTTGTTGATTTGGATGTGTGCTTTCTAGCAGAAGCCTGAAGATTTTGTGACAACACTGACTGGTATTTGGAACTGTTCATAATTCCCTCCACCTTGACTAAGGCCCCAGTTCCAGCTGACGGAAAAAACAGCCCCAAAGCATGATGGTGCCACCACCATGCTTCACTGTAGGTATGGTGTTCTTTTGGTGATGAGCAGTGTTGTGTTTGCGCTAAATATACCGTTTGGAATTATGGCCAAAAAGTTCAACCTTGGTTTCATTGGCCCATAACACATTTTCCCACATGCGTTTTCAAATGTGTTTTTGCAAAATGTAGCTGGACTTGGATGTTTTTCTTCGTAAGATAAGGCTTCTATCTTGCCACCCTACCCCATAGCCCAGACATATGAAGAAGATGGGAGATTGTTGTCACATGTACTTAAAAGCCAGTACTTGTCAGAAATTCCTGCAGCTCCTTCAATGTTTCTGTCGGCCTCTTGGCAGCCTCCCTGACCAGTTTTCTTCTTGTTTTTTCATCAGTTTTGGAGGGATGTCCAGTTCCTGGTAATGTCACTGTTGTGTCATATTTTCTCCACTTGATGATGACTGTCTTCACTGTGTTCCATGGTATATTGAATACCTTGGAAAATCTGTTGTACCATTCTCCTGACTGATACCTTTGAACAATGAGATCCCTCTGATGCTTTGGAAGCTCTCTGTGGACCATGTCTTGTGCTGTAAGATGCGACTACAAAAATGTCAGGAAAAGCCTACTAGGACAGCTGAACTTTATTTGGGGTAAATCAGAGGCACTTTAAATGGCAGCAGGTGTGTGCTGACTCCCATTTAACACGAGTTTGAATGTGATCGGTTAATTCTGAACACAGCCACATCCCCAGTTATAACAGGGTGTGCATATTTATGCAACCAGGTTATTGTAAGTTTTTTATTTTTTATTTTTCCCCTTAAAAGATTTCAGTTTGTTTTTTCAATTGGGTTGTACAGGTTATAGGCCACATTAATGGTGGAAAAAGTTTTGAAATGATTTATCTTGGTCATTTTTTTACATCACAAAAACCTGGCATTTGAACAGGGCTGTGTAGACTTTTTATATCCACTGTACATCACACGTCACGAGGGCTGATTTCAAACAAACACATTCTCATATGTCATAGGGACACTGTGCTCTGAGTTGTACACTAATAACATATGTTGTAAGAGACATACAGTAAATACACAGTCATTATCAGATTATAGATATTGACCAAATGTGTGTTATCTATAATCCTGCTCATATTTCCTCCCCTTCACTCCTCCTCATTGACATTTGTATTTCCCGTCTCCCACCACCACGCTTCGAGGGGCTTCAATGTTTGGCAACTATGTACATGATAAATCCTCAGGTGCCTTACAGCTTGTTTCTCATAGGACTGAGTGAATGTTTCGGGTTGAGGTATGTGCAAAGGACTGCACCTCTTGGCGTGCACGTTTGCTCGTTTAAAAAAAAAAAAAAAAAAAAAAAAAAAACTACAAAGGGCTGGAAACTGGGCTGGGTCAGGCTGCAGAATAAAAAATGGATTCGTATTTGACTTATTTAAATGTACTACTGTAATAACTTTTAGCACAATATAGTTTAGAGGATTTTAAAAGGAGGATTTGCTTTTTTCTCTCTGATTACTCAGCTGTCTGGCGATGGTTCCACCATTAACAATGTGAAACCTGGAGAATCAGCTGTGACAGCATGACCATGTGTATCATAAAATAATACTTATTTAAAGGGTTTTTATTCTTTCTTTCCTCCTAGCTGTGATATTGTAATTTGAGATGGGTTTTTTTTTCTTTTTTGCCATTTCGGCATCAACATTGGCAGAATCTGGAGACTGACAAAACTTGACCAGCCAAGAAGTGCAATAGTGTTTCCACACAAGGACAGGCAGGCTCACCTACAGCTATTTACCTCACGCTTTTCTTTTGGGTTTTGGTGTTTTAAGCAAACATGGTAGAATAGGAGTCGTGGCGATCTCCACAGGAACACTTCGTCATGCCTGTGTACTATGCAGCAGTACTTCTGTGGGGGCGACAGAGTTTGCAGCCCCCCCCCTTCCCCCCCTCCTTCCGGTGCCAATTCACCATTCATTCTCAGAGCACTGACAGCCCCCCCCCCCCCCCGTATGTTCATCGTGCTAATATAACTACACCACAGGAGCAAAAACACACACGCTGCCATTGCCATCAAATCCAGTGCAGCTCATTCATTAGTACTTAGTGAGGAGTTACTCTATCCTGATTTAAAAAGATACGTAGTGTAAAGGCAAAGTCGGCTAACTTTCAGTAATACTTCAAAACTATCCATGAGTTTCTCTGCCAGGGTTTTTTCCCTGTTATCAGCACATCTCTTGTGTTGTTGTTTTTTTACAGCACCACATTTTAGACCAACAGCATTTTAACAGCTGAAGCTAAACCTCAGTGAAGTCTGTTTAGGTGCTTAATCAGCCAACTCCTCTCCTTCTACTTTATTCCTAAATTAGCTTTTTTTTTTTTAAAAAATTGTGTTTTTCTTTATTTATTCTGACAATCAGCAAACACCAAAAGCATCAACATGCACACACACAACACGCTCACACACTACAACAGCAGTACTACATCCTCAAGACGGCTCCCCGAGTTTCCCTTTGAGTATCTTGAGGGTCTTTACAGTATTTATTTTTTTTTTTATTCCATCAATTTTTCATTGAAAGTTTTTCCAGTTGCACTGCAAAGATGTCTTTCTATTGCTTGCTCTCTCCTGTCATAAAACTGCTGACCCTGGTTTGGTGTCTCGCTCACATGAACTCGGGCTACGTGAGAGTGTGTCGGCTCTTAAAGCAATAAGCCTAATTCACACGTGCATACTGTCTCATCACACGTTTTTTAATGCTTGGCTGTTGAAGTGGTTCGACGCTGAAGTCGATTTATCATCGTTCCTGCTGAGAGGCAGATGCGGGGTCACTGCCAGCACGTCCACGTGGGCTACACTGTACGTTAAAACTGGGCTGTCTTATATGGGTCCCATCTGTGTGGCTTTTTTCTTGAAAATTTGTGGGCATGTTTTCCACAGAAAATCGCAAATTTAGGAGGAAAAAAAAAATCCTAAATTTATGAGAAAAGGCAAATTTATGAGGAAAAAAAACTGAAAATTTGACGAAAAACTTGCAAATGTAATAGAAGAAAGTTTAAGATTTATGTATATAGATGTAAATTTGTGTGGAAAAAGGTAACGAATGTATCTCAAAAAGTAGTAAATTTATAGGAAAATGTCCTACATTTATTCAGTCATAAATTTAACTGGAGAAAAATGATAAATTCCAATAAAAAAATGCAACAAGTTCACAAGGAAAATTTCAGAAATTGGAGAGAAAACAGGAAATCAGGAAGAACATCGCAAATTTATACAAATGTGCAACTTTTGTTCTTGTAAATTTGCAAAGTTGAAAAATTGCAAATCATGCAAATTTGTGACTATTCTTGTGATTTTTTTTTCTTGGAAATTTGTTTTTCCCCCTCGCTCATTTGTAACCCTTTTCCTTGCAAATTTATGACTTGCTCACGGTAAATATGTGACTTTTTAAAAAAAAATTGTAACTTAGCATCTTTTAATATATTTTTGCACCTTTATTCTTATTCTTCATACTTGATTTACATTTATGTTTGTACCATCCATTCATCCATCTTGTACCGCTTTTCTGGCGGTCCGGGTCGCAGAGGCAGCAGTTCAAGCAGAGAAGCCCAGACTTCCCTCTGCCCGGTCACCTGCTCCAGCTCTTCAGAGAGGATACCAAGACATTCTCAGACCAGCTGCCCTGGGGTCTACTCCCAGTGGGATGTGCCCAAAACACCTCAAGTGAGAGGTGTCCAGGAGGCATCCTAATCAGATGCCCATACCACCTCAACTGGCTCCTTTCGTGGAGGAGCAGCGGTTCTACTCTGAGCCTCTCCCAGATGACTGAGCTCCTCACCCTGTCTCTGAGGGTGAGTCCAGCAATCCTATGAGAAAGCTCATTTCAGCCGCTTGTATCTACAACCTCATTTTTTCGCTCATTACCCAAAGCTCGTGACCATAGGTGAGGTTAGGAATGTAGATTGACCAGTAAATTGACAACTTTGCCTTAGAGCTCAGCTCCCTCTTCACGACGACAGACCAGTACAACGTCCACATCACTGCAGATGCTGCTCCAATCCGTCTGTCAGGCTCTCACTACATTCGCCCCTCGCTCATGAATGAGACCCCAAGATACTTAAACTCCTCCACTTGGGGCAGGAGCCTGTCCCCAACCCAGAGAGGACAATCCACCTTTTTCCGGCTGAGGACCATGGACTTGGACTTGGAGGTACTGATTCTTATCCCAGCAGCTTCACACTCAGTAACATCCCATCCCAGTAAGACCTGTAGGGCATTGCTGGATGAAGCCAACAGGACAACATCATCTGCAAACAGCAGAAATGAGATCCTGTGGTCACCAAGCATGACACCCTCCGATCCTTGTCTGCACCTAGAAATCCTGTCCATAAAAATTATGAACAGGATCGGTGACAAAGGGCAGCCCTGGCAGAGCCCAACTCTGGAAACGAGTTTGACTGGGTGATGGCAATATGAACCAAACTCTTGCAACGGTCGTATAGGGACCGGATAGCTCATAACAACGAGCCCAATAGCCCATACTCCCGCAGCACCCCCCACAAGAGACCACCAGGGATGCGGTCAAATGCTTTCTCCAAGTCCACAAAACACATGTGGACTGGTTGGGCAAACTCCCACGAACCCTCGAGGATTCTCGAGAGGGTAAAGAGCTGGTCCAATGTGCCACGGCCAGGACGAAAACCACATTGCTCCTCCTGAATCTGAGGTTCGACCAGCGGCTGGACTCTCCTCTCCAGTACCCTGGCATAGACCTTCCCAGGGAGGCTGAAGAGTGTGATCCCTCTAAAGCTGGAGCACACCCTTCGGATGTATGGTGCACCTTATGCTAGATTTTTAAAATCACTACAACCACTGTCCTCCTTGTTAAAAAATAAATCATGTACTGCCCACAGGTAAAGTCCATGTGGGTCAACACAAATTGGACCCACCTGGAAACTATGGACAAACCCACATGGGGCCCATAAAAGAGCACATTTTAAATCTAGAGTGGGGCTCACATGGACATGCTGGTTGGGTCTCTATTAGCGTATAGTCTTTACCCACTGAGTCACAGTATTATCATAAACTGTTAAGTAATAATGAGGGAAATTAGCAGTATGGCTAATAAACATGCTGGAGCGAGATTATTTTATGAGATATGATTCTAAAGATAACTACTGGTTACTGTAGCTTAACATAAGTTAAAAGGTGGTGGCTAACTAACATTTAATACAAATTTTAATTACAAAAAGCCTTAAAAACTAAAGTATCACTGGGTATTTTGGGGGTACTGGGACTGTGGCTAGTTTTTTTTATTTATAGGCTAAAGTATGATTTTATATGAAGCTAATGAGCTTCTTCTTCTTAGCTTAGAGTAACCTGGCTAATTAACATTTAATAAATAATTAATCCAAAGTTTAAAAGCAAAAACACCTTAAACACAAATTTACTTTTTTGGTCTTTTTAGGGTGCTGGGACTGAGGCTAATTTCTATTTTTAAAGGTGCAGTGTGTAATATTCAGCACAAACTAGCAATCCACATTTTATCAGTCATCACTCTCCTGCAAAGCATATAGGAAATCCTGCAGAAGTCATTTGCATAATTAAAGATAAAAACTTAGACATTTTTGTGGTCCAAGATGGCCGCTTCCATAGAGAAGGACCCTCTTCCTGTGTGTTAAAAATCTTATCTTAAGGCACAGAAACCACAATAACGTTTACAGAAAAGTGATTACATGACACTGCAAATGAGTAAAGACTTTATGGTGCATTAATTTTCAGATTTCCAATTACCAAAAATTTTGCACATTGTACCTTTAAAGCTAACGTTAGCTTAGCTTAAATTAAAAGACGGGGTAGCTTTGTAATTAACATTTAAGATAAGTCTTTATTAGTCCCACAATGGGGAAATTCCAGATTTAATACAAGATCAATTTAATACATAATTTAATTAATCTAAAAGTCGAGACAATGAAAAGCCTTAAAAAAAACTAATATAATGTTAGGTATTTTGGGGGAGTTTTGACTGTAGCCAATTTCTGTTTGTAACTAGCTAGCTAAAGCTAGCTAAAGTGTAGCCTTAGCTTAACGGCACTTATAAAGCTAATGGGTGACCTGGCTAATGATATTTTAACAGTGGCGGGCTGTGTATTTGACACCTAGGCCTTAGTGGTGTCCCACCATATGGTACTTATGATACCTACGCGTCTTCTGAGGCTAGAACCCCGCTTCAGCTCCGCTTCAGGGATCCGTCAGGAGCGTAAATGGGGCATGACCACCAGAGCCACAGCAAATGAATGACATTTGTTCGTGACACAAGCTGCACCTCATTGGTCAACACATCCTCTGGTGGGTGGTCTGTTCACCAGCATCCAAGATGGCGCCAGGACGGTAAACTTTCTCCCATGTCTTCAAAAGGAAACAGGGAAACGTGTTTATTTTTACTAACAACCGCTATTTTCAAAGTTCAGCATGGGGTCCCCTAAGCAATCACCTCCACACAACCGCAACGCTACCAGAATGCATTGCAAGGCATCCTACACACACAATGAATTGGAAGCTGAAAAATGCACGTCTAGGGGGTGCGTCAGATGTAGCGATGTGGTGCCAAACGTTTAAACCAGGGGTTGATGATGTCAGCTAACAACGGATTCATTAACTGCGCCCACTGTTTCTCACATCAGATGTGGTTAGAAACACCTTTTGATGGTTTGTTTGAAAGCTATCAAAGTTTACTCGCGAGCTGCCATGTTGTCCAGCAGCTGAAATCCGGTGAGCGACCACCCACGGCTGGATGCGTTGGCCAATCAGGTGCAGCCTTTGTGTTTTCAGCAGCAGAACCAATGACAGCCAATGAGAGCTCTTTGATTATTGGTTTTCCACGATGTCAGTTATTTTTTTGTCACTCCACCTGGTTATGCTTCGTCAGCGTCTCAGTGCCGGCCCCGACACCCCACCACTCTATTTTAATATAGTTAAATTGATCCAAAACTATATCCAAGATTATATGCAAAAGGAAAAAAAGCTTTATTGAAGCCTTCATTCTTTCCCGCATTTAAGATCATTTAATTTCCTCTTTATTGAACAGAACTGAGTGTGGAGTCTCTTCATCAGACTCTCAGTATGAACGTCATAGTCGACTTTCAGTAAAAGCTGCTCACATTTATTGTCCATTTGTGTTTGCACTCCAAGAGGATTTTTGCCCCCCCCCCCCCCCTTCAATTTGTGTGATACTTTGAATTTTTCAGCATTTTATGAGGAGAGAGAGCAGTCAGTTTTGTTTGCCTTTGGTGGAGAAATGTCTTGTGTTGTGGCTGTGGGTAGAAATAATAAAAGGCCTCTTAAGGGTTTTGGAAAGTAATATGAAGAGAAAAAAAATCATAGCATAAAAAAGGTTTGTTGTTAGTTTAAAACTATTTTGAAATTGTTAGATATATCAATAATGAGGATTAAATATAATGCCAAATATTCAGTATTTGTACAGAAATATACATATATAAATATATATAATATATGCCTAATTTAAATGGAATTATTTTCCACTCTTGACCATATTTCTGTTGTTTAATGTTCCTTTTGTCAGCATTATTTTATAAGATCTTCAGATAGCATGCAGGATAGTGAAAATGAATGTATTATTTAGTGTTTCATTGCTGGTCAGTATTACAGCATTCTGCAGATCAGTTTGTGTTTGTAGGATTAAGTTAAGCTGAATATTTCATTTCTAGATTTGTTTATCTATAAATGAATTGTAAACTTTCTTTTTTAAATGCAAGGTTTTTTGAAATGGTTTCAACGGTTTATATTATTTTATTTTCACCTGCTTTATCTATGTGGTTCTGTATATTTTGCCTCTTCTCAGTACTGCTATCGGACATCTGTTGTAAATAATTATGCAAATTAAACTTTTTGAAGAAAACAGCAACTGGTGTAAGAGAGCACTTTGCTTTATTTTTCAGATCAGTCTCCCCAGCTCCCCCCCATCCTCATTCATAGGTGTAAATCAGAGGAGAAGCGGGGGCACAAGAGAATTGTCCCCCTGTGGAGAGCGTGAAATGAAGAGGCTGAATTTATTTCTCAATTCAGGTTTATTAACAATCACGTGTCTCCAACATCTTCTCAAACAGAAAGAGAACGAACACTTCCCCCATCTCCCCTTTTTATACCTGGGACATCAGAGTACAGAATCACATTGTCACTCACTCCCCAGAGACAATACATCACCCCCCAAGGTCCTCTCTTCTCCACCTAAACCCTGGTGGTCAGGAAGTCTTCTCAGAGCCATTTCTAAAGACACATTTCACACCCTCCTGTCATCCCCAGGAGGTCCAGACATATTGTTCCTTCTAAGACGTGAGGTAACAGTGATATACATATGCAGCCTAAGCATCTCAAAAGTAATATACATATGCAGCTCAAGCATCTCAAATATGTGTGCCACATAACCCCCCCCCCCCCCAAAACGTCGAGGATGAAACAATACAACATAGTCTAGACAACATGATAAAATCACAAACATCAGTCCATATGCTGTCTGGGCTTCAACCTTCTTCCGAACTTGCTGTAGGCGGGCTTTGCCGCTCCCGTGGCGCCATCCTGCAGTGAATCTGCTATCTGAGGATGAGAACTGTTAGTCAATCCCTGAGGGGGCTCTGGGGCCTGCTTCCTGGGGGGTCTGCTGCGTCGAGGAGCCCTCGCCACTTGCACAGTTTCACCAGCCATCACAAAAGCAGGTTTAAGTCTGTCTATAGCAATTGTTTCCCTCCTGTCCCCTAAATCTAGCAAAAAATGCTTATCACCTGTTTCCAGCACTCTATACGGGCCGTCATAAGGTGGTTGCAGGGTTGGGCGCTGAGCCTCGTGCCTGACAAAAACAAACTCGGCGTTTTTTAAAGATTTAGGTACAAAAACACGCGGAAAAGTGTGATGAACGGGGCCCGGAAGCATGTCCGCTCCCGTGTCGTTCAGTGACCGCTGAGCAGGGGGACGTTCTGGCGCCGGGTTATCCGGAAGAAACTCCCCTGGCAGCCGGAGTGGTTGCGCAAACACCAACTCAGCTTGGGAGGCTTTTAAATCCTCTTTAGGTGCAGAACGCAACCCTAATAAAACCCATGGTAGACTGTTTACCCAATTTGCATCCATCAGCGACGCTCTGAGGGCTGCTTTCAATGACCTATGAAAACGCTCGCATAAACCATTAGCCTGGGGGTGGTACGCGGTAGTGCGGTGGATTGTTATCCCCAGGCTTTGGGCCATCGCTGACCAAGGCTCAGAAACAAATTGAGGCCCCCTGTCGGACGTAATATCCGACGGGACCCCAAAACGCGCTACCCAAGCCGTTAAAAACGCGCGGGCCACCTCTGCGGCTGTGGTTGATGCTAGTGGGACCACTTCAGGCCAACGCGTGGTGCGGTCCACCATTGTCAAAAGATGCGTGCACCCCTGCGACGAGGGTAGGGGGCCTACGAGGTCGACATGCACATGATCGAACCTCTTGGCCGGGATGTGAAACGGCTCTAAGGGGGCTTTCGTGTGTTTGTGTATTTTGGCCCGTTGGCAAGCCATGCAGGCTCTTGCCCACTCCTTAACGTGCTTGCGCAGGCTCGGCCAAACAAACTTCTCTCCTACCATTTTTACGGCCGCGCGCACCCCCGGGTGCGCCAGAGAGTGGATTGAGTCAAAAACACGGCGGCACCACGCGGCCGGCACTACCGGACGCAGTTGTCCTGTAGAGACATCGCAGATTAGGGGGGGCGTACCATCTTGCAGCCTCCTGCTCTCCAGCCTTAACCCTGTTGGTCCAGACTGGAGCGCGCACACGTCCGCGTCGCTACCTTGATCCGCAGCCATGGCTGCGTAATCTATCACCACGTGGACTGGGGCTGCGTACGCTTCCGCGCTGCTATTTTGCTCTGCGGCCGCGGTAGTATAATCTACCTCCGCGCGGACTGGAGCGGTTACAGCGCGAGAGAGGCAGTCTGCCACCACATTAAGTTTACCCGCTACGTGTTGAATATCAGTAGTAAATTCTGAAATTGCAGCCAGCTGCCTCTGCTGCCGGCCCGACCATGGTTCCGAAGCTTTGGCCATCGCAAAAGTGAGCGGTTTGTGGTCGACAAACGCGGTGAAACGCCGACCTTCCAGCCAGAACTGGAAGTGACGAATGGCTAAGTGGAGCGCTAACAACTCCCTGTCGAACGCGCTGTATTTTCGCTCAGCCTCACGCAAGGTCCTGCTGAAAAAGGCCAGCGGTTGCCAAGCCCCGGCAACCTGTTGCTCCACCACCGCCCCTATGGCCACGTCTGACGCATCAGTGGTGAGCGCTATGCGGGCCGTTGGGTCTGGGTGAGCCAACAACGCAGCGTCCGCAAGGGCTTTTTTTTACCTCCGAGAATGCGCGTTCCTGCTCCGGGGACCATTCGATTGCATTTGAGGGTTTTTGTTTTTTAAGCGCGGCATACAATGGTTGCATGAGCTGCGCTGCGCGGGGGAGGAAACGGTTATAAAAATTCACCATTCCCAAAAACTCCTGTAGTGCTTTGACCGTTTGTGGCTGGGAAAATCTGCTACTGCACGCACTTTGTCCGGCAGCGGAACTACTCCCTCTGGGGAGACACGGTGCCCCAAAAAATCAATCTGCGCCACCCCGAACTGGCACTTCGCTGGGTTGATTATTAACCCGTTCTCCCCCAACCTCCGGAAAACTGCCATGAGGTACTTTTCGTGTTCTTCTTCGGACGCGCTGGCTACCAACATGTCGTCCAGGTAGATGAACACAAAAGGGAGATCGTGTAACACCGCATCCATCATGCGCTGGAAAGTTTGCGCGGCGCCTTTAAGCCCAAACGGCATGTGCAAAAACTCAAAAAGTCCAAACGGAGTTATTACCGTTGTTTTAGGAATGTCCTCAGCGCGTACTGGGACTTGATAACCGCGGACTAAGTCTATTTTAGAAAAAATGCACGCCCCCGCCAGATGAACCGAAAAATCCTGAATATGGGGGATTGGGTAGCGGTTGTGCGCTGTGGCATTGTTCAACCTGCGAAAATCACCGCAAGGTCGCCACGAGCCGTCAGCCTTAGGGACCATGTGGAGCGGGGAAGCTCATGGGCTATTCGAACGCCGAATGATGCCCAACCTTTCCAGGTTGGCGAACTCCTCGCGCGCTATGGTCAGTTTAGCTGCATCCAAGCGCCGAGCTTTTGCAAAAACAGGGGGACCAGCGGTAGTGATAAAGTGCTCCACCCCGTGTTTAGCAACGGCTGCTGAAAAAGTAGGAACCGTTAGTGCTGGAAACTGAGTGAGGAGTGTGTGAAACTTACCGCCTGCTGTGGCGACGTTGGCTTGTGCTGTGGGCGGGGACACTCGAGCTGCACAAGGGATAGAGTAAAACGAGAGTGCATTAACCAAGCGTCTATTGGGGAGATCAACCAACAACCCATGTGAGCACAGAAAATCAGCACCTAACATGTTGAAACTCACCGCCGCTATAATAAAAGTCCACTCATATGTACCGCCGTGCAGGGACAGAAGTAGGGTCCTTTCGCCGAAGGTCTTAATGCTCGAGCCGTTCGCCGCTGATGCTCCGTGACTCCCGGGGCCCGCCAGCCGGTCAGCGTAGGTTGGCATGATGAAACTCACTTGGGAGCCTGTGTCCACGAGGAATTGCCTCCCAGAACGCGCATCCGTCAGGTAGAGCAGCTTGTTCTGTTCACCGAGGGCTGCAGCTGCTACTGACTCCCGGTCCTGGAGTTTCCCGAGCTCTGGAACTGACACGGCGGTATACACTTGCGTGCCCTCTCTGCGAAGCGACGATGGTAAAAACAGAGGTCGTCTCCTCCGCGGTGTCGGGGCTTCGCCGCAGCTGTTGTTGGTGTATCTGCCTCCGTCGCCTCTGGCCCTTTGCCGTTCCCGGTCGTCGCGCCGAGATCTGCCGCTGCTGCGGTGGCCGTGTGCCATCTGCTGGCGTTGAGGATCCGCTGCGCCTCCTGGGCTAGCGCGTGGAAGTCCCGCTGGGTCACAAACTGGGAGCCCGCCAGGGTCGCCCTCGTCTGCGACGGTAGAGTTCTCAGGATGATGTGAGTGAAGAGGAAATCGTCGTTGTCTGAGCCTCTCAGCTTCAGCATGTCTTCCATCAGGTCAACAGGCGTGCTTTCTCCCAAGTCGTGTAGGGCCAGGAGTCTCTCAGCTCTCTCCTGTGCTGAGGGAGTGAAACGCTGGATGAGGGCAGCTTTCAACCCGCCGTATTTGTCGCCAGCGGGTGGGCGCTGCACCAGGCTCCGCACATGTCAAGCTGTGCGGCTGTCGAGTTTGGCGATGATGTGGTAGAACTTGGTGTCATCTGCTGTTATTCCCCTGAGAGCGAACTGGGCTTCGGCTAGGAGGAACCATGAGTCCGGGTTGTCCTGCCAGAATTCTGGTAGCTTGACTGAGACTGTGCTTGCCCGGCTGGTCCCTGGCGAGTCTGGTTCGGGGGAATCGTCTCTGCCCATTATACGTCTTAAGGTCACCAGTGTGGAGAGCGTGAAATGAAGAGGCTGAATTTATTTCTCAATTCAGGGTTTATTAACAATCACGTGTCTCCAACATCTTCTCAAACAGAAAGAGAACGAACTTCCCCCATCTCCCCTTTTTATACCTGGGACATCAGAGTACAGAATCACATTGTCACTCACTCCCCAGAGACAATACATCACCCCCCAAGGTCCTCTCTTCTCCACCTAAACCCTGGTGGTCAGGAAGTCTTCTCAGAGCCATTTCTAAAGACACATTTCACACCCTCCTGTCATCCCCAGGAGGTCCAGACATATTGTTCCTTCTAAGACGTGAGGTAACAGTGATATACATATGCAGCCTAAGCATCTCAAAAGTAATATACATATGCAGCTCAAGCATCTCAAATATGTGTGCCACACCCCTGTAGAATTACTTGGGACCACCAATTCTAAGCAGAAATGTGAAAAACCCAACAAAAAAAGTTTTCTCGTAGCTTACTAAGTTTTTTCTCCAAAAATTGACTTTTTTCTCATAAATTTATTAATTTTTCCTGTAAAATTTCAACTTTATAAATTTGTGACTCTTTGCTTAAAAATGTGTAAGTTTTTTCTTGTAAATTTTCAACTTTTTTGTGAAGATTTACAGCTATGGCCTCAAAGTGTGACTTTTTTCATAATTTTATTTTATTGTAAAAAAAAATTTCTCATACAGTTGCAATATTTTTCTTAAAAATGCGATTTTTTTCTTATAAATGTACAACTTTTTTCCTGTAAATTTCCAACTTTTTTTCCCTCATAGATTTGCAACTTTTTCTTCCAATTTTCCAACTTTTTTCTCATAAATTTATGACTTTTTCATGTAAAACTTAAATCTTTTTTCTCATAAATTTGCAACTTTTTTCCTGTAGATTTTCAATTTTTTTCTCATAAATTTGCAGTACTCAACTGGATGCTGGTAAAAAAAAAAAAATATTCTGTATAATAAAATTGTAATTTGTGACTTAATTTTTAAATTGGCATAATTTATCTTATCTTTGCACCTTTTTTCATTCATCTTTTTCCACTTAATCCCTTTCGGGGTCGCAGGGGGGCTGGAGTCTATCCCAGCATCTTTGGGCGAGAGGCAGGGTGCACCCTGGACAGATCGCCAGTCCATCGCAGGGCCAACACAGAGACACAGACAACCATTCACTCTCACAGTCATACCTAAGGACAATTTAGAATCCCCAGTTTGATGCCAATTAACCTAACTTGCATGTTTTTGGCATGTGGGAGGAAACCGGACAAATCCCGGAGTAAACCCACGCAGACATGGGGAGAACATGCAAACTCCACACAGATCACTGTTGGTCGGGGGCTGGGATCGAACCCAGGATCCCCCAGCCAAGGGTGAGTTGCTGTGCTGCCGCAGTGCTAACCACTCCTCCACTGCGCCGCCCCTTTGCACCTTTATTCTTGCAAATTTGTACCTAATTTGTATTTATACATTTGTACCGTATGCTAGATTGGTGAATACCCCCATCCCCTTGTTAGAAAATAACAAATTGCCCAAAGCGCAGTAGTGGTTCACTTTTCTTGCAGATGTGGAGGAGGAACAATACAGGTTTTATGGAGCTTTCTGGATAAGAAAAAGCCTAGTTTAAATTCATCATAAACTGCCACGATCATATCCTTGTGCAGAAAGAGCAAGACACTCCAGACATACTTAAAGAAGTGGTCTTTATTACGGCAAAGAAGCCAAACATTACAGACAATAATAATTATGAAGCACATACATCAATTCTATTCTCAGACTGGCCTCTCACCAGACACCAGCTTCATTCACTACTCTTCAAGGCCATTGTGTCAGATTCATGGAGTAGGATTGATTTTTCTCCTTCGAAGGGCTTATATTTTTATTTCTGTTGTGACTAAACTGGCAACCCTCATCACTGAAGATGAGGATGAGCAATACATTATGGCCTCTGAATCACTCTGCTTATTTGTGTGTCCGACCACAAATCTTGAGTAAAATAAAACTGAAATTTAACATAATTGGGTTCTGTAGCAAGTGTAAACCAGCGGCACTAGACACCATCTGTCGATGTTGGACGTTGGCTCCAGCAGGAATACAATCTGTGACTTTTTTATCTACAACAGAACTAATGTTCTGACATTTCATCCATCATCTAAATCTCTACTGTTCATCCAACAACAGAGCCTTTTAGAGCACTCTATGTACAATATCCTCCTCAAGAGTAGGGCTCCGCTTGCTCCAACCAAGTGGAACGTCTGATCATTTATTTACAATAACTTTTTTCTTTTTAAGTCAGTTTGTGCACAAACAGAAACACATCTGATAATCTATAAGCTCTTACAACCTCACAAAGAAGCATCATGGTGAACAAAACACAACAAGTCATGGTCCAAAAGGTTTTCAGCGCACAGACCGTCCACGGAACGCAATTCGGCAAAGCCCTGGACGCCATCTGAGATGCTGCTGAAATTCACACGGTTAGGCACAATAAAAATGCTCCTGCCCGTTTCACTCACTAAGCCTGTCGCCATCACTGTGTTCATGGTGGGCAGGATACAAGGATGGAGATAAAGAGCTTATCCCAACTAAGACCTTAAGAGGGACAAGAGCCATTATCCAAAAATACTCTGTTCATATGAATACACTCAAGTTCTACAGACCACGAACAGAGCGATGGGCTCGCAGACAAATAAACCACAGTAACATCACAGATTCATAAGAGAAAACAAAGACAACAGTACTGAATTCCACCTAAATACTGAAAAAAACAACACTACTTCTAATGCTTTAATATACAGCTTCAATCAGGGGTTCTTAAACTCTTCTTCATGGACCCAAATTGAGCAGGTGTAGTCTCTGACCTCGGGACCCATAATGGGCTCAATAAGGGCCCCTTTACACAGATGGAGATCGTTGGGCAACCACTGACAGATCAAAAATTGACCCGATCTGTCAACAATCTTCTAAAGCCATAAAAAAGTCATTTCTGTGGCATAACTCAAACTAATACTCAAGACTCCAAAGGACAAAAGACTTGAAGCTCATTTTGGATCCTAACCCACAGTTTAAGAAACTCCGGTGGTAAACATGGAATGAAAAAAAAAGAAAAAAAAGATTGTTCTTACAAGTGATGTGAGCAAACAAACAATAAATACAAACAATGTGCTTTATCTGTATAGACATATTTACACAAAGTCTTTGGCTTATGAATAAACATCAGCTACAAAATCATAATATTACAACAAAGAGAGAAAAGCGTTGGCCACCAGTGCACAAAATAATGAAGCCTGGGGTCACTTCACTTCCAATTCCATTCAAGACATAAATGGAAAGCATTTGTTTAGTTAACAAAAAGAAAAAGAAATTTCAGTCTTTTCTGTGGGTGAATAAGCAGATGTGTTTATATTTGCATTGAATTGAATTGAAAGTGCATTGGGCCCAGCCCTGAAATAACACAATTCATCTGGTGTGTTCAGTTTTTACAGTCTGGGCTATGAAGCAGATTTCTATCCAGTTGATGGTTTATGATACTGCAATAGCAATAAAAAATAAACAAACAATGACACAAAACACAAATAAAAAAACAATCTTTTTAATATTGCAGCTAAATACAGTAATGATAAAAAAAAACTAAAAGTGTCTGAATGTAAACTTCCTGTTTGTTTTGTTGCATCGTCAGTCTTGAATCTACTTTAACTAATAAACGCTTTACTTTATCTGACGCTCAGATATGTTTAACCAATTCCAAGGGGGCTCAACACGGTGTTTAGTACTTGTGCCTCAGTTCACTGAAACACAACCTGAAGATGAAACAAAGTAGGAGCAGAAGCATTCACAGAGTTTGTCCGGGCTGTAACGTTGGGTCTCTTGTCCAAAAGTTCGCAAGTATTTAAACTGCACCATAATGGCGCCCTCCTGCAGGGAACAAACGGGGGCTACAGTGAAGACCTTCTTAAGGTGGTGTTTGTCAGCTTGCAATTGGGGAAGGGCGACATCTACAGTAGACACGGAGTACTGCAGCTGCAACAGCACGAAGCGACAAGTCCATGGCAGGTGGCTGAGGTGGGGGGCTGGACATTTAAATGGGGGGCCCAAAGCATACAAGGGCCCACTGGCACTCAAAAAGCTGGACAATAAGCATAAAGGAGTAAAAGGAGAAACACCTCCGCCTCTTGATGTTTTTTCATGTTTTAATTCTACATATTTGCCTTTGACAATACTGTACATGCAGCCAGTTTTTGCTGAGGCCAAATGGATGCTACAGACCGGCCGCCTCAGAGGGGAGTCAGGACCAGGCGGGAGGATCAAACACGAGTGGGGAACGGATGTTCTCCTGCTCCTCTTCACCCCCTCCTCCTCTGCTTAGGAGGACTCGATGAACTCCAACGCCAGGTCGTAGCAGAACCGATACTGTTCCTGTGAAAGACGCACAAACACACGCTAGGACTTAAAATCCAAACATCGGCGGTCCATTTCTGCTGAACGTGTTAGAAACATCGAAGGCTCACCGGGGTGTCCACCATGTTGGGTTTGCTGTTCCTCAAAGTCTTCACAGCGTGGAAGACGTCGACCACACTCTGCCGTTTAGCCATCTCACACACAATGCTGCTGGCACAGAAAACTCCACTACGCCCACCTCCATTTCTGCACACAATAGCACAGGGATTCAGAATTTTTTTTGATCACAGCTACAAAAGACAAAGAGAGAGAGAAAAAACCAAAACAATGACTTGCATATGCGCTACTCACAGGCAATGCACAATGGTTCTCCCCTCTCCCTCCTCTCCCTCATGTTGCCACTGGTCGACCTGAAGGATCAGTTTGAGGAAGGAGCGTTTGGAGGCGGGGACCTCTCTATGCCCCGCCCACCCCAGGTACTGGAACTGGCGAACCATCAGATAGCCCTCCTGAGGCTGACGGACCAAATGAGCAACAGACACGAGGGGTGATTCAGGAGCAGGATACAAAGAAAAACAGAGAAAAATGCGATTCCTGTGTGCTTGTGGGTGTACTGTACAAGGCGTGATGAAACTGATGAATAATAAGTTGCACAGGAGGGTCAAAGTATGTCATACAATCATTCTAATTATTTTTAAATGAAAAAGGCATTTGTAATTCATTGATAAATCCCACAGCTTAAGTTGCTTTAACCCATTTAATGAATGGGGCTCTGATTCCCCCAGAGACCAAAAACTGCCCATAAAACCACTGTTTACAAACATTCTATACAGTACCTATCTATACAGTACCTAGAAGTAGTCAGGGACAATGGGGCAGTGAACTGGTACGAGAACGGTTGAAACAAAAAAATTATCCACATAGTAAACTGGTACATCTGCCACTCAGCACTAACTTCAAAATGTAGTTAAACCCCACAGGCAGGAAACCATACCAGCAACCATCCTGACTCACATGGCAACATAAAACACTCATGGGTACTGACCCTGGTGAGGTTGCACACTCTGAAGAGTCTACTGACGACGTCACAGTCCATGGAGCAGGACATGCACTCCACCTGGACGGGACCGTAACGCAGCATGCCCTCCTCCGGCCAATACTGAGGACAACCCTGAGAGGGAAACAGTTTCATCAGTCAGAACAGAGTTTACCAAAAACACCCGAAAGTTACGGGGAAGAGAAATTAAAAAATAAAATAGCTGACTGTCTCTTTATGTCACCGGCCCAGTCAAAAGACATTTCTCCAGTTAGATTGGGAGCTCATTATCATTAATGGGCAGGTGAGTTAAATGTATTGTTTATGTTTTGTTATGTCGTTATGTTGTGTCTTTTGCATAGTACTGATGGTTGTATAACTGTGTTGTCATGGTGACGGTGTTGAGAGGTGGATAAAGTCAGGTGGAAAATCAGTGAAGGCCCACGGGTCTAATGCATGACCCACCACTGGTCCTTGAGCATGTCAAAGCTGAATATTAATCCCTGAAAAATGCACAATATATGGCCTTTAACTTAGAGAACTGAGGGTGGAATTTGTTGGTTTGTGACATCATAAATCCAGGAAGTGCAAGCTTCTCTCTACGTTGGTTTTATCCAACGACCCAGAGGGGGAAAAAATCCATTCAGTGCAGTGATCGCCAAAACCCCCGGGACACATCTGTGCAACTTCTAATGCAGGTAAACTGATGGAGCATAAACTCCCGACATCTAAGTGCACTTAAAATGTGGCAATTTATATTATTTTCTTGTAATATTTGGTACAGAATAAAAAAAATATTTGAAACAATCCGAGCTACTGTGTGTAAACTGGCAAAAATAAGAGTTTTTGTTTTGTTTTTACTAAATATGTTGAAGTTAAAATAACAGTGGTCTGCAAAAATGTCCTTTATGAATTAAATAGGACAAAATGTATTTTGCAATAATATCGTAATCATGAAAATTCACAAAAATATTGTGAGATCATTAAGAAAAAAACAAAGGCCATATGGCCTATCCCTACCTGTGTGCATTTCTTTACATATTCACAACATTTTGAGATTTTAATATTTTAATGGTACGTAAACATTTTATAAGATAAACAATTTTACAAATTATTTGATATAGTGTGCATCGGTCTGTAATACCTGAGACGTTTATTAAGCATACGGTACAGTACAATAATGTTTTAGACAAGATGATTCAGCCTTTCATAAGTGCTGAGCGACCTCTGATCTCCACCACTACACTACAGCACCCTGGTGGCGGTGCGTGAGCATAAACCAGCCACATGTACACATACATGCATAAAAACTGTACAATGACAATAAAATGTACAATGTTTTCATACAAAAACAGGCAGAACAAGGCTGAATCTCAGGACATGTTTAACCTGAATTACCTGGGCCAGGTCAATCTCATTCAGCATCACCAGGCTCGTACATCCGTAGTCGTAAACTAGACGCCAGAAGTCTTTGACAGTGTTAGGCAGTGGATGCTGGGTAACGATGAACGCAGCAGGCTGTCTGTAGCTCTGCAAAGAATAGACAACAACACCGAAGTCAGGCCACTACCCCCACAAAGACGGGCCACACAGAATAACTCGTGAGGATATACTCTGCTGCAGTGTGTCTTCAGTCTTGTCTCTGTTGAAGTACATCTCACATACATCCCTGTACATGAACATCAAAACACAAACAGCAGAGTGGAAGAGCTTGTGGGACATGGCGGAGCGAGCACACTTAAGATAGGTGACGTCTGGACAGGTGATCATGCAGTGGGCAGGGTCGGGGGCATGCATACACGGGACTATACACACAGCGATACCATCGACATACAATGGGGTCAACTGACTACATGTTAGTGGCAGAAGCGCCTTCAAAGTGGTTCAAATGTCAACAGCTCCAGAGACAAAACACAGTTTCTATTAACATAAGAACCAACTGAACCCAATGTGAACTGAGCCCATCTTCGATGAAAATGTTCGGCCAAATGTGTGACGCTGAGTGTGAATGGCTGCGCTATCATGGGGACGGGCTAATGTGAGGGCGGGCTTTGGGATTCAGGCTGTAGACATGAACCTCAATGGCAGAACAACACCGAAGCCATGAAACAAATCCAGTATTGGAGATTGGAAGTAAAAATCCCGTTACCTGGAACTCTTCTGACAGCTTGGTTAGAGAGAGGCCAAAGGTCAGTAACTAAGATTTGAACTCGGCTGAATTCTACTAATTTTCACAGCATTTTGTCCTCCAACAGCCATGTTGGAGAAAAGCCAGGTTTCTTCCCACATCATGCAAATATAATTCACACATTGCTACTCAGTAAGCTACAACCCACCCTTTACAGCGCTAGCTCATCCTGCTTCCCTAATGCTTATCTATTTACATAACTGTAAATAAATGCCTAATTATAGCTGAAACATACTCCTATCTTTCATATATCTATCTGCTCAATGACCCAAGGCAACTGTCGCCAATGTGGTGGTGGCCAGAGAAGTTTACAGAGCCTGGATTTGTCTCTAGCCTTCTGCTGCTAAAACAACAAACACGGCATCACACAAACAGGGAGGGGGGTCTGCATGTGTGTGAGTCCCTATCAGTGTCTGCTGGTGTGTGCTGTCTGTATACAACACGAGCACGTCTCTCTTTTCACGTCAGCTCTGCGTAGCCTCTGGATCATTCCCAACAAATACGTGACTGCAGTTTGGGACAGGCGTTCAGACGGATACGTTTTGGTGATGTTTACTCTGCAAATATGCATCACAGGTGCAGCTCAATAAATTATAGTATTTTAATCCAAAAAGTCAAACTTGCACATTAATTTATTACACACAGAGTGATATATTTCTTTCAATTTTGATGATTATGGCTCACAACTAATGAAAACCAAAATTCAGTTTCTCAGAAAATTAGAATATTACGTAAGATTAATATTAAAAAGCGGATTTTACTGGAAAGTATGTCCATGTATGCACTCAGTACTTGATCGGGGCTCCTTTAGCGTGAATTACTGCATCAGTTTGGCATGGCATGTTGGGATGTTATGGAAGCCCAGGTTGCTCTGTTAGCAGCCTTCAGCTCGTCTGCATTGTTGGGTCTGCAGTCTCTCACCTCCCTCCTGACACTACTCCATAGATTCTCTATGAGGTTTTAGGTCAGGAGAGTTGGCTGGCCAATCAAGCTCACTGACCCCGGTTACGTGGTCACAGTAAACCGATTACTGGGAATAAACCGATAATGGTAATAATCAGTTTTATTATGTTTACATGCACCGAATAAACAGATTATTGGGCACACGAGTGAATGGCTCCAGTTCCATGGCCTTTATTGGATTATTCTGTTTACATGGCCGCTTGAATAATCAGATAACTGCAGAAATCCAATCATAACCAGTTTATTTGTGTTTATGTAAACCTGGTCATTGATACCATGGTCATTAAACCAAGTTTTGGTACTTTTGGCAGTGTGGGCAGGTACCAAGTCCTGCTGGAAAATGAAATCAGCATCTCCATAAAACTTGTCAGCAGAGTGAAGCATGAAGTGCTCTAAAATTCCCTGGTAGACTGCTATGATGACTTTGGACTTGATAAAACACAGTGGACTGACACCAGCAGATGGCATGGCTCCCAAATCATCACTGACCGTGAAAACTTCACACTGGACCTCAAGCAACTTGGATTCTGTGCCTCTCCACTCTTCCTCCAGACTCTGGGACCTTGATTTCCTGATGACAGGACTCAGCACCTGATTTGGGGAGCCATGTCATCTGCTGGTACTGGTTCACTGTGTTTCATCAAGTCCAAAGTCACCATAGCAGTCTAGCAGGAAGTTTTAGAGCACTTCATGCTTCCCTCTGCTGACAAGCTTTATGGAGATGCTGCTTTCATTTTCCAGCAGGACTTGGCACCTGCCCACCCTGCCAAAAGTACCAAAACCTGGTTTAATGACCATGGTATCACATGGTGTCACTGTGCTTGACTGGCCAGGAAACTCTCCTGACCTAAACCCTATAGAGAGTCTATGGAGTATTGTCAAGAGGAAGATGAGAGACACCAGCAATGCAGAGGAGCTGAAGGCTATCTAAGCAACCTGGACCTCCGTAACACCTCAGCAGTACCACAGGCTGATCGTCTCCATACCACACTGCATTGATGCAGTAATTCATGCAAAAGGAGCCCTGACCAAGTGTTGATTGTGTACATGGACATACTTTTCAATCAGCCACCACCACCACCACCATATTTCTATTAAAAATCAAATTTTTCTTCTTGGTCGTATGTAATATTCTAATTTTCTGAGAAACAGAATTTTGGTTTTCATTAGCTTTAAGTCATAATCATCAAAATTAAAAGAAATAAACACTTGAGAACACATCACTCTGTGTGTAGCGAATCAATATATGAGTTTCATTTTTTGAACTGAATTAGTGAAATAAATTAACTTTATATTCTAATTAATTGAGATGCACCTGTATAAGGATTATCACAAAAGACTTGAAATCACTGCCTTTAAAGGGCGCTGCTGTTTTTAGATCACCACTCCCTCTTTGGCAAACCTATCAATAAGAAATATATTTAGAGAGAAACTGACAAAGCTGCAGAGGGCTTACAAGTACAACTGAATGGACTCTTGCACAATGTAGAGTAACGTATGTCTGCATTCCAGTCCACCCACATTTCTGGTTCAGCTTCCATTATAGTTCCCCATTCCCTGGTGCTTTCTCATCAATAATCAATTTTACCACTTTCAGTTATCATTGTCCATACTGGAAATAGTGTGCGGGCAGATTATTTTTTTTTTCTTTATAAAGTTTGTGTTTTACATTTTGATCGTTTTTGTAACCATACGAAGCCATTTAATAGTTCACCAGTTAGCTTAGCGGCTAGCAGCTATCATGTTTGTTTATGTCTGTGCCATTCCAAATACCACTGCATGGGCTGTAATAGACCTGTGTAATGGACATGTATTGTGCAAAGTCTTTACACGAGCTCATTCACCTTCAGTCCATGCAATGTCACTAGGCGTGAGTCAAAGTTTATTACGAGAATAAATAACACACTAGCAACTGGAAGCTAATAAAAAGCACCAAGGTGCTGTGCCTTGGTACCTGTGGCATGGTAGTATGGGCAGCTGTAAAAAGGTGGCACTCTGACCTCTACTGGCCTGGCATAGTTATTGCATTTCCTGTTTTCACGGCTGCATTGACAGAAATGGTGAGTTAAATTTGTGTTTATTTTGAAAACAAAGCCTTATCTCACAATTCTGGCAAATGAAATGTCAAGAAAATATGGTGATACAATGATAGAAGCCTTTAGTTCCACTTAATTTTGACCGGGCGAGCTGAAACAGAGGCGGACAGACAGACAGACATGTACACACAGCCACAAACAGATGCATTAACTGATTACTGTATGCCTCTGTTTCCTCAAGGCATAATTAGGCAAATATCAATAACAGTAATGGTAACATCAATAACTGAGGGATTCGTCATACACAAAGTAATATTAAAAGAAGTCAGGTAACAACTGGGATTCAGACATACGTTTCAGTTTCGTTGTGTATGAGTTTGGTGTAGGGATGCATGTTATTATTGGCACATTATTGTTATTGGCCAGTAAAGCATTTAAAATTATTTATCAGCATTGGCGCAAATGAATATTTACAACTGATAAAATATTACATCATCACATCGGGCAGTATCTCGCAACAAACCTGTCTGCCTCCACACAGCCACGCTACGTCTCAGTGTTCCCTCTAACAATGCTGCGTGTGGTTGTTGCTTGTACGACTTTTTGTGGTGAAGCACTGTTGGAGTAGTAGATCAAACATCTCCTACAGCAGAGACGAATTACTGCACAACTGGGAGAATATGCCATGTTCCCATAACGAGTACCTTCCAATACTCACACAGAATACCGTCAGGAATAGCCAAGGCACCGGTGTCTCCATGTATTTTTGCTAAACGAGCCGTCAGCCCTGGAGACGGAGGCGAGAACATAAAGAGAACTGGGGGAACTGGTTTGGCTACTTGGCTTGGCTAAAGGGGGATCCGGACAGAGCACCGCTGCCTAGCCTTTTTTGTTGCAAATGCCCTTGGAAACAAGACTGATCAACTAAAACTGGATATATCAACCGAGACAGCTCTGTGTAGGTCACAGACAGGGAGTGATGGTCCTGGACTTCAAAATTAAAAACAAAGTCGATTAGGATTTTCAAGTAGTGATCTAAAAGCAGCAGCAGGCTTGAAAGCAGCCCACATGGGCACAGAAAGATGACCTTGGAGGGATGGACCCCCAGGGCTTCATGAATGCACAGTTAGATTGTGTTAGAAAGAACAGAGTTAGTTTTTAACCACAGGCACTCAGCAGAAAGGAAGCACACACAAGGCTGAAATGTCCCAAACTACTCTTGCTTGTTGCGTTGACGATAACAAAGCTGTATTGTATGTAGAGATAACAGGCCACAGACTTACATCCATCAGAGCAGCATTGATGTAGTTGCTGCTCTCTCCGTCTATTGTAATGAGGAAGGGTAGGCATCTATCGGGAGGAAGGCCATCCATAAAGCGGTTCTTATCTTGGTTTCTAGGCAACAATGCAATGCTGCAGTCTTCTGGCTGAGGTTGTGGAGTCACTGAGTTTAAAGTCTAGACAGACAGAAAAAAAAATAAATTGATGTGCATAGTGAATTACAATGTTAAAAAAATTCAAAGACTGACCCGATAATATATCTGAAAACAATGCTAATAAAGTACTGGTGTGTTAAACGAACTCAGTTAGGGCCCCTTTACACAGACGGAGATCATTGGGTGATCACTGAGAGATCAAAAATTGTCTGATCCCTCAACAATCTCCTAAAGCCTGGAAAAGGGGATTTCTATGTAAATGTTTGGGAGTTTGTTGTGTGATCAAAAATTCAACTTTTGGCAACTTTCATGTCGATCTGTAGAGATCTTGGAAAGATCGTTGAGGGATTCCTGAGAGGCCAGGAGAGACCACTGAGGGATGAGAGGTTTCTAGGGCTCTTTTACCCCCTTTACACAGTGGTGGAGATCGTTGTACAAACAAAAATGGCCTGATCTCTCAATGATCTTCCAGTGAGCTCCACAGTCGCCACAATCTCCTCAAAGTTTTGACTCCTTCCAAAACAATCTCTCAACAATCACCAAAGGGGAGTGATCTTTCAATGAGCTTTCAAAGAACTCTACTGGTCTTTCATTGAATGCTGCAGGCTAGCAACTGCATGAATAAAAAAACATTTAGTACTCAATTTCTTGCTCAGATGTGTTGGCTAACACTTTTAAAAACAAATACATAAAGTGATAACTTACCTGGAACTCATCCTTCAAATGAGACGAGTTGGTCTGGGAGTCGATGCGGATCAGCTCGTAAAAAGCCGCTTTGAACTCGCAGACTGGTATGGCCGTTTCTCCACAGAGACAAGCCTCTAGTATGGCATCATGGATAAATATGTACTGCTCCTAAAGACATACAATTCAAGACAAACATGTGGTCATATACAGCATGCACAAATTACTTCCCTCCTGGATCCTGTAAACAAAACAGAACACAAACAAGGTGAAACAGACAAACAGCTGGGACGCCAAATGAGAGTGAATGGCTGTGAGTGAGCGATGGGAGATGGCATGGGTGAGAGGATGACTGCTGCTTTGACTTACTTCAGTTTAGCGAGGAGGCAAACAGTGAAACATTACTGATTTGATGGACTAATATTGAAAAAGAATATAATATTTAATCAAACAAATTATTACAATATGAGCATTAAGTTAGTTTTACGCTGTACTGCTTGGTTTGAAACGTGCTTAAAATTATTTGACATACTTTTAGAATATTAAAAAAATATTACTCTTAATTTGTCTGTATATTGTCACTTCGTATCCCTTCAACTCCATCAACCACTTGTTCTGTCTGGTCCAGCATGAGTGAGACAATTTAAATAAAATATTAAAGTTATTATACAGCAAGAGGCGCCTATAAATACTATTTATAGTATTATAAGTATAGTATAAGTGTATGTAAAATATGAGCAGAGCTCCTTTTGGCACAACAAAGCAATCAGGCATTTGTTTTGCTGGCCAGTAATCAGAAACAGACGTGGGCAGAAAAGCTAGACTATATCCTCAAGTAGAAGTTGTTAAATCATGATAATAAATGCTCAAGTATAAGTAAGAACACTCAGAAAAAAACAATTTGAGTAGTGACATCTTTGTTCTGGTTAATTTGTTAGGTTCTTCTGCGACGCCTCTCATAAATTTGCATTTTGTTTCTCCTTAAACTTGTGACTTTTTCTCTCATAGATTTACTGCCAATTTTCTCGAAAGCTTTTCACATTACAACTCTTCTTCATAATTTATGATCATCATCCTCCAATTTGTGACTTTTTGCAAATACATTTAATCTTTTTTCCTCAGAAATGATCAATTTTTGTGATAAATTTAAGACTTCTTCCACACAGATTTGCCACTTTTTAAGTCATAAATTGTACATTTGCAACTATTTTCGTGCAAATTTCCAATATGTGAGCATCTTTCTCCTATATCTGATCAGAGAAAACTAGACTTCCACTAAGTTCAAATCAGTGAAATCAAAAGTAACGTTTTCATTCTTATGCGTCGATCTTATTGCCAACCATCAGAGGGCGCCAGCGTGATTATTTTCTTTAACAGATTCTTCATGAAAGTCTGTCTGGCTTTTGCCTCTCAACAGTACAGAACACACGTTTGTTGTACAGTCAAAGCACATTATTTGCATGCAGTGGAGGGATGTTTTCATGAATGAATGGTGAGTGCATTAAGTGATTACAAACAGCCTGGTCCCCTCAGCCTGTACCATGCTGATGGCTGAGTTGGGTGTCTGCTCTAGGATGTGGATGCAGATGGAGGATGGGTAATGCAGTCACCTCAGTCTGTACCATGTTGATCCTCCTAGAGCGAAGAGCCTTCACGCAGTTGTAGATGTCCACCACGCCTTCTCTCTCGGCCATGTCTAACATGATGTCGATGACTATGAAGCAGCCTGTCCGCCCGGCTCCGGCACTGCACGAAGAAACAAAATCATCACGTCCATGATTAACACACACACTTGGCGGGATTATTTTTTTTTTTTAAAAAAAAGGATATATCTAAATCACGTAACACATATTTCATACCTGCAGTGGACCACAATTGGCCCAGCAGAGGGAGGATTGGACATTTTAACTCTGCGGATGAAGGAAAGCAGTCCCGTGGCGTGATATGGAACACCGTGATCAGGCCAGCCTGTGAAGTGGAACTGCTTGACTTCACGCACCTCGTTGAAGCCACGCTGAGAAAGGAAACGGGCATCTTTAGAAAACAATTCATGGGACGTGGAAAGTTCATCCTGCACTTTATATCTCCTGTTGCTAAAGGCAATATAAACTCAGGAGCTAGTGTTGTAATGTGGACTAAAGCCACACAAGAGTGGATGTAAACACTTTTTAGTTAAAGTAACAGAAAAGTTTTGCATAGATACAAACTTTAAGTGAAATAAAACTGAAATACTAAAAATCACATCACAAATACACACAAGATTTTACTAAAAGTAGCTAAACAACGACTCACCCTCTCCAGTGTGAAGGTGCGGATGACGTATTCAGCAAGAGGCTCAACTTCCACAAAAGTCACTTTGAAGTCACCATATACTTCGGCATCATCTGGCCAATATTTGTAGCACTTAACCTGGCAATGACAGAACAAACACTGTTTTCAATACAACTAAAATAAGACAGGCGAAGGTTATTAAGCTAAATGGAAATGACTGCTGGTCAAAGAAATTCATCTCAGTGCCAATCTCCATAGATTTAAAAACTAAACGTCCAGCAGGTGTGGAAACAGTGTGAACACTCCATGTCTGATATTATATTTATTATCAGTGGTGCCAGATCCAGAGGTTGCGTCAACTGAAAATCGTCTGTCAGTGACAGATTTTTTTAGTAGCGAAAGAAATATCGGAAGGTTGTCTATCATTTTGACAGATTACTCTCTCCACTGTGCTACAACTGCAAAAAAGTCACAGCAGCTGAGCCTGAAAACCTTCTTTAAACGGCCAAACAGTTGTGATGTTGTTGATTGGAGCTGTGAAAAAAGGGGGACTGACAGCGTGGACTATCAAGTACAAACATGCACCTAATAAAACTAAACATATGAACAAGAACATAAGTTATTCAGCATGTTCTTACTGACATGACAGGTAAGAATAATACATGATAACAGAGTTTTTTCAACTGTGACAGATGATGAAAGTCTAGCGCGACCTCTGTTCAGGTCATACACTGTAAAAAAGATGGATGACACGAGAGCTCTGAAAAACTGAAGCCTGTGCATCTTGATCACCCCCTGGTGGTTGGCTACAATGAGCCTTTAAGCACCGCCTTGCCCATTATTGTGTGTGTACTTTGCCATACTGAAAATAAAAAAAAACTCCTTGTCCTTGAACTGATTTTTCAAAAGATGGTTTCTGTCCCTGTGGTTAGTTCTTTTAATGTTGTTTTATGTTCAAGTGAGCTTTTTTGTATCAACTCACTTCTAATTATTTATTTGCTGGTACAAATCGAAGTGTGGTCATGACTGAGAGAGGTTGTGATTGGTCATAATTGACAGAGCCGCATGTGGGCCGTTGTATAGACTGTAATGGGTGGGAGCTCAAGTGCAAGATTCCAGCTAACAAAATCCATGAAGTAGGGCTTTACTTTTAAACAATGGATGCATGTGGTGGCATAATGTTATCCATCTTTATGTTTTTTTATCAACCATGCTTTATCTAAGCTAATTTCTAAGCGCTACAGTGACCAATTTGACCATTTGAGGTAGTTGCACTTTTTAGTGCTAAAACCAATTGTGGCTAAATTTGCTAGAAGTCTGTCCAATTACACTGTGTTCCAAATTTAGTGTGAGGAATCCTAACAATTTATTTGTATCTTGATTGTTTTACCATTTATCTGTTTATGTATCTGTGGGTGGGTGGAAAAGTAGATGACAATGCAGCAACAGAGAAGTCTTCTAATCATTGAGTGATATCCTATTTTTTAGGATTTGTTTAACCAATACTTAAAGGTACTCTGTGGAGATGTTAGAAACTTGGGCTTTAGGGACATTTGGTATCCCCATTTACTTCATTCATTTCTGAGAAGGATCCTGACCAATCATTACCTACACCAAGGAGGTAATGTGTCATGAACCGGGCTTGGGATTCTCCTGAGCTCGGCTTCATGGCGTTTGTCTGTTCCTCAGTTGCCTGTGCTTTGAGTTCCATATTGTGTTTTGTGGCGGATGTGATAAGGGAACCCAGGTGTGGAGGCACGGAATAAGTGCAGGCACGGCGAACTGAAGTTTAAAAGGGTGTTTTATTCATCCACCATCACGGGAGCTCACTCCAGCGCTGTGTAAGCGCACCAGAGCGAGCCCTCAGTCTCTAGTCAGCAAACAGGCAATGCGTGTAGTAAGAGAGAGAGCAAGCGATATTCAGTTCACTTATATACCCAGCTAGACAATGCATGCATGGCACATTAGCATCACAGTACAGCAGGAATGCATGGGACATTTACATGAGAGTCACACATATCAATAGCAGGATTACTGGCAGGAAGGAGAGGCTGCCTACTGATATCAGTCCATACATCTCACTGTTCTGCTAATTGCTCCAGCTGAGCGCTCTGCTTGACCCGAAGGCTGTGGGGGTCACCCCCCCCCCCCCAGAAGGCTCAGCTGGGGGCTGAGGCGTCGATCGTCCGGCTTTGGGAGCGAGCTGCGGGAAAAGTTCTGTGCCGGAGGAGGGGGGAGGGAGGGGGGTGGGGGTAGCAAGTGCCGGCCCGGGACGGCAAAGTTGTCTGGGCCGTGCAAAAATTGCATGTGGATCCACGGTGTTGAGGGGCTGTCCCATTGAACGTGCCGGAGATCCACAGCGGCTGTGAGAAGAAAAATTTGTCTCTGACTCATCTCGCGGCTCAGTTCTGCGAGGATGAGAAGCGGCCATGAAGAAAAACAGGAGCTGCAGCTGTGTGAGGGACTTGGCGTGTTGGCTTTAGGTGCGCGCACAGCCCTAAAGCCCTCGGGGACAGCTGACGGCTGAATTCCCATTGTGCGCCGTGGCTGAGACCCATACAAAATCCTGTGAGAGGGCTGCGTGTGTGCTTCAGGTGTGTGAGCAGTCCTGAAGGTTCCGAGGATGGCGGTCGGCCGTGTTTCTCGGGCGTGTGCAGCGGCGGAGGACGATGGCAGTCTGTGGAGCCGGTATTGTCCCGTGCGTGGTGCGCTGTCCTCGTAACCCCCCGGTGTGCGTGCGGGTGTTCGGTGCATGGCAGGTCCGCTGTCGAGGCGAGTCAGGGTCAGGGAGCTTGCTGGAGATCAGCGTCGTTGGCGCCGATGGTCCTCCCTGTTAGGGCTGTTACTGTTGTTCGCTCGTGCCGGGTCATGGTGCGTTCTGGTCCACGCGCTGCGTTCTCCGTCCGGCCCTGGAGGTCGCCGTCGTGGAGAGAAGACGAGGTGCGTGCGCGCTCGTGTGGGTGCGGAGGAGCGGTGAGAGGGAGTGGACACTCTTTGTCCCTCGGCCGGTCCCAGCGTGGATGTCCAGATCTCAGGCGAGGGTCGCACCATGACGCTTTCTGCAGCCTTCCCGGTCGTGAATGATCTCCGGAGAGTTCGCCTGGTGTTGGCTCTGCGTCGAGGTCTCCCGTGTGGCAGAAGGGAGGGCAGTCCATTTGCGTCAGGCTGCTGCGTTCACTTGTCGTCGGAGTCACTGCCAGGGCCTGCGTTCGTTCGTCGTCAGCGTGTTCTTGTATTCGGGGTCACCAGTGTGGCGGATGATATAAGGGAACCCCAGTGTGGAGGCACGGAATAAGTGCAGGCACGGCGAACTGAAGTTTAAAAGGGTGTTTTATTCATCCACCATCACGAGAGCTCACCCCAGCGCTGTGAGAGCGCGCAGGAGCGAGCCCTCAGTCTCTAGTCAGCAAACAGGCAATGCGTGTAGTAAGAGAGAGAGCAAGCGATATTCAGTTCACTTATATACCCAGCTAGACAATGCATGCATGGCACATTAGCATCACAGTACAGCAGGAATGCATGGGACATTTACATGAGAGTCACACATATCAATAGCAGGATTACTGGCAGGAAGGAGAGGCTGCCTACTGATATCAGTCCATACATCTCACTGTTCTGCTAATTGCTCCAGCTGAGCACTCTGCTTGACCCGAAGGCTGTGGGGGTCACCCACAGTTTCATTGTTTAGCCATGTTCTGTTGTATTTTTGGTGCTTATCATTTGTTTCTGGCCATTTGATTATCTTTTGAGTCATTTAATTATTCCTTAGTCTGCATTTGGTTTTGTGTCTATTTACCGTGGGACTGACAGCCACGCCTCCCTCTCCTGTCTACTCTTGACAGCTGATTCCAATCTGTCATTGCCTCTCCCTGCTCAGGCTTACACACTCACGCACACACATGCACACATACACACACACTCTCATTCACACCTGCATTCACTCAGCTCTACACACGCCCATACATTCCTACTCGCATACACACACTCACTCACACCGGCAATCACTTGGGTCATTATGTCTCATGTTATTTAAGCTCTGTCTTCCCACTTGTGTTTGCCGGATTATTGTATTGTCCACTGCCCTGCCATCGGCACAGTCACCTGTATTGTCCTCAGCTCTTCAGTGTACTTGGATTTACTCGGACCACTCCAGTCCTGTGAGTACTGTTTTGTTCCGCCCCACTTCCAGTTACGTCTGGAGCACACTGGGTCTTCGCTTGTGTTTCCCCCCACTATCTGTTACGTCAGTAGCACCTTAAGTCTTCTCTGTTGTTTCCCCCTGCTATCAGTTACGTCTGTGGCGCCTTGGGTCAATTCTCTGTGTTGTACTCACCTGCGTACTGTAGAGCATCCTTGCAGTCATCCCTGAATGCCTAGTGCTACTCATCTGTTTGTTTGGTTGGACTGTAATATCACATTTTGTTTAATAAATACACACAACATCCTCCTGGCGTTTGGGTTTCAGTCTCTCCTGCCTCAGAAAGGCAGGAATTCATGACATAATGTGATCATGGTGGCTTGTCAGTTTGTCTTTTGGCAGGATTACACAAAATCTACTCAACAGATTTTGATGAAATCTTGTCCAGAGGTGGCCTTTGGCTCTGGGATGAACCAAACAGATTTTGGAGGTGATCAGAGAGTGTATACCTCTGCCAAGGCCCTATCTTCTCACAATGTTTTAGCAGGATTACACAAAAAAAACCCTGATGGATTTGGATGAAATTTTCACCAGAGGTTATGAACACATGACATTTTGGAGGTGATCCATGAGTGCACCACCAATACCCTATCTTGCAATGTACAGACAGATGAAAGTACGGACACACAGAGAGAGGGAGGGAGGGATAGAGCCTTGGTGGAGGTATGCACTCTCTGAGTGTCCCTAGAAATTGAGCTGTAATTCATCAACGACCACAAGGTGTCACTAACACCTGAATTTCCAAAAGTTCCCTTTGTGTGCTGGCTAAATGCGCATGGGTGACGAGGAAGGAAAAAAACCACAACCTACCCTTCCAACCTCCACCAGATTGGTTACCATGACGATGCAGGCTGACTGTTCCTGCCACACCATCCTCCAGAAGTCATACACCGTCTCATGGACTGGACCTGTGCACAGACCAATATTAAAATATAATAAATATGTCAGCTAAAAATCTTGATCTTATTTAATAAAAAAAAAAACAGCACTGAAAGTGAATTAAAGTGCATCAAATCTCACCCTGAGTAGCGATGTAGTGACTTGGCCTCTGGTATCCCTGAAAACACAAAATCAAACTCAGTACGGATAAAAAAATACATGCATCCCTTTGTGGCGTGCTAAGAAGCTTTTATCACCGCTGGAGACACCCACGATCCAAAATTATAACTGTCTAATCTAAACTACACTGTTATCTTGCTTTCAGCCGCAACAACAGAATAATTACTCTGACAATATAATGAAAGTCACTGTCATTTGTGGGTGACACGTCAAGCTCCCTGTAAGCTGCTGTACTCATTACGAAGTCTGAAAAATTTAAATCTCATCACAGTGATATAATTTAAAAGAACTTTTACAATTAAAACTAGTACCTGACATTAACATCATAACAGCTGCCAAGTGGGACAACCAGTGATTTATTTATTTATTTTTTTTTGGTGCCAAAAGCAAATCTATAAAGAGATTAATGAAACTATGGCAAGATGAAGTGAACTCTTGCATGCAGCAGAGGCCCCTGCAACCCAGAATGGATGTGCGCCACATCTTGGTGGATAAGGATGGGGCACATGAATGCACAGGTGACCAAGTGTAAAGGTTGAGGGGCAGAGGGGAACGAGTCCACAGTGATACTTACATCCCTGTACAGCCAAATCTACAGCCCAAGCCACAGGCAGAAAGAACGAGTAGAAGGAAGGAAGAAAGAAAGAAAGAAAGCACAACAATGTCAGTGAGTGTCAATCAGAAAAAAGAAAAACTGCATTGACATAATGGAAGTTTGAACAGAGCATGCAGAAACAAAAAGAAAGGAAACACGTTTTAAAACTCCAAATTAGACTGAGTAAAAGGGACACTTCCTAATGGCATGGAAGCAAAAGCGTTCTTTTCACTAATACTCCAGACTCAGAAAGTTGATGCACTATAATCTCATTTAACCAGCATTACCCTTCTGTGTCATAAAGCTGTTCAAAACTGGGTGCAGTCCAAACTGTGTGACAGCTATCGTTGATGTGCCAGTAAAGGTTAGGAGGTGTCCACTCTGCTCACTCTAATTCTGCTATAATGTCAGTGACTGCATGCAACCATTCTAACGAAAGTAAATTATAATACAGAAAAGCATTAAGAAGAGCACAACGTAAGTGGTAGTGACTAGCATGCAGATGATTGCTGACGTGTGGTGTATAGACAGGTGAAGACACAAACAATAGGCAAGCCACATATAGAACAAGAGATGGAAAATGAACTGTACGTAGATGAATATGGCAGCTGACTCTGTGGCCCAGT
This sequence comes from Pholidichthys leucotaenia, assembly GCA_020510985.1. Taxonomy (NCBI): domain Eukaryota; kingdom Metazoa; phylum Chordata; class Actinopteri; order Cichliformes; family Pholidichthyidae; genus Pholidichthys; species Pholidichthys leucotaenia. Next base: position 297,724,543 of record CM035842.1, read on the forward strand.
TAAACAACAGCTAAAGAATGGAGGAAGTACAGGAGCTGACCAGTTAGCTTAGCAATGATAAATCTACTGTCAGTGCTTGTTTAGCTTAGCTTTGCATTAAAACGGAAACTAGATGATCACAACTTCTATATCTCAGTAATTAACTCACTATCTTCACAAGGTAAAAATATTTTCTTCATGTTCTATACATTTGTGCAAAACTGAGTTAAAGGTCCCATTCACTAAAAATGACGTGTTTGTGGGTTTTAACTTTATGAGGTGTTTCCATGGATCATACAATTTCTGTAAAAATGGTAAAACCTATTTTCAATAAGAAACATCTAGCTGGAGCTGGTATAACTCTTCCACTTTTTTTTAGTACTTCACTAAAATAAAATCCTGCCTTCAGTAGACACACACACGCACACACACACACACGCACACACACACCCCTGCAGCCGCAAAGTTTCTCAGAGCCAAGGTCTGTTAGCATCAAAGCTAATGTTAGTGTGACTAAAACAAAAGCTGTTTTTGAAATGTACATTCACCCCCACCTCCCTACTCTCTATATAGTGAACTCAACAGAACAATAAAAATTTCATCTTTTGGACAAAACTTGGCTTATTTTCTCGGTGCCATTAATGACATTACTATCGTGAGGCAGGAAAACAACAGATTAGTGAAATTAAAAAGTAAATACCTACATGTACCATCTCAAATACAGTGGTGTGAAAAAGTGTTTGCCCCCTTCCTGATTTCTCATTTTTTTGCGTGTTTGTCACACTTGTTTCAGATCATCACACAAATTTAAATATTAGACAAAGATAACACAAGTAAATTCATGGTTCCAGTTACCACAGCAAGTCTTCTGGGTCCTGAAGAAGCAAAACAGCTCCAAACCATCACACTACCACCACCATATTTTACTGTTGGTATGATGTTCCTTTTCTGAAATGCTGTGTTATTTTTACGCCGGATGTAATGGTACACATCCATCCATCCATTCATCTTCTTCCGCTTAATCCTTTTCGGGTCGCGGGGGGGCTGGAGCCTATCCCACATCAGTCCACAGAATATTTTCCTAAAAGTCTTGGGGATCACCAAGATGTTTTCTGGCAAAACTGAGATGAGCCTTTATGTTCTTTTTGCTCAGCAGTGGTTTTCGTCTTAGAGCTCTGCCATGCAGGCCATTTTTGCCTAGTCTCTTTCTTATGGTGGAGTCATGAACACTGACAATTAACTGAGGCAAGTGAGGCCTGCAGTTCTTTGGATGTTGTTGAGGGGTCTTTTGTGACCTCTTGGATGAGTCGTCGCTGTGCTCTTGGGGTAATTTTGGTTGGCTGGCCACTCCTGGGAAGGTTCACCACTGTTCCATGTTTTCGCCATTTGTGGATAATGGTTCTCACTGTGGTTTGCTGGAGTCCCAAATCTTTAGAAATGGCTTTATAACCTTTTCCAGACTGATAGATCTCAATTACTTTGTTTCTCAGTTGTTTCTAAATTTCTTTGGATCGCAGCATGATGTCTAGCTTTTGAGGATCTTTTGGTCTACTTCACTTTGTCAGGCAGGTCTTATTTAAGTGATTTCTTGATTGAGAACAGGTGTGGCAGTAATCAGGCCTGGGTGTGGCTAAAGAAATTGAACTCAGCTTTCCAAAGATGTGATAAACCACAGTTAATTTATGTTTTAACCGGGAAGGGGGGGGGGGGTGTCACTTTTTCACTCAGGGCCATGTAGGTTTGGATTTTTTTTACCCTTAATAATAAACACCTTCATTTAAAAACTGCATTTTGTGCTTATTTGTGTAATCTTTGTCTAATATTTAAATTTGTTTGATGATCTCAAACATTTAAGTGTGACAACATACAAAAAAATAAGAAATTAGTAAGGGGCCAAACACTTTTTTACACCACTGTATATATTCAATCAAATAATTTTTACTGTAGTGATAAATATTTTACTTTAATTTCAGGCAGTTTATGTTGAGAAGTGAAGCTCTCCTCTCACTGCTCTGTTGGCTGCACTTTGCATTATGGGATAAACTGACTAATGTAGTGGCTACTGGTTGTAGACTACTTTTCAAAACGAGTTATATTTTGAGTGCACTATATAGTGAAAATTTTCATTTACAAAATGGCTGATTAACTATACGTGTATTTCAACCAGGTTTTCAGGTCTCTGTGGGAAATTTTCTAATTTCACTTCTTAAATGGTCCATGTTGTGCAATGGGTTCTGTAGGCACCCATGCACAAAAACGGTGAATTATCTTCAATTTTTTGGGGACCAATTAAGACGTGAAGTTAGACAATTTCCCATAGAAACCTGAACGTTCCAGGGAACCCTGGTTGAAAAACACTGATAGGGCACTCTGTAGGGAATAAGAGGACACTCCGAAGACAGTAAAAGTTTGGGTGATGCTGCTTCTTAGGGAGTCTACCATCTCTACGCTGCAGAGCCATGCTTCAGAACCACAACCCATAACTACATTACTGCAGTATTTTATTGGCGAGGCTGAATAACTGCAGGGCATAGCTGCTGAAGCTGCTGTTAGCCTTGCATTGATCTGTTGCTGAAATAAGGGAAGCCATGTATTTATTGTTTGCCATCTATAACTGTATTGTTGACAGTTCTTTCTTTTTTTTTTACTTTGGAATTGCTGCTGTCCTGCTTTTGGTAGAAATGCCAGCTGTGATTCAAGTATAACTTCACAGTTAGCAATAAGTTAGCAGTTTGTTGTTACTGGTGATTGGCCTTACTGCGCTTCCCAGAGAAATACTTTGCCCAATCAGGTAAAGGCTTCATGAATATTAATGAGCAAACAGAAGACAAAAGTGTTTGAGAAGACTGGACATAGGAGCCATTTTTCATGAGCTGCTAAACAACACAGGAATGTTTTTGGTCTTTAAAATTACACATATATGTATATCCTTGATGATATCAATATACAAAATTAATTCCTGGAAAAGGCACAAAATGGGAACTTTAACCCATTAGCATATCAGGATTGTTAAATGCATTCAGGGTGGATTTGTGGAAAGAAAAAACACGTACATAATGTGTGATGGTTGGATGCACAAAACGGTACGATGGATGACACGTAGATGCAATAAAGGTATAGAGGCCTGACATACGAGCGAGGGAGTGTGGTTTCGTTGGTTTCGTTGGGAGCCAATAGTAGCATTTGATGCGTTTCCACTTACATCGATGTAGTTGGCGTTGATGTAATCAGAGGATGGGTCGTCTTCTATGGGCTGGAGAATAACCCTTGAATGGTCATCTAAAGAAAAGCAATGGGAGAAAGAATGAGAGAGAGCAGCAGAAACATAAAAAAATAAACGCTTAGAACTCCTAAAAATATTTTGATCCTGCATTAATGCAGAATTTAATTTGGTTGACTTTAATATATTTTTTTCTTATTGTCCTGTAGTTGGAATTAAGTAAGACTAGATAATATTAATAGTTTTTGCATTTAGCTCCAAACCAAACAATAAATAAAGCCTCAATAATACTGGCAGAGCAGGTGTGGGTGTAATGTCACATAATTCATTAAAGGTGTTGATAAATTTGGTCCCTGCACTGAAAAAATACAACCCAAAACATGCTGGTATTCAACATTTTTCAAGAAAGCATGCAATATAACTGTCAATGCACACAATCTGAGTACATTTTGCAGGCATAGTTCAGCTTGGAAAGTCAACTGAGCTTTTGTGTTTATTGCTAATAAACTCTAGAAGAGGTTTCACTGTATTGCGTATCTTTAATTCTGTGTTTTACATCATTGTGCTTGTTCGATTTGATGTATTTTTGACATTTTTGTTTCAAAGAGAAACTCCCAAAGAAGCAGGAGAGACTTTAGCCTTAGCGGAAATACTTGCTGTACAATTATAAATGACAAAAGTTGCAAATTATTTTGCAATAACTGTAAATAGTAAGCAAATTACTGGCTAGGAGTACAAAAACTGTTAGCTAAAATACACCAAACTACATATTTCCTGCAAACCTAAACTAGATGAGAGGCATGTTAGAATTTTTTTTTTGTTGTTGTTGCCAACAGTCTCACTTAACAACTGAATTAGCGAAATAAAAGAAGGGATAAACAGTTGTTTATGATGTCCCAATATAGAAATAATAAGTAAATCAGTGACAATTACAACCACCAGTAATAAATCATTGTACATTAATGGAAAATTAAAGTAGCCGAACAATAAAAAAAGAAAAGATAAGACGAGCATGGCCCAGATTCAATTTAAAACAAATTTACTTCAATGAATCGAAAGATGAGAAATGTCGAGGAGGCAGGATTTATTTCATTAAGAGTAATAAATAGAGCTTGCTTTCTTGCTTACATGCAATAATGTTCCCGTAGCGGTTTTTGGTCCGGTTTTGCTCTTTTTTGGCCACGTCCCAGGAGGCCGACTGACCCTCAAATAAGCTCTGTATCACCAACAACAGAGAAAGCAAAGAAAACAGAAAATTACACGTCACAGATCCTTAAAACTGAATGCACGGCACAATATGCCCCTAGCTGCTAAAAGTGCTTAAATGATTGCTTTGCTCTGCCGCTTTAATTCCACTGATAAATTCTGATGAAATACTATAATAAGAAGGCCATAAAACATCTTTAGTGGCTCTTTGGCTGTTTGGTCAATAAGGCTGAAGGTACCTTCAAATTAAGAGGCAATTTAGCCCCTGTAGTCATTTTAACATTTTAATGCAAAGCCAAAAGATCCAATAAAGCAGCATTGATTTCCATAGTAATAGTTTTGTGCTTGTGTGCTCATTAAAAATGCATCAACTTCGGCTACTGCTACTGATAATGCAAATACATCCTGCTGCAAGCTGTACGGATGAAAAGGCGCTGACAAGAACTCTCTTACTTCATATTCCTCCTTGAAGCCGTAGCTGTCGGACGTTTTCATCAGGTTGATGTGCTGCAGGAGGTCGGCCACTCTGATGGCAGGGTGGAGCTGCCCGGTGTGGTAGGGAGATTCAGTCCCCTGATACCGAGGGACATCCAGGAGCCTGCTGTTCTCTGCTGCGGAACCGCTGTGGTTCTCATCTACAAAAGGAGAGAACGTTTGGTAAGAGTAGTTGGTAATTTACCAAATATATCAATTCATTTCAAACAATCGTTGATTTATACCATCAATTAATGGAAAGTTGACAAAATATACCGTATACATCAGAATCAACAACTGTATAAGAAGGTACCATAATCATGGATCTTTACAGTGCAGGAATACAGCTCTAATAATACCTGGATAAATAGCTGTCAGTCTCAGAGTTATACTCACCTGTGATGGGAACTACATGTTAATGCAGCATAGAAAGAATACAAAAAGCAAAAACAAGGTTTAAACGGTGCGAGTGGGCTCGCCTCCAAAAATAGGTTAGTAAATTTGAACTGTAAACAGGGATTTCACAAGGGTCGATGGGGGTTGATGTCACACAAAACAATGACTGGAAATGGTAGTGCTTAAAACATGATAACAAGCAACATTAACGTATCAGACATATGATGTGAAGACGGTTTGGGAAGTCTACTGCAGTACCATCCACGTTCCGTTCACCGTTAGATACAAACTCATAAGCTAGGTTTGTTCCTATACTACGATTATTTTTCTACACCCGTTAAGACACAGCGGATCAGCTGTTCAAATGGGGAATAATGTTACTCAAACCACAAATGAGCAGTGATCAACTCTAGAAGTGTAAGACCAAGTTTCCTGGCAAAACAACATAAGTCAAATTACATTTTATTTTTTCCTATACTGTATATTTTTGATCTGGAGGGGCCCTCATATGCCACCACCAGGGGAAAGTGTTGTGGAAAATGAGCTTTTCACGGGTTTTTAACCACTGTTAAAATATTCAAACACTCACTTCACTGAGGACTACACACTACCTTTCTTTGGTTAAACGCCTAAAGAAACTCATGGACTGCATTTCCTGTTTGTTTTTTGTTTTTTTTAATAACATCACAACCCAACAAGCCCCGCCTCAAGTGTCCACCTAGGTGTCTTCACAGAAGGTTCTGGCGCCTCCTCCAGGCGAGAGTCACACTAGTCAATACTCCGGCGCCACAAAACTGCACGGTGAGTATCATCGCCCGGTCAGAGAACTTCGGCTTGATGAGCTGGTGTCCGGCTAAAAAAGTGCAGTTTGATGAGCTTCTTCCGTCCTCCCCCACCTGCACGGCCTGCACAGCATTAGTCGATGCGACTCCTGGTGGGTGGGCTGTTCTCGTCTGTTCATGATGCGTCTTCAAAAGTAAACAGCAAAATATGTTTGTGAAAACTATCAAGGCAAGAACTGTATAGTTGCTGAATGTGTGTTTACTTTTTACTGACAACCGCTATTTTAAAAGTTCAGTATGAGCTCCAGGAAGTGACGGCCTGCTCTTCATTTGTATAAATGAGGGACCAGTGTGGATTCATGAGCGTGCACCTCCATGTGACGGCTTGAGATTGTTGACACAATCACTGTTGCCAACTCCTCAATAGGGAAAGTAGCTATTGACTATCCTAGAAGTCGCCAGAAGTCACTAAATGGCGTCATCACCTAATTTGCATAATTGGCCCTGTGTATGTAATTGCAATGGATGCTGTAGGAGAAAAGAATCACATTGTGGGAAAGACAAAGTGAGTAAAAACACCCCAAACATGCTTAGAACTACTTTCATTCTTATTCATACTTCCATTCTTGGGACTGGCAAAAGTGACCAAAAAGAGTTACTCTGGTGGAGTTACTTGGGTTTTTAAAAGAAAATTTTACAACGTTCATGAACAGCCAGTGGCAGCTTTGCGCATGTGCCACTGATGTGCAGCCTGGATGCAGAGGGGTGAACACCTCCTGCTCTGACTGCAGCTGACAGAGACTGCTGCTTGAGGACTGGGCCACCCGTGAGTGCTCTGGGACAGGGGTGGGGCCCACGGCAACGCTCGCTGCTCGCTGAGAAGAGTAAGAACGATATGCACTTTCACGTCAGAGTCTCCAAAAGTCTCAAATTACACCAGAAAAAGTTGCTAGATTTGTCACTTTTGACAAAAAAAGTCACCAAGAGGATTTGAAAAGTCGCCAGATTTAGCCAGAAAGTCGCTGAGTTGACACCACTGGACACAACTCTACCAGAATGCATGCAAGGTGCGCTACACGGACAATGAATTGGAAACACAATAAACACACCCTGACTGCCTCCTTGCTAGTGATTGGACCATTCAAAAACCCCTTTACCCAATCAGATCAGGAGCTCATAATGTACATGAACAGTCTGAAAACAAACTGTTTTTAGATTTGGATTTACAGACAGCTTTTTAGAGGAGCTGTAAAATGACACAGAAATGTTTTTTTTTTCAGTCTTTAAAACTACATCTATATGCCCCAATGATATCAAAATGTAAACTCAATCTCTGGACAAAGCACAGCATAGGACCTTTAAGAATGAGCAAAACATTGGAAGATCGACATTAGTGCATGCACTAAGAAGGCATAACATTTTTAAATTACACTGCTGTGTTTTGGATAATCTGAACTACAGGAGCATGTATTTAAGATCCATTTATCACATAATTATCTTTGGATTTTGGATGTGTTTGCACTTAAGGATGTGCTTCAGTAGCAGATAATTAATAAGGTTAAAGTGTGGGAAAAACTGTGTGCTGACGGTAGTAATGTACTGACTGACAGGTTATGTAATGGACTCGAGAGCATGTAGCAAAAACAACTGACTTCATCTTCACCACTGACACTGTTTATTCCATCCAACTGACGCTTTGCTCTGCTCCGAGGACATGTTAGCTCATTACTGATTGTTAAAGGTTTGTTAGGCCCTCATCACGCCAATTAACAGCAAACTTGACCCGACACTGCCTCTTAATTCACAGCTTCCTGTTACTTCTTGCTCTTCTGTGAAGTGATTGGCCAGGACAGATTGTAACTGCGGCCTTCATTCCAAATTAGAGGCTATGGAACGGTTAATTAACGCAGTTTGGTGGCGCTGTGGTTTGCGGAGCCCTTAAGGGTATGTCAGAACTCTGCATCCATGCTGCAGTGTCAACACTAGACTGTACTACAGATAAGCACGTTGCAGTGCAACGCCGGAGCTGGAGGAACATCCAACTTGGCAAAAGCTGCAGCTTTAAGGATTCAGATGCTCAGAGCGCGGCGTCGGCAGCAAAACAAGCTGAAGGAATAACACAGATGGTACATACTCAAGAAGACTTCTGGATTCACTGCACAGAAAAGAGAAAGGAATGTGCCAGAGACACGGGGCTGGAGGCACTAAGTCGTTGGGTGTTGTCACTGATTTAATCAGCAGTCATTTTTTTTGTGTGGCAAAGTGACAAATTGTCTTCCTCCTTTTAAGCTTTCATTTGTGTCATTTTTTGAGACGCAAGGTGGCACGCCTTAAAACAACTCCGAAGTGTGGAAATAATGAGGTCTCTGAGGGAGAATGATGGTAATTACTGTGAATATCAATAACTCTCAGTAGGCAACAGAAAGGGAAGAGGGAATGCGGGATGACAGATGAAGTGCTTGGCTGTTGGAGCTTTAAATACCAGTCATGTTTTACACACACAGTTGGCTACAAAAAGACAAAAGGTGAACACACAGTTTGGCTATCCTCAGTAAAGACGCAGGACTTCTAAAGGTGAAGGGACATCAGAGAAGCTAAACTATCCAACCACGTAAACATAAATACAGAAACGCTCCAGTTTATGATAGAGACTTTAAATATAAATAATGTACACAACCCTATTAAAATGGCTGGTTTTTGGGATGTAAAAAAAATTAATCTTGATAAATAATTTCCTAACTTTTCCCGCCTTTAATGTGACATATATAACCTTTAGAATTCAACTGAAGGACAAACAAATCTAAAAATAAATAAATAAATAAATTTAAAAAAAACAAGTTGGTTGCATAAGTCTGCACACCCTTAAACTCTGTTGAAACGCTTTTTGATTTAATTACAACATTCATTCTCTCATTTTTACATCATAAAAACCTGGCATTTTAACAGGGGTGTGTACATTTTTTTATACGTATCTACTTGGGGTTTTTTTCCTCTTTTAACACAAAACAGGGAATGATTCTTTGCAAGGGCACACACGGACAGGCAGGGGCTAAATGATGAGGATGGGTGAACTCTATGGGTTTTTTTTATGGTGATTAACCTCACCTAACACAGCAGTAGGAACCAGAGGATCGTTGGGCACTGCAGGAAAAAACAGTTCTAAATTTGAAATTCACTCACAGACAGGACTATTTAAATGCTAACACATGTGCTATTAGCATGTTTCTCTTCTACTCTTCTTCTGTAGTTTTAATATCGATTAGGAGGTGGGTAGTGACTACTTACTTACATTAACTCAATTCCATGTACTCAAGTAACTTTTTGAGAAAATTTGTAATTTACAGAGTGGTTTCATTGTAGGATACTTTTTACTCTTACTTGACATCGTTCACAAAGAAAAAAACATGTAATTTTGCTCAAGTGTACTTGGCTTTCATCTGTAATCCTTGAATTGCTTTTTGATTTCACTGTTTTGAAATCTATTCTGGCTCAGGAAATTTCATTTATTAATTTCTCCATGTTATTTAGATTATAACACATGCCAAATATTGTTAGTTTTGGTTTAATTTTCTTCAAACGGACATATCTAAGAAAAAAACAGAATTTGGTGAGAAAATAGTAGTCGATATATGTATGAGTAAAAAAGTTAGAAATGTGCTTGTACATGTAGATGATTTATATTTTCTTCAGAATAATGACATTTAATATAAAAACCCATTGCAAATGTATAAGAAAACCAGAAGATGCAGTAGCTCATTCCAACTTGACAAAATCAGCCGGAGTGTTCATATCTCCTGACCGTTGTCCTTGACCTTAACCCATCTAGGATGTGCTTAAGGTCAAGGTCAGTGGGCTCAGAGGAGTAACGATTTTCATGAAATCATAAATGCCCAGATCTCATGGACTTTGACCTTAATCTTAATCAGCAATTAATGTAAGAGGACAAACATATTCAATAAATTGGTGAGAATGATGTCATTATTACTCGAGCAACTTTTTAGTATGTATTTTCTTACTCTTACTTGAGTACTTTTTAGTGACTACTCATACTTGAAAAATTAATTTCAAAAGTAGTGCTAGTTTTACTTGAGCACAATTCTGTCTACTCTACCCACCTTTTCTGATCAGGCTGAAATTCAAACATTTTTTCAGGCTGTTACACTGAGTAAATTTAATTAAAACTAAGGAAGGGGCTTTGGATTATTTTCCAGACAAAAATGTCAAATTCAACTGTGATCTCTTGCAAATTTATGAATAATTTAAACTACTTATAGACACACAGTGGCGAAAATAAGTATTGAACACGTCGACATTTTTCTTATTAAACATATTTCTGATGGAGCCATTGACCTGAGATTTTCACCAGATATCAGTAACAACCCAAGTAATCCATACATATAAAGAAATCAAGGCAACTGTGTTCACAAAACAAGTTATATTTAATAAAGTGGAATGGCACAGGGAATAAGTATTGAACATGCTTGGTGAAATTCATTTTAATACTTAGTAGAAAAGCCTTTGTTAGTAATAACAGCTTCCAGACGCCTCCTGTATGGAGAAACTACTACCTACTACTGTAGGTGCAGGCATTGTACATTAGTGATTTTAGCTCATGGGTGTCTTCTATGAACTCTGATCTTTAGGTTGTTCCATAATTTTTCAACTGGATTCAGGTCAGGTGACTAACTGGACCATTCTAGCAGCTTTATTTTCCTTCTCTGGAGCCAGTTCAGAGTTTCCTTGGCTATGTGTTTGGGATCGTTGTCTTGTTGAAATGTCCACCTTCGTTTTATCTTCAGCATCTTGGCAGATGGCAACAGGTTCATATCAAGGATGTCTCTGTACATCTGTCCATTCATCTTTCCTTCAATTATATGAAGTCTGCCTGTATCATGTATTGAAAAACACCCCCATACCATGATGGGATGTGCAGTGCCATTTCTCCTCCAAACATGCTGTGTGTTGTGGCATCCAAAAAGTTCAATTTTAATCATCTGACAAGATTATATTCTCCCAGTATTTTACTGGCTTGCCCAAATGTTGTGCAGCAAACTTTAAATGAGCTTCAACATGCTTTTTCTTCAGCAATGGAGTCTTGCGAAGTGAGCGGGCATAGAGCCCATGTTGGTTGAGTGCATTACTTATTATTGTTTTCTTTGGACACAGTAGTACCTGTTAACTCCAGGTCTTTCTGGAGCTCTCCACGAGTGGTCTTTGGCTCTTGGATAACTCTTATGATAATCCTTTTGACTCCTCTGTTAAGAAATTTAACAAGGAGCTCCCGGTTGTGTCACGACCTGAACTATCTTTGCTCTGCGTTCAGGTTGTCCAGTTCGCTCCTGCTCCGGGGTAGTCCGTGCCGGGTCTTCCATGGCCCGCTCTTTGACAGCGCCCAGCTGATTGCCAGCTGTCTAGTTCAGCTGCGCTGGGACAGCTGTCTCCTATCTCCAATCTCCTCCTCCATTTAAGCGAGCAGCCGAGAGTCACTCGTCGCTGCGACCTCGCTTTGGAAAGACTCATCTTGTGTTTCCACGACTGTTAGCTCCTCCGCCCAGCTGCAGTTCGCCGTTACCTCGGCGTCTTCCCCAGTGTTAGTGCTGCGACTCGGCGAGTATTTTTTCCCTCGCCGCCCCTCTAGCCTTTCTCCCTGGGTGGTATGTACCTTTGGTTCTGTGTGTGTTTTAGCCCCACGTGGCTCTTTATTTTGCTGTTCGTTATTTAGTGTAGTGTGTGTGTTTTGTTTTAATAAATTACGCCAACTCACTGGTCGCCCTCGAATCTCTTTCCTGGCTCGTGAGAGCCAGAGTTATGACAGTAGGTCGCAGCCATACTGAGACGGCCGCGACCGTGAGTTTGCCGTAAGGACTCGACGCTCTCTTTTTCCTTCCTCTGGGCGTAGGCAAGCCTGTATCATGTCTCCCTCCAGGAGACGCATGCGGCACCCAGGCCACGATCTCTCGGAGGCTCTGGACCTTGTGGACGGAACGTTGTTCACCACGGACCTCTACGATGCCCCCAGCGAGATACGCTGGCGCCTGGAGCTCGCCGAGGGAATGCTTAACAGCTTTTCTCGCTACTTCCTTCTCCCCGAGGTTAAGGCGAGGAGGGCAGACATCTCTGTGGCCTGGGAAAGACTCCGTAGGCTGGAGGAGAACTCCGGCAGGAAACCGAGGACAGGACGCCATCGCTCCTCGCTTCGGAATCCCGCTCCTCCCGCCGATCCAGTCCAGGAGTTCGCCTCACCCAGGGGTGATCCCCAGGATAGAGTGACGTCAACCGGGTTTCCCCCGGAGAAGATGAGAGTGACAGCGATGCGCATTGCGGATCGAGTGGCAGCCGCTTCTTCCGCCGCCGTTCCCCCCGTAGCCATGAAGAACGTGATTGCGGCGGTCAGGCTGGTCGAGAAGAACCCAGAGCTGAACAATTATCCGGAATCCGCTGACCGGTTGGCTTCGCTCACCGCGCAGGAGCGGCGTTTTCCCGACCTCACGTTCAGAAGACGTCGCTCCCAAATTCCCCACTCATCTCAGCGAGAGTCCTGTCCGGATCCCGCTCCAGGAAACCACACGAATTCTGCCTCCCAGCCTGCTGTAGCTCCCGTGTCTTGCCGAAGAAGTGAATCAGCTGCTTCCGCTCCTGGGCCCGCTCTCCCCGCTGTCCCGTCAGCTTTGGGCCCCCAGCTCTCCTCAGCTGTTTCACCCCCCTCTTCGTCATTCACTCCGGCTGCTGGGAGGAGCGCAAATTCATCCCCAGGTGTTCCAGGTCCCGATCTGGTGCGGGTAGCACCACCTCATCTGTCCGGGGGGTCCCCCACTTCTATCCGGTTGGGAGAAGAGAGACTCAAGCCTCTTGTAGCGGGTTCCACCGGTCCTCTGGGAATCAGGCAAGTGTCCTTTCATTCTCCTCCCATTGTGAGTGAATTGCCTTGTTTGATTCCTGGGGGAGGAGTTCAGGGTTCACAGTTCCCTGAGCTCTCTCCTCCCGCTGCAAAAACTGAATATGAACCTGCGTCCTCTGTGTCTCTTCCCCTTGAGTGTGCCCCGGTGCCAGGTGTACACCGCTGCGCGAGGAGGAGGCGGCCTGCGGCCCTGGAGGGTTTTGCCCCAGCCCCGCAGCCACGTTATGGGCAGAGGAGAAGGTCGAACTGCCTGTTGGAGCCAGCGCCGACGATTAAGCGTCCCCGGGTCTCCACGGAGGAATGGTTCGGCCCAGCAGAGTCCAGATCTCCTGCCCCCACGCCAGGTGGGCTGTCGACGCGGTTTTCGGCGTTTGGAGGTCGTTTGACTGTGGAAACCATCATGCCGGCTGCGGAGCCATTCGCAGTCGAGTTGGAGCCGGAGGACGGAGTCCTGCACGCTGAGCCCGGAGCATCGAAGTCCTGGATGGCGGTAGAACCCGAGATCAGGCAAGTGCTCTATTTTGTTTTTCTCTTCTCTATTCTGGAGCATTATTGCCTGTCTCTCGGGGGGGGCGGGCCGGGTGCAGCCGTCTACTGCGCTCGAGCCTGTTCCGCCGGGCTCTGCCGCTGCCGGTGATCCTGATCCCGGTTCCTTTTGTCCCTCTGAGCCTCTCCCCAGGGTCATCGGAGACGAACCTGCTCTGGGTGCCATCTCGGAGGTTCCGGTTCCCTGCACGGTGTTCGCCTCAGACGCTGCGCCCGGAGGTGCTGTCTCGGTCCAGCTGGAGTCCACCGGGAGTGCTGTCTCGGTCCAGCTGGGGTCCACCGGGAGTGTTTTGCCGGTCCAGCTGGGGTCCACCGGGGGTGCTGCGCCGGCCCAGCTGGGGTCCACCGGGGGTGCTGCGCCGGCCCGTTCGGGGTCCACCGGGGGTGCTGCGCCGGCCCGTTCGGGGTCTACCGGGGGTGCTGCGCCGGCCCGTTCGGGGTCCACCGGGGGTGCTGCGCCGGTCCGGGTAACGGTTAGCGTGGGAGCTGGAGGATTGTGTTCGCCTGACGTCTGGCTGACTTCGCCCCTTGCCTCCATCATTTCTTCTCCTGCCGCTGTTGGGGTTCCTCTCACCCGGGCCAGTTTCCCCCTACCCTTGTTGCCATTAGATGGCAGGCTAACTTTGCCCCTGGCCTCCATCTCTTCTCCCCCTACTACTGTGGGGGTTTTTCTCACCTGGGTCAGTTTCCTCCTGCCTTTTCCCTCTGGGAGGAAGCTGCACCAAGACTTCTCCCTCAGCTCTCCGTGGTCTGAGGTCACGGGACGACCGCCTGGGAAGCCATCTGGCTGGTTCGGTGATCTGGGTCGGCCTCCGGAGAAACTGTGTCTCCTAGCCTGGGACTCGGGTAGACCACCCGAACTGGTGCTGTGGTTCCTGGCCTGGTGGAGTTCGGGCCGCCCGCCGGACAAGCTGTCATCGCCTGCCTCACTCCACCTGCTGTCATTTCTGACAGACTGACTAACTGTTCATAGCCTTGTGTTTTGTGTGCTTCCATTATTTAATTTCATTCGGGACATCAAGGAACTTACTGTGTTAGAGTCCTTATTGGGATGTCATTTCTACCGAGAATTTTTCTTTGGGCAATTTTCTGTGTTTTGTGATCGCAGTATGGTCTTATTCTAATTTCTCCTTTAAGTAGCATTTGCTTCACATTGCCTGGCCTCATTCTGAGTAGTCTTGTTTTTTTTTTTTTTTTCTGTATTTATGCCCTCCTCCTGACTGTTTTGTGACTTCCGTTGTGTTAATACGTGATTGAGGAGTTGGTTTTTTGTATCTTTATGCCAGTTTGCGGCCTCAGGCTCTATTTTTGGGTCTTAGGCCCGAATTACTTCCGTATATTCTGTTTTGGTCGGGGTTTACTTGTGTAAGTCTACTTCAACCTGATCATCAGAGTTTTATAGTTTTCGGTCCTTCAGGACATGAGTTTTTGTCTTGTCCTCGCCCTAAGTTGTTGTGAGCCTTTTTCTTCCCATGACTGTATCGCTGTGCCCTTGTATCTTGTTCTTGTCGTTTCTCCCCACCTCCTGTGGTCCTGCACAGACCGTCTGGCATCTGCAGAGGAGGGGGTGATGGTTTTTTCTTGGGGTTAGGATTATTATGGTATCTGACCCTATGCTGTGTCTAGGTTTTTTTTCTTCCCTGCCTCCTTTTTCTGGTTCCCCCCTTTCTCCCAGATCTGGCCCCCACCGCCCTCCCTGGTCTTCCCTCGGGGGGGGGGGGGGGGGGGTTAGGCCGCTCCAGGAGGCGCGGCTCGGGGGAGGAGTACTGTCACGACCTGAACTATCTTTGCTCTGCGTTCAGGTTGTCCAGTTCGCTCCTGCTCCGGGGTAGTCCGTGCCGGGTCTTCCATGGCCCGCTCTTTGACAGCGCCCAGCTGATTGCCAGCTGTCTAGTTCAGCTGCGCTGGGACAGCTGTCTCCTATCTCCAATCTCCTCCTCCATTTAAGCGAGCAGCCGAGAGTCACTCGTCGCTGCGACCTCGCTTTGGAAAGACTCATCTTGTGTTTCCACGACTGTTAGCTCCTCCGCCCAGCTGCAGTTCGCCGTTACCTCGGCGTCTTCCCCAGTGTTAGTGCTGCGACTCGGCGAGTATTTTTTCCCTCGCCGCCCCTCTAGCCTTTCTCCCTGGGTGGTATGTACCTTTGGTTCTGTGTGTGTTTTAGCCCCACGTGGCTCTTTATTTTGCTGTTCGTTATTTAGTGTAGTGTGTGTGTTTTGTTTTAATAAATTACGCCAACTCACTGGTCGCCCTCGAATCTCTTTCCTGGCTCGTGAGAGCCAGAGTTATGACAGGTTGTAGCCGATTTATGGTAAAATGATACTCTTTTCACTTCTGAATGATGGCTCCAACAGCACTCACTCACTGGAACATTCAGCAGTTTAGAAATGTGCCTGTAACCAATGCCATCATTATGTTTTACAACAGTAAGGTTGCGAAGGTCTAGAGAGAGCTCTTTGCATGTACCCATCGTGAGTTCTTTGTGGTGTGACAATCTGATATTTACAGACCTTTTTAAAGGCTACCAAGTCAGGCTTTAACCAGCAGAAATTAATGTGCACTCATGGGGGATGGGATGGCTTCCTAAATTCTGATGGATTTCATCAGGTTTCTTGGCTTTCTATGCCTTTTTGCACCTTTTTTCTTCATGTGTTCAATACTTATTCCCTGTGTCATTCCACGTTATTAAATATAACTTTTTAAAACAAACTTTTAACAAACTTTAAAACAAACTTTTTTAAAAAACTAGGCTGAAAGTTAGAGCAACAATGCAGCCATCAGTGTGGAAAAAGTGTATAAAATATCTTAATTTGTTGGAGTGAAATAGAAAAAATTAACAAAACTAAACAAACAAACAAAAAACCCCAAACGTACATCTGTTGTTGTAGTTGTGAGAGTCCATGAACGTCACCGCCATCGGGTCCTCTCCGTGCAGAGTGCTCTGGTCCGCATAGCTACGGTCCATAGCATTCACCATGTGCGTCATTTCCTGCCGAGCTGTTCCAATGGCATCTTTGCGCTTTTTAGCCAGTTTCCTGTTGGACGCAGAGACCAAAACAGTTAGACGCCATGCAAACAAATGTACAAACCATCAGCAAGCGTGCACACCACAGCCTTCAAAGATCCTTCTTCAGGCTGGAGCCACTGGCTGATGATTCAATATGCAGAATTTTGGACCAACAAGGAAGTAAAAAGGAGGAGGTAAGAGAAGAGAACAAGCAAGGGAGAAAAGAGGAAAGGCTTGCTTGTAAATAGCAGCTCGACTATAAAAAGGGAAAATACAGCAACCAATCCAAACCAAGGAAAAGTAGCTTTTGGTGTCATAGAGCTGTCAGATGAAAGCCATTACATTTTAATGGATAATTCATTTTAAGCGACTAAAACTCAATATGTGATTTCACAATATAGACTAAGGTTTCAGTAGTAATAGAAATTCACCAAAATCAATATTTGGATTTCAGCAGACAGCAAAGATGGGTAAAATCCAACTAAAACACCAAGGAGTGACTCATAACAAAGAAACCGAAAGGAAACCAAGCACCAAGCTGAGGTTATGTCAGGAATAGTGTAGTTATTACAGGAGTATAGGACACTTGTATTACCAGGCGGTTTGTTGTAAACAGGCAAATCAAATAACTTTTAAAAACAACAGCAAGGGCTAAGGAAAAATTTACACCATTATAGCAAGACGTTATTATTAAAGTTCTGTTCTCAGTTTTAACTTTTTCCGTGAGCTCAAAACAGACAGTAACAGGGAGAACAACTTGAGAGAATTTATGATATCAAGCATGGCAGAGCATGCAGGGGCACATTGTGTAGCCACAGCCATAGATGTACATCAGTCAGAACAGCAACACAATATTAAACTTCATTAAAAACGAGTCCCGACATTAAAGCAAAAATACTGCAGCTCGAGTGATTACATCTGCTGCATTACACTGATGAACAAAGCAGATTAGCGATCACTGCCAAACTGATATAATGTACATCTCTGGCCTCATCCCAGTAAACAGAGAGCATGCTGTCTGTGCGTTTCTTTTACCTCTAGACCCCCAAACAAACCTTCTCCACCTCTAAGACCACACACACACTCGGTAGAAACATAGATTCACTGTTCAGCAGGTGTAGCTGAAAGACTTTTTCAGTTTTCCCCTCACAGTAAACATGACAACACAAAGTAGCTTAACATGAAACACTGAGCTATGTACTGTAAATATTAAGGAGCTGATATATTAAAGGTCCCATACTGTGCATTATCCAGCAATTAAGTTTAAGTTTTGATGAAGAGAAATGAAAGTCAGTAGAAGTAAGACAGAGTACATGTGTGCGAATGAGAGAGAGGGCAGGTGTAACGATGAAGATGGAAGGAGTAGCAGTAATGAAGGTAGATGAGTTTAAATACATGGGGTCAACCATCCAAAGCAATGGAAAATGCACAAGAGAGGTGGAGCTGGAGGTGGCAGAGTTGAAGATGCTAAGATTCTCTTTGATTAGAAATGAGTATATCAGAGGGACAGCTCAGGTTGAGCGGTTTGGAGACAAAGTAAGAGAGGCAAGACTGGGATGGTTTGGACATGTTCAGAGGAGGAATAGAGGATAAATTAGACAAAGGATGTTGAAGATGGAGCTGCCAGGCAGGAGGAAAACAGGAAAACCACAGAGAAGATTCATGGATGTAGTGAAGGAGGACACGAAGAGGGTGTTACAGAGGAAGATGCAAGGGATAGGGTGAGATGGAGGCAGATGATTCGCTGTGGCGACCCCTAAAGGGGGCAGATGAAAGAAAAAGACATCCTCCAAGACATATGTCCAAAAAGACCAAAAACCATGTCTGTCTTGTTTCACAGCTCCTCAGAAAACCCGTCTTTAAAATTCCGCCTCAAACAGTTAAATTTTAGTCTGATCATTGACATTAACGAGCTCCTAATCTGATTGGGTAAAGTTTTTCTGAATAAGCCAATCAGAAGTAAGGAGGCTAAACTAAGCTGACCAAACACTGGAGGATTCCCAAATCTTTACCAATTTTAAAAATATAGACATAAGAACAGTTTGAACTGACTTTTAATGTTATAGCACAGCAAAACGCACACACTGAAAGATATTTACGGTTCGGGGAGGCTCCAACTTGACAAGGAGCAGCAAAATAGTCGCATTGACATCACACATCTGGCGACTATTTTGACAAATAATTAACGTTGCAAGCCTGATTTTGGCCAGACCAGGCCAGAATTCATCGGCATAAAATTGTCCAGTGTGCGGCCAGCTTTAGAGGACTGACGAGGCAGGACTTGTTGGTTTGTGATGTCATAAAACCCATGAAGTACAATCCACTCATTAGTTTGGGAGTTTAACTAAATAGAGCAGTGTATATTTATTTGTAAAGTGAGCGTTTAAAAAATATACATGTGACCCACAGCTGAATTTTATAAGGCTAAAACCCACAAAATATTCTTGCACAATATGGAACCTTTAAGTGTCTTGCCTTTAAATCTGTAGGTTACCAGTGGAAAAAGTGGCATTAAATAAATGCAAATACATATCATAAATATCAAGTATTGGTTTTAGTTTGTGTGTCAATACTGCACTGAAAGGTTTCAAACTCGGATCCAACTCGGTAGCAGACACCACAGAGGATGAGAAGGTAAGCACCCACAAACGAGGAAAACCTTCATAAAACAGAACAAAACACAAAACCCGAGACCACGTGTCCCCCGAAAAGTAAACCAGCTACTTCAGATCCACCAGCGGGGAGAGAGAGAGAACACCATGATACCTGTGACTTGATGGGCGGATGGATGATCACATGACTACATGCACACAAAGAGCTACAAGTCACAAGTGCAGCATTCTTTTTTCAAATAACACGCTTAGGCCCACTGTCGTCCCACTTTCTTTTTTTTTTTTCTGGTTTTACGGCCAACTTTGGCCTTCGTAAGCCTGCTTCAGAGCAACTTTGGAGCATGTAGAGCACACCGGGGCTGAGGTCAATTCACTCTCAGTTCAGTCCTTTACATCATCACAATAATCATGATTCTGTAGGATTTTTTCCTCGGGAATTTATCAGCATTCTCTTGCTGAGAACCGTTTTCAATATCGGACAGTTTTCAATAATATGAGAATGACTGAAAACATGGGAGTTTGTTAAAATCTCTGAACTGACTGACATGACAGTGAACTGACCCCCACCCTGGTGAGACGTCAATGAGGATGGCTTTGGCTGGTTGGTCAGAGCTGAAAAAAATGTGTTCTATCTTGAAAAAAGTATACTGCATCTTTAAAAATAACAACAACTATCCACTAGTAATTTGCCCAGTAAGATAGCAGCAGCTGGGTGAGCTGATTGCTGATTGGTTGTTTACTTACAGGTAATAAGAGTATGAATAGTAGGTCCTCCTGGGGGGGTTGTGAGCCAATCAGAAAGCAAAGAGTGAGAAACAAGGGAATATGCAAATTAGGACAATACTGTCCTGTCTCAACCAGTAAAAAACAAACAGAAGAAAACACCCTTTGATCACTAAAACTTGAGGGTCATGCACAGGGGTGCTATAATCGCTATGGGCCCTGCTTCTTTTGAGGAAAAAAAACAAATTAAAATAAAATAGAACTGAATAAATAACTAAATTCTGCACCTGAATGCCACCGCATGATTATCAACCTCTTAACATGCGGCGTCTCTCTTATGCACTTCTAGGAGTCATTTTAAAATATCCGTGCAATATTTTAAAACTGCCTTTACCGCAACATAATGGCCCTGATTAGAGAATTAGCCCTAATCAGCCAATGGGCTTTCTTCACTCACTCCTACAAATGTTTACAAAAATATCCAGTAAAACAAAGCTAATCATATCTGGAACACCAGGCGGCTCGCTTCCTGTAAAGCAAGCATGATGTCATTGCAATGCCATCATGTCCTACCATTTTAAAGATGCAGTATTATTGATCAGACTTGCACAGGTTTAATGACAATGAAGATTGATCTCCCCAGAAACCTTTAATGGAAGGAAATACTACTAAATAATGCAGGATGACACATAAAACAAAAGCATTTTTCCTTTTGTCATGTGCATTCTTTGAAGTTATATTACAAGTAACTGGAAAAAAATGCCAGGATGAACTTATGTAAGACAAACTTTGTGGTACTCAAAATAAATCTGAATTGCAACTAAAATAAAGGAGCCATTGGTAGTTTTTGCACTTTAAAATCTTCAAAAAATAGCGAAAGCATTATACCAAAGATGACAAAGTAGTAGTATTATAGAGCTCTGTACTGAATTAATAGTTGAGCTCCTTTCCCATAGGATACGGTGGTTGCTGTAGGTACAGCAGGGGAGGAGGGAGCACACATGCAATTTCATCCATTTTGACGCACAGCAGGAAGTAGCTAGTTTAGAGCACGGCTCAAGATGTGTTTATCTTGCTGTCAACGTAAAGCCCTAGCATTAATTTCATGAGGAGGAGTTTATAACATCCAGAGTTGGGAAAGTTTAGCCTTTTCACTATAAAAATATCTACGTTGTGAAAAGGGGGGGGGGGGGAGTCAAAATTGTTAGCTCGGCCCAGCTAACAATTCTAGGTTGCCCAAACATTCCAGAAAGAGCCACTGAAGGATATAGGAATGTTGTTTCCTTTCTCAGAACATTCTGGCACAGTAATTAAGGAACTTTTTCTTAACATTCCCAGAGCAGGCTGTTTTGGTAGCGTATGTAGTCTAGGAATGTTTAGGGAATGGTCACTGAAGGGTACAGAAACGCATCCCTCCACAGAACGTTCTGGCACTGTAACTCGGCAAAGTCTTTGTAACGTTCCCTTTATATGTTACCTGTTTGCTGGGACATGAATTGGTTTGATAGCAAGGCGCAGTGCCCACCACATCCTATGTGAAAACAGCTTTAGGGTCATCTGAATAGGGCTGGGTGAAACCGACACTCAGAACATAAAACCGAAATAATCTTGCTCATGTTGTTTTTTTGTTTTGTTTTGTTTTGTTTTTCTCCCTCTTCCTGTTGTGTGCGTATGTATATGAAAGCTTTCATATCCTGCCCCATTAAAATGTGTCCTGCATGTGAGGAAGCAGCGCAGTCAGTGTTGTTTGGAAGCAGCAGAACACAGTGGAAAAATTAAAATGGCTTGAATCGAAAAGAAATGTGGTGTCTGTCCTCATAGTATGTGATGATTGACTATTTCATCTGAAGATGCCAAGAAAAAGCAAGCAAAGTGTGCTTAAACTAATATGTAAATACCCGGAAACTAAACTCACTGTTAGCCGTGTCAGCTCAGCTGTTTTACAGCAGGAATAGACTACAAAATGGACAAGCTGAGGTTGGATTTAAGAACCCGATCAGACACTTTTAGTCCCTATGTGGTGATAACATAATCGTGGCTGACTCCCTCAGTACAGCTAATGAGCTAATTAGCCACTGGTGTGAGTCACGTGATTGCCTAGCTCTACATTTGAACGTTCTGCAATATCACTGTTTTGCCTGCAGAGGAAGTCATGAGTATAACAGGCCATCAGCAGCATTTAGCGTAATCAGCCCAGGACCCTTTTGGTGTGTGCTGCCACCTAGTGTTGATAGCTGGAATTGAATTAAAAACTACAAATTGCTCCTTTATGGGTAGTGTGTATATAACTTTTAGAAACTAAAGCTTTATTGAGACCTTGTGGTCATAAAGAGAACTACAGCCAATTTTCACAGGCAAATTCAGCCTACGGTCTCAAGTGAATGGAGCTGCAGTTCACTTAGCAACCACAACTTCCAAACATAAATTGATCAGTTTTTGCTTAATATCATACACACTAATCTTAATAAAGGGATTCATGTCCAGGTTTTTGAAACCTTGCCATTTAATTGTTAATTTTGCCCCTATTCCTTAGGTTACCCAACAGTAATAAAAATCAGACACTTCAGTGGTTTGTCGCCACCACAATACAGCGGATATCACAAGTGTCTCATTTCAAGCTCTTCACTCATCTCCGTTAACATGAAAGATAAGAAGTTGGAAAGTGATACCTTAAATAGTCCACCTACATCAAATCAGGACAACTACTGATCACAAAGTTGGCACTGCACTAACTCATATCCATGGCTCTAATGAATGATGAACTAAGTTGAACTAAGCAGAGAACCGATGCACAGTTATACAGAACAAGACAGGGTTCTCTTTTTTGTACCAGCAGCCTTATACTTGGCAAAAGTAGATTTATTATTAAAGTCACTTATAGTTTAAGGCAGCCGCAGTTCATCTCTACAAGAATAACAGCCACTAATCCATGGCTCAAGGGAGGAATAATGTTAAATGTGTAAAACAATCGGGCCACTGAGCGAACAGAGTCTCATGCACTGTTGAATACAGCAAAGATAAGCCCCCTGAAAACCTCTGCAAACTGTATTTCAAACAGAACACCTGCCCTGTATTTTAAGCCCCGTCCCCAAGGATAATTCACAATTACGCTTTCACACTAAAGCTGTGCCCTGAATGCGGGCTCACATTAATTCATAAGACAAATTAGAATAAAAATGAGGAGGTCAGGGGCTGCAAGAGCAAAGTTCTCTGATGATGAGAGTTCATTACGAGCTGTAATTTAATGTCGGTAATTGTTCCTGATTTGCTGATGAGTGAGATCCTGATTGATTGTAAGGGAGAGACTCTTTTCTTGGCTGCTCTCTGAAGCTTCTGGCAAGAGTTTGGAAAATTCATGTGCAGCATTGAGAGACATTATCACTACATTTCCCCTCAAATTTATGACTTTTAATCTACACATATATAGTACAAGTTTCAAAATTATGTACGGTTTAAAAGGATATAGGTAAGACAAGGGAATTAATATTCAATTTTAAATTATTTAACTGTCAGTTTGTGTGCTGAATGTGAAAATTAAATTCTTAATTATTCTCCCTTTAATGATCCTGAAAACCAGTTTTAATTAGAAGATTATTAGAGGAAGGACATGTGCAATAGTTAATCATCACACACTTCCTGTATTGACGTGGCTTATAAATGCTGATGCACACCATTCAAAAACTTTCTATATTTTTTATAACTTCAGCTCTATGTAATGAGGAGACTATGCTATGCAACACATATTTTCCCCCTACTTAATATACAATTAATCTACTAGATATGCCTTTAGTCGTGTCAGAGGAGAGGATAGAAAAGTGGTTGATGAACAATGCAGTTGTTATGCACACATATACATGTTTTACTGGAAGAAAATGTGATACACTGAAAATCAAAACAATTTGTGGCATTTCATAGACATGCAGCAGTCACACTGACATTACAGAAATAGGACAGACCTCTGTCAAATTGCCCACTTTACTAATTTTACAAACTATCTTTAAAAGTTGTACTCTCACTGCTGTCTTAATCTTTACTGAAGTTAATTAATTCTATTAATGGCAAAGTGCTATAACTATACAATGCTCTCATGTTGTAGTTGCGACTGGCTACCACATGGTGGAGCTCTGCACCAAACTAATATAAGGTGAGCCAATACTGATCTCTCTCAGTACTTTTCTGCTGTAGATATAATAGATGAGGTATAAATCTGTTTACATATTGCATATTTTCTCTCAAAACAACTTAATTACAGTGGTGAAAGAACATTTCTGCAACTACTCTGCCCTTTCTTCTGTGCAAAATCTCCTACACTTCAAGTTTAGTTCTCTATAAGATTACTTCACTCTGTCTTTGATGGATTGATTGAAGTAGTGATAGAAGCATAATCCTCTTAATTCAGATATTTTACATGAGAATCTCTGTTTTTCAAAGCCTCACTTGAATCAACTGTGTTGTTCATTTAGTCAGACACAATCTAATCTATGATGGAAAAACCATTACCTCAGATCTTTGTTAAAATAAATTAATTAAAAACTGTATTTTCATATAGATTTGAGGAAAACAAATCCTTGAGTCTTTCAGTGGATTTACATGAAATCAAAGTTTGAGAAGTAATCAAAGTGGTTCTGAGGGGAGATCAACGTTTATGGTGGATGGATGGAAGATGGTGTTGCTACAGTGAGCACTGGACTTACACACAACAAGAGAATGAATTGAGGAGCACATCTGTGCCCGTGCGTTCCTGAATCTGCATGCACATTGGCATAACTTTTCAACAGTGGCTGTGTAATGTTTGCTCTATTCATCAGACTCTTCAATGGGGCGGCTTTAGCCGTCGTGGATGAGGAGGTTCCCTCTCACCTTTTCTTGACTAGGAGGATGGCCACCAGCACCAGCAGAATAAAAACAAGAACACCGGCGCTAATTCCAGCAATTTTCACCACCCGATCTGTCTGTTTAGCAGGGTCAGGGATCACTTCTGGCTCCTCTGTAGCACCTGAAAATGAAACATTGTAAAAAAGGTTGTATTAATGACTAAAATAGTGATTAATGAGGGCACAATGAATTATTTGCAAACATTTCCTACTTGTTACCTATAACCTGTAAAATTCAACTGAGAAAAAAAATGTTTGAGAGGAATATATAAAACATAAAAAACATGCAGTAACCTGGTTGCATAAGTCTGCACACCCTTAAAGCAATGTTAATAAAGACAGTGCTCTGCTGTCACTTCTTCAGGGAACAGAGTCTGAACATGGTGGTGCCCTTACGGACTTTAAGTGATGTCTTGACTTAAATGTCTCAAAAACAAAGGAACTTGTCACTGATTTTAGAAAAAGTAAGGAAAACACCAGAGCCATCATCATTCACGGTGAGAATGTAGAGATGGTAAACTTGTATAAATATTTGGGAACTGTATTTGACTCTCAGCTTAAGTCTGACGTCAACACAGTCACTTGTTAAATGAGCCCATCAGAGAATTTATTTACTGTGGAAGATCAACCTATCCTGTGTTCTTTTTATCTGTCCTTCATTGAAAGCATCCTTACTTTTTCATTTATTTGCTGGTTTAACAGTTTATCAGTGAAAGACAGGAACTGTCTTAATAGTGTTGTTAAGGTCTGCTCCAAAATTACTGGCACTCTATTAAATGATTTGAACTCAGTCTGGGAAAAATGTGTCATTCATGAAAAGCAAAATGTGTTATTAAACTCCCTGTGAGCAGTGGAGTGAAACAAGGTTGTGTCCTGGCACCAATCCTCTTCGGAATCTTTCTCCATGCTCTTGCCGTATGCCTCTGCAGACTGCACCGAAGGTATCTACCTCCACACCAGAGCTGATGGGAAGCTCTACAACATCGCTCGACTGCGTGCCAAAACCAAGGTCAGGGAGGTTCTCATACACGGGATGCTGTTTGCAGATGATGCAGCACTGACATCAAACAGCGTAGCTGGACTTCAGCAGTTAGACAGCTGTTTGTCTCACGCCTGCAAGGAGTTCAGACTGACAATCAGTCTGAAAAAGACAAACATCATGGCCCAGAATGCTGACTCAGTTTCAGACATCGTCGCTGACAACACCCATCTCAAAGTGGTAAACACCTTCACCTACCTTGGGTCTACCATCTCCAGCTCCCTTTCCCTGGATCCAGAAGTGGGAACCAGAATCGCCAAAGCCACCGCTGTCATGGCAAGACTCAACAAGCAAGTGTGGAGCAACAGCCAGTTGACTGACAGCACCAAGCTACACATCTGCCAAGCTTGCGTACTCAGCACCCTCCTCTACGGCAGTGAGTCCTGGACCACATACGCCAGTCATGAGAAGGCTCAACAGCTTCCACCTTCGCTGTCTTCAAAGCATCCTGCACATGAAATGGCAGGACGGCGTGACCAACACAGATGTCCTACAGCGTGCCGGTATCCCCAGTTGGCATGCACTGATCAGACAGAGTCTCAGATGGCTGGGCCACATGCGATGCATCCTGAAAGGCACGCTGTATTGTGAGCTGTGCAAGGGATCCCACCCAGTCAGACATTAACAGCTCCGCATCAGAGATGTTTGCAAATGTGACATGAAGCCGGTAGACATCAATCCCAACACCTGGGAAAGCACAGTCGACAAGCGCCAAGTTTGGAGGGCCACCGCCAAGAATGGAGTGAAGCGGGCAGAGAACGCCAGGAACATCCAGCTTGCTGGCAAGAGAGCCGGGAGGAAAGCAATGGCAGCCCCTGTCAGAGCACCATCCTCCTTTGTGTGCAACCAGTGTACAAGAGACATTCTAGAGAGGGACTCCACAACACTCTAGAAAATGTTAACCCAACCCCTAATGCTATACCATCGTCTCCCAATACGAACGGATGCCGACGACGATTATTAAGCAAGCTCATGTCCTTAACAGTGAGTTCTTATTGACGCCATCAGGACGGCGTTACCTGCAGCCTCCCAGGAAGGCTAACCGCTATGCTAAGTTTTTTGTTCCTTCTGCTGTTAAACTGATGAATGCATAGTCTTTCTGCAGACTACATGGTGGCTGTATTCTGATTACAGTACATTAGCAGAATGTTACTGTTCATGTGCATTACTTCTATTGATCTGAGTACTGCTCTATTGATGCTTGTATTTAACTTTTTATAATTGCATATTTTTTTAGATATTTATTGTTCTTAATGTTGTTTTTATTGAATTTGGGTGCTTTTAGCGTTTTAAAAAATTTAGGTTTTATTTTTGTATTTCCCTTATGTTTTTGCACATTACCCTTCCAATTTCTGCTCTGTAACACGTCTTTGAGTACTTCCACACTCAGGGTTATTTTGTTCCTGGAGGTCAAAGGGTGCTTCTTTGATACCCACAAGATGTGCTGTATGAATGTGTATGTGTATAGTGGTCGGTGGACTGTAGAAACTGAATTGCCCCGTGGCAATTAATAAAGTTTTCTGTATCTGTAATACTAATACTGTGTTGAATTGAAAGTAGCATTACATTATGACACTTTTGCCTAAGTATAAATCAGAGTACTCACCATAAAAAGAGTCAGTTAGAAAGAATCTACACAGGGTTACTTGACTTTATGCTTGTTCATTTCTGGCAATGTTTTTAAATTTATGACTTCTCATATATAAGATTTTTTTCTCATAAATCTGTTACTTTTTTGTAAGATTTTTTTAATCTTTTAAATTTGCAAGTTTTTTGTGATAAATTTGTTATTCTCACACATTTGCACCTTTTTTGTTGTAAATTTATATCTTTTTTTCAGGTAAATTTGCACCTTTTTATTCATGTTTTCAGCTCTTTTGTATTAAGCCTAGTTTGTGAGTTGTTTTCTTAGATGTATTAGCCAAAATATAAAGTAGCCACATTGCCTTCTAATACATGTATTCTAAATTATGTTAAGAAACAGAATTAAATCTAATATTTTCTCAGCCAGAATAAAAAAATGATGATTGGTGGTGGTGAACATTCACGTACAGCCGAGATGAGAGCATGACTCACACTTACTTCAAATCAGTGAGATCAAAAGTACCTCAGAGTATCACCAAATGTATGTGAGTAAAAGTAGTTTTTCACCACCACCCCCCCCAAAAAAAATAAAAATATATATATATATATATATATATATATAAGTATGCTGCAACAAAACTACTCATGAAGGTGTAACTCTGTGAAAATCTTTCTTGGGTAAACTTTATTATTTAAGATCAACTTGTGAAAGAAGAAAACAAAATGCAAAAGAGTGCATTAAAAGGTATGGTCAATAAATGCAATTCTCTATAATGTATATCTTGCTGTTGTTTAGAAACATGCAGACTGACCCAACAAGAAAATAATACAAGCATATCATAGTGGAAAAAAGTGAAAATCACAAAACTAACCAAATCATCTGAAAAAAATGTTCAGAAAAATGAACAACCAAAACTAAATATAGCAGTCATCTAAGATTTCTAGGAACCTGAAACGTCCCACATTCCCATATGTGAACTACTGCTCCGTACTGACTTTAGACTGTATTTATTTCACATGTCCTCAGGCTGTAAAACTCTTGACATCCAACAGCCTGAGGACATACTGTATGTTTGATTTTTTTTGATGGGTTTCCTTTGCCAAAGAGCTTTTACATCAGAAAAAGTGAGCGTGACAAGAAAACAAATCCAGATGACTCATTAGGCAGGTTTAATCAGGCAGTAACTGTGCTAAAGATCAGGTAAATATCAAGTCTCTAAATAGACTTTAGAAAGAAAAGTCAAACATGGTGAAGGCAAATGTCATGGCAACATATGGACTGAACTGCTTAAATCAGCTTTAAACTCTTTATTAATATGAATGTGACTGTGCAATCAACTCGTGAGATTAGCGGGGCTTCACATTAGCCCGGTACCTAAATTCAGCCTGTAGCTCAGTCACTCTTATTAATCACTATGACAGGCATCAAAAGTCTGACTACTTTTTTACCTCAAAATAAAGGATTGTTATTGTATTATATACTGTATATTGTAAGGCTCATTTCACAATTCCATACTGGAATGAAGTCAAAGGTGTCAATCAAAGTGTAACGGATGCCAACTAGTACTGTTCGGCGTAGAACGTTAGTAAAACCTCCCTCCCAAAGCCTCATACAGTATCGGTAGCGCTGAGCTATCGGTCGGACCTTTAGCTCAGCACGATCGTGGGACTCTCTTTGAGAACTTCACTATAAACCAAGGTGCCACACAGGGATGTGTACTTGCACCCTACCTATTCTCACTGTACTTGGCAGCTGTGCTGGAACTTTATCCAGACAAAGGAGGAGTGTCACTAATCACCAGTTCTGACGACAAGCTGTTCAACACCCATCATCTAAAAGCCAAGACACTGACCTGTATCGTGTGTCCCCCCCCCCCCCCCACCCCGCCTTTTCTGTTTGGAAGTCCTGGGTTAGGATGATTTACTCGGCTGCCGGCACTACTAACATGGGGTCCTACTGCCCACCCTCCCCCCCCCCCGAACCAGGGGTTACTTTTTAATTATTCGATATGTTGTTGTTATAGTTTCTCAAATACTTGTTAATAGATAATTGAAAAAATAACGGCAGGTTGGAGTTTGTGTATGTGGGTAGATAATCATTATATATTCTGTACAGGTCAATGTATATACTCATTTACATTTGTATACAAGTTTTTGTAAATGTTTATTTGCAAATTCATTCTCCCCACAGGCTCACATGGACTTGTGCTGCACACTCATGCACACACACATATTGTATATACTTTGTTTGTTGTTGTAACTGTCCTGACACTTTGTTCACGTACCACTGTATATACTGTTTGTTTCACCTGGCACCATTAACAGTTCTCACCAAAAATAACAATAATCACAGTAGTAGTCACAACAAAGGTCTGATGGAAATGATGAGTTGTATTCAGTAGTGGCAGCCTCATGCCAAACAAGGAGCTGTAATTACAAACTGAACCGTCACCAAAAAAAAGGCAAACGCCCATACGGTGAGATTCAACAGATGTGCATGTTTCATGAATACCATATGGACCTAATTCTATGATCATTTCTGCCCCCAGATAGGCAATAATTTCTACACATTTTTGACAAATGAGGGCCAATGTGTTTAAAATGTGTCTTTTTTTATGCACAATGTCGAAGTTTTTTGGCAAAAGAAAAAAAACATCACTCAAAATGACTCTTCTAATAGTACAAAATGTTGAGTGGCTACGAACTCTAGAAAACTACCAACCGCAGCAGCAGGTGAGCACAACTGTCACAGAGTCAAACCATGGAGCTTACACCAAAAAAACTTATAGAGAAGACATGCAAATCCTCAGAAGAGCGGTAGAAGTTTATCAGTGGATGCTGACAGTGTTTTTCCATGGTCGGCACCTGCCTCTTCAGATAGGTTAACCAAGTTAAAACACTCAGCTTACACAGGATTCAGCTTCTCATTTACTTACTTTAGAGGTAAGCAAACAAATGTGAAATCAATCTACACTCGCTCCTATTCCTCCTAGCTGCAAACAGACACACGCTGCATGTACAAAAGTTTAAAAAATAAAACGACTGCTGTCTTTTCTGCGTATTTCAGGTTATTCTTTGTGTCAAATTCTTAATGAAAAATGCTTTTAAAATACAATTTCATCTCTTGCTGTGCACCAGTCACCATGTAATATTTGTAGTCAAACTCATTTCTGTTCTTGATGACTTCAGAGAACTGACTGAACTTTATGATTTTTTCACCCCTGTTTGGATTATAATTCACCACTGATGTTGCACACAGCGTGCACTTTAAATCTCAACAGAGAAGCAGAACATCTGTTTTGACTCTCTGAAGCTCCACTTTGGCGATTGGACATTGTAGCAACAGAATAATACTGTATAAAATGCAACATAAGAACATTATCATGTCTTATACTAATCCAAATAATCGAACTCAAAACACATATGGACAAAATTCAACATAATGCAATACATCAAACAATAATCCACTTCTAAAAGCCAAATATCAGCACGATAAGCATAATCCAGCCTCCCTCTCCTTATCAGCTTCAATCTACAAACATTATTTGGCTATAAATGTTTTGGTCACTAAATGCTTGAAAAGCTTTCATCCCATCCCATTATGTCATGCAACAGTATTAAGAGTAGGACACACTACTGAGCGTCAGTCAAAATGCTACGAGGATAAATCAGACATTCTATCAGATTGTGGCTCTAAAAATGACACCCGACCTCCTGATTCTTACATCAGACCAACTGACTCCCAATGGTGGCAAATCTACAATTGACAAAACAGGAGATTGAGGTTCAGATCAAACTCCACTCAAACAGAAGTCAATTTTAAGTTATTTTTAGCAAGTATTTCAGGGAACATAAGACTTAACAATATACAACTCTGGAAAAAATTGAGACAAAGAAACCACTGGAAATTATCACTTTATCTGGTTTTACTATGTATATGTATGCGTTTGAGTAAAATAAACAATTTTGGTTTATTCTTTAACCTGCTGAAAACAACACCCACATTCCAAGTCATAATATTCTCATTTAGAGCACTGATTTACAGAAAATAACTGATTTACAGAAAATAACTGACCAAAACAACAAAAAACTTTTGCATTTAGATGTACTTCTGATGTGCATTTAGATCAAATAATGTAAAGAAAATAAGCTCATGTTCATTCTTTAAACACTATTTGTGTAATAACTGATTTTTATTTATAGCTTTCATGCATCTTACCATGCGTAGATGACCACCTAGTCAGTGTCTCCTTAAGTCAGTCCCTCCAGGATTTTGCGATGTTGCAATTGCACCAATTCACGCGAAATCAGCCAATCAGCGCAACTATTGCACGACCTTGCAACTCTATCCAATCACCGCAACTTTCCCACAATTTTGGTCAACTTCTGTCAATTTCACCAATCAAATTTGTCTATCTGGCGCTGAAACGTTCAGTCTAACCAGTCAAATGCATCATTGCACTGCGTTCACTTCCGTGTTTACAGTGAGTAGTGAGTTTATAGTTTACAGTGAGTAACAGAACACACCTACAAACAGAGTGTGTGATTTAAAAAAAAAAAAACACTCACCCGCGAGGTTTTCAACACCGTCCCTTCCTCTGTCTCCCCCAGCCTGCCCGTGGACGCCTCGCCACGTCTCCATCCTGACCGCGTGTGCGAAGCGCTGAGGTTGTGTTGAAAAACATGCACCTGCTCCAAAAGTACCCCGTCGTGGGAGCGTGCGGGAGGAGAGTACGCTATACTACAGCGAGTGTTTGAACATCTTTAGAGGTAAAATCATTACTACATCTGGTCAATGAGCTTTAAAACTGAATCTCCGGTGTGGACTCTGGACGGACAAACGCACCCACCCATACATCCCCCCTCCCCCTCGCCGTCCCATTGTAAATGAAAGGTGTGTGTGTGTGTGTGTGTGTGTGTGTGTGTGTGTGTGTGTGTGTGTGTGTGTGTGTGTGTGAAGACCGACATGCAGCAGACAGACAGGTAGGCATGGAAAGTTGTTTCCCCCCCCCCCCCAAAAAAAAAAAACCCACAATACAGTGCAACAGAATAATTTATTTTTTCCTCTCCACTCGGTACCGAGTGTTTGGGAACTGTAGGGAGTTTTCAAATGAAGGTGCTGCCAATAATTTCCAAATCTCTACTCTTTAACACGCATTCAATGCAGTTTAGCTGTTGTAATGGATGTTGTGCTAATGTTTGTATTTGCTGTTGCACAAGAATTTTTCTGTATAGCAGGAGTTTCTGCTTAATTTACAAATCACTATAACAGGAAATTTTTGACAATCCTGTGCTTTTCTTGTATTGTTATATAAAATATCATTGCAGTAAACTGGAAAAAAGCATCTGCTTTAAAATTTGCAATTCTTCCCACAACTTAAAGTGCAGAAAACACTCTAAAACATCACAACTTTTATCGTAACTTTTTAAAAAAGCTCCCGTGAATTCAGGCTTTTTGGCCCGCAACAATCATAAAAACATCCCGCAACATCCTGGAGGGACTGTTAAGTAGATCGATGTGTCCTTGTGTTGGAATTCAACTGATATTCAAACTGAATGGCTGCCATACATGTAGAGATGCAAATTTAGGAAAGACTGTGCAGTGGTCTTTTATGTTTTTCTAGAGCTGTTGCTCAGAGTCAAGTCTTTCAACTAGTATGCAAAAACACATCCTAAGTTCCCAGAATATGACTAAGTGTACCATCTTGAAAAAATGTTGAGGTCACCGGTCTTCGTGCTGTTTGCCATTTCAAGGATTCTATGATATTTCACTCCAGCATTTGTGGTTTACTTCAGCTTTCCTCATTCCCTTATTTTACATCTTCTACATTTAAAATTACAGTTATAGTTATACCCCTTTTACACAGGAGTGGAGATCACTGAGTGATGAAAAAATGGCCAGATCTCTCAGTGAGCTAAGATCTCACAACGATCTCATTGATGTCCCAATAATCTCTCAATACCTTCATTGAAAGATCTCTGAGGAGTGCTCACTCCTTGAGAGTTGTTGAGAGATCGCTTCTCTTGGCAATCATTGATAGAGATCGTGGTGACCAAGGATATTGCTGGAAGATCATTGAGAGATTCTGGCAATTGCTGGCAATCACTTATTGAAAGATTGTTGAGAGATCTGACCATTTTTTCATCGATCAATGATTAACACCCCATGTGTAAATCATTGATCAATCGTTGATCATTGATCTTTGAGAGATCTTTCAATGATCTCTCAAAGATCTTTCAAAGATCTCTACACAGGTGATTGCAATGGAAGACAACTGAACGAGAGCACAAGGCTCTCTCAAACATTTACACAAAAATGGCTTTTTGAAGCTTTAGGAGATTGTTGAGAGATCAGGACGATTTTTGATCTCTCAGTGGTCACCTAATGATCTCTGTGCTATGTAAAAGGGGTCCTTCAGGTTCACCACTTCTTGGTTGCCAGTTAGGGGAAAAAGGTGAGATTTACAGCATGGTTAAAGGAAAGTGAGGCTCTATTTTTAATATATTACACCTCTTACTTTCTGCTATTTTACTGCATGTACTGTAGATATTTTCACATCCACTAAAGTCCCCTTTTTTAAAAAGCATGCAACTTTGAGGCACAAGTCCTGCAGGTAAAAAAGCTTTATATAGTCGTTTTCTGTTAGCGGCATTTTCTTCAGTCCACGGTGGTGATGGACAAGTGTAACTCACTGATGTGTTGTTTTTTTTTTTAGTTTTAAACCTCCAATAGCAGAGGTCAGTCACACATAAGAAATAGAAGGGCCCCGGCCAATGTCCCGAATCAGGACTGGACCACTGGTTCACCTCTAAGCCCTTCTGAGCCAAATGCAATTCAGCTTTGTAGCAAACTCTTGAAGTGTAATCTAACAGCTGACTGGCCAGTTACTTGAATCAAAAGTCTTACTGGTTGGACAAAGAGTTGTTTCATTAAAGAAGCACCACATATACACCTCTTTATTGCTGATCTATTATTATTGGCAGTGGGAGTAACAGACACCAATCGAAACATTTTCATTTAGGCTAAATAATGTTTCAGGTAGAGAGAAACACTTCAGCTCATCACCAACTGATTAGTTAAGGAGGCCAGTTTCAGTTGATCAAGTTGTTTCTTTTGTTTAAATAAGATAAGCCTTTATTAGTCCCACAACGGGGAAATTCCAGGATTGCAACAGCACAGGGATAGCAACACTCAGAGCAACAATCAGAAGGCAAGAAAAAAAAGCAAGCAAGCAAGAGCAGCTAATATACATATGTACATATTACTATAAATATATATATATATATAGACACACAGACACACAGTGCAGAGCACTGTAGCTGGATGGGATAAATATATGAGTATATAAACACAGTGCGGAGCATTGTAGCTAGATGGAATGAATATATAGATATATAAATATAAACATAAACATCAACATTATGTGGGATTTTCATCCTAAAATAATGATTCCAAAATTATTTTGATAGTACATCAACCTTTGACCAAGTGCATATAATTTCCCCACATAGCCTGAGTGGGCCTGCAACAGCTCTGTTCTTGGCAGGGACATTGAAAGGACTACAACTATGGTGACTATGACTTGAGCCCCAACAGCCAATCGCAGGCCACAACTGCAGACACCAACAACTAAGCACCCTGTGATTAAATGCTACATAGAAAAACATGCTCAGTGTAAAATGAAAATGGGCCATTGTGCATCCTGGCTGCAAAGATACAACTCCACTGGCTTGGAGAATTTACAGACAGCTCTTAACTTGACCCAGCAGCCACAATAATAAAAAAGACAAAATTGTTAAATGAAATAACTTCCAAACTATTTATCAGTTATCTACATTGTTTTTTAAAATAGTCTTAAGTTCTTTTTTAAATCTCTCAAATTTACTGATTCATGCTCTGCAGTTTAAACCTGTGTTTTTCAACCAGGGTTCCCTGGAACGTTCAGGTTTCTGTGGAACATGTTCTAACTTCACTTCTTAATTGGTCCAAAAAAAACTGAAAATAATTTGCCATTGTTGTGCATGGGCGCCTGCAGAAGCCATGCAAAACCACAGCAAACTGTTTGCAATTTGATTTGGACCAGTTCAGATGTAAAATTAGAACATCTGCCACAGAAACCTGAATGTTCCAGGGAACCCTGGTTGAAAAACACTGGTTTAAAGGCTAAAGATTTTTTTTGTCTCGAAGATTTCCCATATTTTAGCAACTCTGACAAAACTTACTTTGTTTTCGGTTAACACCTATCAGTCAGGACGAGAATCCATGAGAAGATTACGCAAGGAAATCTTGTCAACAGGAAACAAATGAGCAATCTTAAGAAGCTTCTTGTAACGTCTGCAGGAGCTCTTAATGTCTGTAAAAATGATTCAGGTCACTACACTAACACAACCTACAGAAACACACACAGAACACCCCGAGGCAGCGGTGGCGATACACAATACCCCAGTTGACCTAATGGGGCCACCATCACTTAATCCTCCCTCCCGGATTCACGCTTGAATGCCCACACATATACAGAGGGTAAGAGAGAGAGAAAGGCAGGGACGGTCGTCTGACCTCTAGGTCCATTAGTGCATCCGTCTCTCTCTTATTAGAAAAAAAAAAAAAATCTAAAATCCTCTGTCAAGTACTTCAGCTTCACTCAGGTTTCCTCGGGCTAACAAGTCACTGTCATCTTGTTTTGGCAGCTTTTGGACAATGTAACTGCAACCACCAGCAATTCCTGAAATATGTTGACCCTGGAGAGTCAGTAATTACCCCACAAAAGAAAAAGCAAACTCCCATCTAGCGTAGGACTAAACAACACCTACAGGATTAATTAAATATGGGCAAAAATGCTTGTTGACTGAATAAGAAAGGCGATAATTTGCTAATGAGAAGGTGGCGGTCTCAGCTTAAGCAACAGCTTTCAACTTTTCTCTCAGTGTGATGCCAAACATCAGAAGATTTATAGCTGGAGGTCATTTCTATTCCCATCCTGTGATGGTTCTACACATAAATACTTCATTTAACTTAACCAGCCATGATAATTCATCCAATAATTACCGTCACTGATTGTGCTGAAAATTAAGTCACTTTTATTGTGAAGTTTTATGAGCCTTCTGCAGTGGAACAAAGGTCAAAGGAAATAAGTGCAGAAAAGCATTGTAATCCGCCCAATATTCCCAATACAATCCACTGAGTGCTACTGAAACAAGATGCTTGGTGAGGATGCATATGACATAATTCACATCCATGTTAATGCATTTAAATCAAAACAGCAAGAGGGAAACACATCTTATGACTGTCATTTCTGTGTGACAGCAGACAGAAAAGTTAAATATATGTTTAACAATGTGTACACAAGAAAAATAAAAAGCAACTACTGTGATATTCAGTATAACCTTCTGTAACTTCTTGTTCCTGGTAGGAACACCTAAAAGACTACAACTATGGTGACTATGACTTCAGTCCTAACAGCCAATCACAGGGCACAACTAAGCACCCTGTGATTGGCTGGGGAAAGGGACATTCAAGCAGTCAAAGAATTATGAGAACACCATTTTAAAGAGAAAATCATGTTGCTTTTGAACCTTGTGGTCCATGTTACTCCACAACATGGGGCGGGGTTTTTTTGCCTTTGAGAATTGGGGCGAGGGCAGCAGTCCACAGGATTCAAAATTTTGATTTATTTAATATACTGTTATTTTGTAAACATTATTATAGACGCTCATATCTTTGCTGTCCGGTGCAAACCTCATATATCTAAAACAGAGACTTTTCAGGAAATGAAAAAAAGACTATTCTCTCATTAATTTAGCAGCTACAAGATTTATTCACATGGAGTTTCTAATGCTTATAACTGGTTTGATATTAGCAAAAAACAAACAAAAAACATCCAGAGATATAAAGTGTGACTAATAAAATGTTTTTCCAAAAAACTAAAAAGACTAAGGTTTGTGCCAGAGAGCGACATTATAAAGCATGCCTCTATTTACACCAGAGGAACCTTTTGAGCTCCAAGGACTATTAGCAGAGTTCAACTTGTTTTTCCACTGAAAGTACCAGGGACCATTTTAGTTCCCCAAAATACCTGTTTCAGCAGCTAGGAACTCTTCAACCAGATTGTTAATTACGGAGTAGCTCATCCTGGCCTGATGTAATCACCTCAAGAGTGCTCAGACCTTGACCGGAGTATAGACGTAGACTGAACTGTGAACCACTGTGCATGACTTTGCTGAACATTGGGGAATTGGCCTAGGATGACTAACAATTTTCATTAAACCATAAATGCCCAGATCTCCTGACTTTGGACAATGACCTTGACCTTCAGCTCAACCTACTGGAAGCAGATCCACCTGAGGATCATTGAGAGTGAGTTTGATGAGAACTGGGGAAACTGCCTAGGAGGAGTAGCGATTCCCATGAAATGTGGATGGACAGACAATGGGCCATTGCATTTGCTCCTTTCGGCTTTGCTGGAATTAGCTAAAAATCCAAAAACCTATGTGTGATGTAAGTGTGACCACTGATACCTCATAACGTGTCGGGAACAGCTAGCCACCTAAAGCTACACACTTCTGAGGTAGGAGTCACTGGCATAAGGCCCTGATAGCAGGCCAATCCAGGCTTTCTGAACTAATCATTGCACAAACAACTTGTGATGCTTACTTTTGTAGGGCGGCCTTTTGAAACTTCAATTTGGCATTATGGTTGTATCATTTCCTGTGCCATTTCTTGCTTATCTTTTCATGGACCAGTCCAGGCAGTAAGACTGTGTAGTGTGTGACCCCCCTGTCGCTGCTCAGTCATGTAGTACAGACTCAGTAGGACCTCAACATGACCTCAACCCTCCCCAATCACAAGCCAGAAAGTTGTATAGTGTGACATGTACACCAGATCTGACAACTTTCAAGTCATGTCATCTGAACCTCGCATAAGGCGGCGCACCGCTCCTCCACCCCTCCTCCTCTGGCAATAGTTCTCCTACAAAGGTAAACTTCTTTGCAAAGGGCATGCAGCTCCTGGAAGTTCTCTAGTACTTCACCAACAATCACCCTGAAAAGGTTCCAGTAACCAAATGCTGAAGAGAAGATTAAGGGCATTATAAAGAGGACAGACCCTTAAATGGTCATGTTAGGCAAATACTTCCAGCTTCATGCTCAAAAGCCTTGATCATCTGTCACTGAATCCTATCGTTTGTGAGGAACAGCCAATCAGAAGAAAGATGAGTTAAATGGGGTTGGTGGTCTTAAAGCTGATTTTTGGAGCACAGATGAACTATGTGTTCCTTAAGGAACACGAACTAATCTAACAGACACAGACATTCATAGCTTATCATGGAAATACAAAACCATATATTTATCATTTATCACTTTTATCCCTGGATACTTCTTTTATTCCTCACTAGCAGATTCTGGAAACATATGACCGATCTCACTACTTTAATGCTTTTATTGGCAGAAAGTATCTTCAGATGTGATGGTGTGTACTTACGTTTAGCTGCCAGCCTTAGACACTGCGTCTTGCTTTCCTGTAGAAAATGACATAAGGAAATTGTCAGCACAACACACTGTAACTTTAAATATTAAACACAGTAAGTAATGCATGTGCGGTATTTGTAGGTACAATCTCCTCCAAAAGCTCCAAGTTTTGTTTAGACTCTTAATATTCTTGGAAGTTCTAACTGCTTGCACAGCAGCTCTAACACAGTTTAAGTTAATTAGTGTGTCTCTTTGAATGTAACTCAAGTGAATGAATGCTCATTTACCCTCTCTGTGCTGCTAACAGCTTGAAGATATATGTTGTAGTTCTTCCTGGGAGCCAGCGGAGGATTCCAGAAACCCTGAAGAGCAAAAGGAGGAATTAGTTTAGCTTCTTGCAAGGCGTGTCTGCTCCTCATTTCATCATCTCCCCTCAGGTAAGAAGATGATGGATGTCTTAACATATAGACTTCACAAGGGAGAAACATGGCACTTGAAGAATCTTGTTTTGAAATCAAGGGGAGTATTAAGTGTCAGCAATGAAGGCAACAGAAGTATATAACTTTAGGAAGTTTAGCTCGGCTATACAGCATCTTCTCCCTGCACTACAGACCTAATGTGCTGTTCAGGTAAAAGACTTGCCTGATATGTCTTGTTGTCTCCCACAGTAAAGGGAAGTGGCTCGGGTAAGTTGCTGGGGGACAGCTGGGCAGCATAATAATATGGAGATCCACCGCTGGATGCACTGTGGTAAGAAACAGGAACCTGAGGAAGAGGAGGCATTTATATTAAAGACATGAATCCGGTTGACAAATTCAGAACACTCAACTTAACTGAAGGGATCGTTTTTAAACACACGCAAAAAAACCTTAAAATATTTACATCAAAAAGAATAAGTCTATAAATATAAGGTAGAAATGTAATGTGTATTCAACTTTTGGAAAACAAGTGTGTGAGTACACAAAACTGATTAGGAATCACCTGATAACAATCGGAGGAAGCCTGACGACGTGTCCGTTGAGGATTCACTTCTTCCACCACAATCTGGTATGCACTGTAGGCAACAAAGCAATGTACAGTTACTACTGGTATAACTTTTATTTTTTAGTCTAATAAAAAAAGAGTAGCTGCCACTAACAAATTTTCTATATATTATATACAGAGCCACATCCCTAAAGTAAGAACTATACTGTTAGATCTCAATTTGGGGAGAACCAGAGACTGTACATACTGTAAATATGAATGATATGAGAGCTTTCCAAATGTGAAGCCTGCCTATTTTGAATGCCCTCTGGTGAATGGCTGCAGTAAGACTTTTAAGCCACACCTTCTCTCATTATTGTGGACAGCATTTTGCCAAAATGAAAACTAAAAGTAGTCTATTTTTTTCTAAAAGCTGATTTCTGTCCTCATAGGTAGTTCTTATCATGCTGATTTACATACACTTTTTTTTCTTCATATCAGCTTGGTTTTATTTAGTTTATTGATGCTAGGGGTGTGGTTCCAGTTAAGAGAGGCCTGGTCATGACTGAGGGGGCTGGCTACTGGCTTATGGCACAGATTGTAATAGACAGCTGTGTGGGCACAAACACAACACCATGGCTTTGCTTCATGAATGCTACTGATCAATCCCTAGTTTCAAATGGCATCACCAGTACAAGCTGGCAACCCTCAAAATCCATGAAGTAGTGCTTCACTTTTGCAATCAGCATCAAGACCTCAACAGAGAATGGGGAGCTGTGACTAACAAATACAGTATGACACCAATTCATTAAGAAATGCCATCACAAGAAGGCGATGGGTTGCAAAGTGGCTTGCAATACTGTGTTTAGTGATTAGATTTGAAAATAGGGTCACAGAAAAATGTTTTGCTGATGTGAGAGGAAATAGTACCTTATGGGTGCCCCTTTAGCCTGGGCAGGTTTGAGCAGGACGGTAATTGTTGTTGCAGTTTCATTCAGAAAAGCCTCTGACCCGTCATACTCGTCTATCGTCGGGGCTGAATGAAGACCACCAATTAGTCGTGTTTTGTCATCATATACTCTACAGTAAAACATGTTTGAGATCAGTCACATGTCTAAACTGATTTCCTACCTGAGATGTTGGTAGTGACATTGAGAGTGGTTGGAGGACCAAATCCTTTGGACGTGGATGCTCGTATAGAGAGCTGGTATGTGACACCCGGGTGGAGCTGACCAAACACGTGATGGGTGACGTTTGAGGGTAGAAACACTGTGAGTCCGGGCCTCTGCAGCGGCACCAAAGGGTCAAATGAGCGCACGCCAGTGTAGCTGATCTGAGGTGGAAGACAGAGAGATTTTTAATATGTTAGCAGAGGAGCGTGCGGCTGACTGGGTTCCTATTCATAATTCGACTGATACCTCATACTGAATGATGATTCCATTTGGTTCAGCTGGTTCCTTCCAGGAGAGACTTATTGTTTCTTCAGATGGAGTGGATTTGAGCGACTGACTGGGGACCGGACCTGGAACTGTTAAGACAGACAAAGAGAGAAATTCTTAGAGAGCT
Organism: Pholidichthys leucotaenia; assembly: GCA_020510985.1. Classification (NCBI taxonomy): domain Eukaryota; kingdom Metazoa; phylum Chordata; class Actinopteri; order Cichliformes; family Pholidichthyidae; genus Pholidichthys; species Pholidichthys leucotaenia. Next base: position 297,765,875 of record CM035842.1, read on the forward strand.
GATATAACCAAAAGCAAAAATATTTTCCGGAAATAAGAACCCAGCTGCAAAAATAAAAATGAGAAAAAGATATACTGTGGAACATTAAATGTATCAACAAGTGCACAACTCCTGCAAACAAAGAATTTAATCGCACCGTCTTCATCAGTTTGTATGATGGTTTCGTCGCTTTCCTTCCGTCCCTCTGGATTTGTCAGAATCATCTTCAGACTGACGTTGGTGTACGGTGGGAGGTTTCCTACTAGGTGGCGTGGAGCTGAACGCAAAAACAGGGATGAAAAAAATTAAAACTTTAAACATATTCTCTCCAAGTATTTAAGGCTAAAACTTTTTTTTCTTGAAGTAACCAGTAGCTCATTTTCTACAAATTAATGAATTAGTTGTCTGGTCTATAAATTATCAGGAAAATGTTTGGATTGAACAGTTCGAGAACCAAAGCCGATAACTGCAACATCGATATCTGGATAAAATGACAAAGAATCAGCAAATCTGCATCGTTGCTCTCAGAGCTTAAAAGAGAATCAATTATCAAAATAGGTGGCTACTGAATTTCTGTCACTCAGCTGGTACATTAATTGATTAACAGATCAATTCTGTTGATCACTCTGAATGAACACATGGAGACACGACTTCAATCAATACTTAATTACTAGTTTTTTTTAAATAATGGTTGAGCAACATGAGACTGTTTTAAAAAGCTGCTTGTTCTACTGTTAATTGTACTGCAAACTTACTGCTTTTATACTGTATCCTGGTGTTGTCCTCTTATTATAATTTATATGTCAACGTTTCAATCCATCATTTAGCTCCTTATCAAAATTTTTCAAACATCATCCAACAACTACCACTGTAATGTCGTAGTACACCTAACAACTTTATTTGAGCACAACCTTTAGGATCCATGTCCAAGCAGTCTGCTTTGCTGCGGTTGTTGGCAGTCATGTAGTGGTAACAGATGGTAACATTAAAGGTGTGACAGCGGGTGATATTGTAGCCCAGCGACTCCCAGTCCACTGCTATCGAACGAGACTTGGTCTCTGCGATCTTCAGCCTCTTAGGAGTCCGCATGGGTTCTGGAGAGAGAAAAAAAAAGCAGAACAACGTAAACCATTAAGAGTTTCTAATTTTGGTGCCTTCATTATGCTGGAAACATAAGAAGTTAAATAGTCAAATGTTTTGCCATCTTTAGGGGAAGATTGTAGTTTTAAAGGCAAAAGACAATTTCTGTGTTATTTACAGTTCATGAAAAAAGAGCAAAAAGCTTTGTCCAAAACAGTTGTTTTTCAGTGCTCTCATTGATATTAATGAGCCGCTAATGTGACTGGGTAACAGTTTTTTAAGTGAACCAATCACAAGTAACGAGGCAGTCAGGGTTGTTTTGCAAATTTAGAAAACTGAGGGCGGAGCTTGTTGTTTGTGACATCATAAAACCCATGAGAGTAAGCTAATTTTTTCAAGCGTTTAACAATATAAAGACAGTTTGTATTTTGATTTTTGATTTTGTATACTTTATTGATCTCCAGAGGGGAAATTGAGGGCATCCACCTGGATGGATGAAGCAGCCACCTTACGGCGCTATCCCTTTACCATTCACACACACATTCACACCTAGGGCCACTTTAGAGTCTCCAATTAACCTAACCTGCATGTTTTTTGGCCTGTGGGAGGAAACCAGAGAAATCCCGGAGTAAACCCACGCAGACACGGGAAGAACATGCAAACTCCACACAGATCACTGTTGGTCAGGGGCTGGGATCGAACCAGGGATCCCATGGCCAAGGGTGAGTTGCTGTGCTGCTGCAGTGCTAACCACTGCACCACCGCACCGCACTATTTCTTAGTGACATGAGTGCGTTAACATTTTAATGGTATATATGTGACCTTTGATGTACTTTATGTGCTTGAAACCCATAAAAGCACCATTTTGTACTACATGGGTACTTTATTAATGTAAATTAATATTATAATACATTCTGAAATTTATTTTGTTTGCGGATGACACAAATATCCTTTGCGCTGGTGAGAATTTGCAGCAGGTTTTAGAGGTGGTCACAACTGAAATGAAAAGGTTAACGCAGTGGTTCAACAAAAATAAATTATCTCTAAATCTGAAAAAAAAAAAGATTATGTTGTTTGGAAATGATAAAATAAATCATGAAATAATGGTAACGATAGATGATACCAGAATAGAAACAACACAGGAAAATAAGTTTCTGAGAGTGACGCTAGACAATAAAATCTGCTGGAAACCTCACATCAGTCACATCCGGGCCAAGTTGGCAAAATGTATAGGCATACTGGGGAAGACAAGACACATCCTGGACTATAAATCATTGTTCTTACTGTACAATTCACTGTTTCTACCTTATCTTAACTACTGTGTAGAAGTCTGGGCAAACACCTACAAGACCAACCTACAGTCAATATGCACATTACAAAAAAGAGCTATAAGGATAATAAATAATGTAGGATATAGAGACCATACCAATTCGTTGTTTTTAAAGTCACATGTCATAAAGTTCATTGATTTAGTTAAATTTAAGACAGCACAAGTAATGCACAGGGCAATTAATAATCAACTCCCAACTAATATACAAAAAATATTTTAAAAAAGAGACAATGATTATAATTTGAGAGGAGACTTAAACTTTACAAAACCCAAGATACGAACAACTAAGAAAAGTACACTACCGTTCAAAAGTTTGGGGTCACCCAGACAATTATTTTGTGTTTTCCCTGAAAAGTCACACTTATTTACCACCATGAGTTGTAAAATGAATAGAAAATATAGTCAAGACATTGACAAGGTTAGAAATAATGATTTGTATTTGAAATAATAATTTTTTCCTTCAAACTTTGCTTTCGTCAAAGAACCCTCCATTTGCAGTAATTACAGCATTGCAGACCTAACATGATTGCACATGGGTTTTCTAATCATCCATTAGCCTTCTGACACAATGAGCAAACACATTGTACCATTAGAACACTGGAGTGATAGTTGCTGGAAATGGGCCTTAATACACCTATCTAGATATTGCACCAAAAACCAGACATTTGCAGCTAGAATAGTCATTTACCACATTAGCAATGTATATAATGTATTTCTGATTAGTTTAAAGTTATCGTCATTGAAAAAAAGTGCTTTTCTTTCAAAAATAAGGAAATTTCTAAGTGACCCCAAACTTTTGAACGGTAGTGTATGTGCCTATCTGTCTGTGGGGTGGAAACTATGTACAAACAGAAATCAATTCAAAAATAGGTATAAACATTATTTGCTGAAAGAATATATGTTAGAAGGGTACTATTTATATGTATGATTCACTATGCTCACTCTGGGACACTATGGAATGGTGGGTGGGACAGTGCTGTGTATATCTGTGTTTGGGGCTGGTTTTGATGTATGGACTGTATGTATGTTGGGATGGATGGGTGTTAATGTTGATATGTACAAAATATAGTTAATTGTTTACTTGGGGTCTTAAATGTGGTAATTTGTATATATTTCACATTGGTTGTATTTATGGAAAAGAGGAGTTGGAATTAATAAGCGTTCACTTCTTCCTTCTCCCTTTCGAACACTGTACACTGTTACTTTATTGCATTTGTCATTTGTTTTGTTTTTGTTTTACTTTTTTGTTCGAAATAAAGTATGTATCTATCTATCTATCTAAATTCAGGGATTTCTTGGGTGTAAATGTTGTCTTAAACCGTACTAATGTAAGAAGGATTAACAAAGTCTTTGATTTCAGGGAGTATGCAGCAAAAGGACACGTGCTGTGTCAACATTTTTAACAAGCGGCAATCACAAACACCTGTTTCCGCTCCACGCTGCCATTCAGCCAATTTCTGAAAAAGCAATAACTTCCACATGACACATCTTCGGTTTCCATCTTTTATGTGCATTCAGACTATTATTGTCAATATAATCAACCTTCCCTCCTTGCTGCCCATGGCTTTAATTACCTTAACTGCCTCATTTAACAGGATCAATAATACTCCTAGCCCCCCCCCACACACACACACACAGAAAATACTACAAATTCAAGGCCAAACTGCTTCTTTCTTGCAATCCACCTGCTTATTATTAGTCCACTATAAGCAGAGTACACATATTTTTTTGTTTCCACAGAAATTCCTTGTCAAGGCTAATTTCTCCCTTGTACTATATATGCATAACTTTTCTACTTAGAGAAGCTGTCCTTCAAACAGCTGGCAGACAAATGTATCTGGAGTAATGCAAGTTGCAGTTTTACAAGAAAAAGTCACAACTTGCAACAGAATCATTATCATTACAGAGAAATATGCACACTGGGTGCTAATCTGTAATTTGTATACTGCTCATTTGCACACTGTACATAGGCTTATGCCATCTCAGGCTCATATCATCTCTGATATCAATATACCACTGTCCACTATAGTCACCCAGGGAAATTCAGATTTCATTCTTCTTGTTTCCTCTAGTTATTCTGTGGTTTGGTTCTGTGTTATTACCTCATTAGTATAGTTGTGTACCTATTACCTTGGCATTCGTTCGGAGAGCAGAGGATGAATTTCATTGCTCAGGAAATGTTGCATTTCTTAACTGTGCACATGATAATAAAGCCTTTGAATCTTCAATCAAAACAAAAAAAAAATTGCAAAGTCTCAAATTAATGAGAGCAAAGCAAAGCATGATTAATGCAAGACAAATACAAATTTGGAAATTTATCAGGACAAAACGCACTGCGAGAAGAAAAAACACGTTTGCAAGACGAAAGCTGTAAATTTATGTGGAAAGATGTCATAGATTTACAATAATAAACTGCAAACTTTTGGAAAAAAATAAAGAAAATAGAAACAAATTTACAAAAGTCACAGCTTTACAAGAAAAAGTAATTTATTTACAAGTTGCATAACTATGAGAACAAGCTGTATGCTTAGGAACAACAACGAAAAAAATTTGTGTATTACTAATAATTTATACTTATAACTCACTGTTAGCAGGATTACACAAAAACTACTACATGGATTTTGATGAAATTTTCACCAGAGGTGGTCCTTGGCCTAGAGAGGAACCCATAACATTTTGGTGATGATCTGAGAATGCATACCTCCACCAAGGCTCTTATCTTCTCACAAAGTGTTAGCAAGAATCCTCCAAAACTACTGGATGGATCTGGATGAAATTTTTGCCAGAGGTGGTCCTTGGCCTACACACAAACCCATTACATTTTGGAGGTGACCCATGAGGGATGGAAGGAGCCTTGGTGGAGGTATGCACTCTCTTTGAGTGCTTTTCTAGTTTATTTTAAGGCTGAACTATGTTTGGGGGCTTCATTGGATTCGCCTAACATGCGCGCCCAATGTCAAGTCAAATTCCTCGTATGTTTACTTGTAAATATACTTGGCAATAAAGCTGATTCTGATTCTGATTCATGCAGATTTATTTCGCTAAAGAAATTTTCTTCTTTATATTTCTGACTAAGACAGGTTTTAATAATGAAGTAGTGTTGTTCACTCTGAAGCACCAGGTGGATTTTGAAGGAATTCGAAAGCTCTCTGAATGAGAAAAATTACCGAGTTATAGACAGGTATGTTAAACATACTGAGGAAAATACTGAGGTTGGACAAAGGTATAATATTTATAATGTAAGTGTAATATAATCTAATTCATTCCAAAAGTGTTGGATGTAGTTAAGGTCAGGGCTCGGTGTGGGCCATTCCTGTTCTTCTACACCACGTATCCAACCATACCTTTATAGACCACAGTTGTCCTAGAACAGAAAAGGGTCTTTCCCAAAAAGTTTCCACAGACCTGGAGGCATTGAATTGCTTTGGTAAGCTTAAGAATTTGCTGGAATGAAACACTTCAATTCAATGATTACGAGATATTTCCAATACTTATGAGCCACAAGGCCACTTTTGGATCTGCATAATCCCTCTCTGAATCGCCACCTTATCATGGTGGAGGGGTCTGTATGCCCTAATGATCTCAGGAGCTATGTTGATGGGGGCAACTTGCCCCTGGTAGGGTCTCCCAAGATAAATTGGTCCTGGGTGAAGGGTCAGACCAAGAGCAGTCCAGTAGATCCCCATGAAAAAAGTTAGGATATCAAGGACCCAGTGTACCCAAAGGAGCCACATGGGTCTGCCCCTCAGTGGGCTCATAACCTGCAGGAGGGATCACGGTGCTATGTGAAAAGGGCAGCAGGCCGGGCTACTCAGCTTGGACTGCTGCCCCCATGGCCCGGACCCCAGATAAGTGGCAGAAGATGGACGGATGGATGTGTACAGAGGTGCTGCATACTGGTAGGCAAGGCAGGCAAATGCTTCAGGCCCCGGGCCAGAAAGGGAGCGGAGCCCTCAGGGCTGACCAACTTTGAATCACTACAGTATTGACAATGTGGAGAGTTTGCATTGACAGTGGTAGGCCCCCCTAAAGAGGCCCCACCCCCATCGCTCACTCTTGCAAGTACCAGTACATGTCTTACTTAAACAAGTGAGAGTGGCTGTATCAACATGAAGTGAAGTTATCTATCTGGCAGTGACAAAATAAAGAAGAAAAAAGAGGAGGAGAAAAGAAAGCAAGACAGTGGTAAGTACTGCAAATAATACAGCAGATAATTTAGTTCAGGTTGGAGGGGCCCCTTGTAAATTTTTGTCTAAGCCCCTAAGAGACTAGAATCACCTCTGGATGTGTATAATACCAAACAGAAGGGTTTCCGTTAATCAAAAGCACAATGTTCCACTCACTACCATTCAAACCTTTTGTTTGTGTGAAGCTGCTAGAATAAGATGCATCAGAAAGCACAAATCTGAGTCCTGTGTAAGATTTTAAAAAAAAAGCTCAACATTTGAGTCACGGAGAGCAACTCCCAAAAAGTAAAAACATGGAATAGGTGGATAATCCAAGCTTCTTTAAAAAAAGATTTGATCATTTATCACACATATCTTAATGTGCATATCCAATATTACAATGCCTCATTAACTTAACTTACAAGCTTTGTTTCATGCGCTTTATCAATGACTTCTCACTGATAATCACTGTGTTGACATTCTGTGCTGTTTATCAGTCCAACTGAAATGCAGCTGCTTCCTGATGTTCTTTCCACACAGTTTTTTTAAAATGTTATTTTTATAGTAAAACCTCCTCAACTTAAAGAAGGACGAAGCTCCCCCCCCCCAACCCTTCCTTGTCTTGCTCTGTGTTGTTTCCTGGGTCTTCCTCTTTCAGAGGAGACTACACAAGGACACAAACTTGTCGCTTCTTCTGACAACCCATTATCTGCCTGTCACTCACACGCGCAAGCACACGGAAACACACACGGGCATGGAGACGCTCAAGCTTTATTGTCCAAATACACACACACACGCACACCCATACACACCCATGCGTGTGCGCTTTAGGTTGAGACAGAATCAAGATTAAAATCTGGGCAGAGCATTTATAGCTGCATCCTCATCTCAATAAAACTTCTCCTAATAAGAATTCATCGTCAAGGGTAACCACAACTCTCATATACACCCACAGACAGACACTAAGCTGTGAGAAAACAAATACAAATAGTAGAGCTGGGGTTTGCTTAATCATTTAGATATAAACTTCTCACTAACAAAGTGACAAATGGTCAGAAAATGAGGAAGAGTGGAAAAAATGACAGGGAAGAGGAAGAAAGGTTGAGCGGGTAATTGTCTGCTGAGGAAAATATTACTGCTGAACTGTGAGTGTGTGTGTATGTGTGCGTTAATAGCAGAGGGGTCACAGCATTTCATTTTTGCTTCAACCTGTTATTGGATGGTTGACATTTAAATAGGGCGAGACAGAGACCCGATGATTTCTCTGCCTGTCTCTCCCTCTTTCTCATTCCCGTCCTTGCTTGTCTCGGTTTCTTCCTCTCCGTCTTCCTCCTTGCTCGAATCAATAGTTGTGATCCTCACCATAAACCTAGCTATTACGAAACACACACACACACACACACACACACATACACTGGGGCAGTGAAGCGGGGAGTTAGGGCAGTGTAATAAATTGTATTGATTTCAGGGTCTCTGGATGCTAACACTGCTTCACATGGAATTAAATCAAAATATATGACTGGCTGCTTGTCAAGCAAACACCAATATTTCACTTTGGAGAGCATTACATTCATTTCCTACACACCAAACCTAACCTAGTATCATTACTTGTGTAACTGTTATGCTGAAGTTTTAAAGGGCTCATTTACTGAAAAATCGTGTGGATGTAGGTTTTAAAACTGTCTGAAATGTGTCTGTTGGTCATGTGATAATCAAAAAAATATCAAAACTCTCACTTCTCTTGAAAACCATGAAGCTTAAAGGTATCTCCTTTTTCTCTCCAAGAAACAGTTTTGACTCTTCCAGGGATTTTCTTGTACATCGAGAAACCATAAACCCAGACCAGCGCTGCCCTTCGGACTCACCCACTACTCTTATTGACCAGCATAGCTGGATGGATGCAAAGCTAAAGGTACTAGTCCCTGAGCAAACAGTGGTACTAGGAAGCTCGACTAAACATGGTTTATATTGTTACTGTCTTCAGATTACTGTCAATTTAATAAACATATAATGAGGACTTGTAAGAAAGAATACTACAACAGAATATTAGAGGATAATAAAAATAACTTAAGAGGAATATGGCAAGTACTCAATGGGATTATTAGTAATCAACCTAATAATGCTAATTATCCAGAATATTTTATTGAAAATGGCAATTTGATAAATAATATGGAGGATGTGGTCAGTGGTTTTAATAAATTTTTTGTAAACGTTGGTCCTGAATTAGCAAAATCAATAGTGACACCAGAAACAAACAACAGTAGTTCTGTAAATGAAATAGAAGATAGAAATCCAAACACAATCTTTTTGGGTGCAGTTACTGAAAAGGAAATTATCGAGACTGTGAGTAAATTTAAGAACAAAAAAAATCAACGGACTGGAATGAAATTGACATGTATAGTGAAAAAAGTAATTGAAGGAATTGTTAAACCACTCACCCACATCTGTAACCTGTCATTTCAAACTGGTAAATTTCCAAACAAAATGAAAATAGCAACAGTAATACCACAATACAAAACAGGAGACAGTCATTACTTCACAAATTACAGGCCAGTCTCTTTACTCTCACAATTCTCCAAAATACTTGAAAAAATCTTCACTAAGAGACTGGATGAATTCATTGAAAAATACAACCTCCTTACAGATAGCCAGTATGGTTTTAGAGCAGATAAATCTACATCTTTGGCACTAATCGAACTTATTGAAGAAATTACTAGTTGTATAGATAAAAAAAAAGTTTGCTGTAGGAGTATTTATAGACTTAAAGAAAGCTTTTGACACCATTGACCACAGAATTCTACTAAGGAAACTGGAAAGGTATGGGATAAGAAGGGTCGGGTTGAGTTGGGTGGAAAGTTATTTGAGTAACAGACAACAATCTGTACAAATTGGTGAGCACCAATCACCCTTCATGGACATCACTTGTGGTGTGCCCCGGGGGTCAGTTTTGGGACCCAAACTCTTTATCTTGTATATAAATGACATATGCCAAGTATCAAAAATTTTGAAATTTATTTTGTTTGCGGATGACACAAACATCCTTTGCACTGGTGAGAATTTGCAGCAGGTTTTAGAGGTGGTCACTGTAGCGGCATGAAATAATAAGGAGCGAACTGAGAGTTTTTGAGGGAGTTTATTAATCATACCGCCATCACAACACCCACTCCAGCGCCGTGCAGGCGTGCCGGAGCGGGCCCGGAGGCTCTCGTCAGGAGACACGGAATGCGTGTGTCAGAAGCGGTGGTCAGAGAGAGAGAGTTACAGAGCATATGCAGTTTTTATACCCCACTACAGACAATGCATTCACAGCAGAAGGTATGGACATTTGCATTTGAGAGTCACACATAATAGTAGGAAGATTACTGGCCGGAATTCGCCTCTGCTCCGGAGCTGTAGGACAAAAGAGGTTACAAGGCACATCTCCATATTGTTATCAGTCCATAGATCACACTGCTATGTTAATTGCTCCCGCTGAGCGCTCTGCTTGTCCGTGGCTGTTGTGGGGGTTACCCATACACTCCCCCACAGAGGGCTCAGCGGGAAGCTGAGGCCTCGATAGTCCGGCTTTGGGAGCGAGCTGCGGGGAAAGCTCGCTGCAGGCGGCGGTGGAGGGAGGGGGGTGGGGGTAGCAAGTGCCGTCCCGGGACGGCGAAATTGTCTGGGCCGCGCAAAAATTGCCTGTGGATCCACGATGTTGAGGGGCTGTCCTGTTGAATGTGTGGAGGTCCACAGCAGCTGTAAGAAGAAAAATTTGTCTCTGACTCCTCTCGCGGCCATGAAGAAAAAAAAAGGAGCTGCAGCAGTGAGGGACTTGGCGTGTTGACTTTAGGTGCGCGCGCAGCCCTAAAGCCCTCGGGGACAGCAGGCGGCTGAATTCCCTTGTGCGCCGTGGCTGAGACCATTAGAAAATCCTGTGAGCGAGTTGCGTGCGTGCTTCAGGTGTGTGAGCAGCCCTGAAGGTTCTGTGTGCAGCGGCGACGGACGATGGCGGTCTGTGTGGAGCCGGTATTGTCCCGTGCGTGGTGCGCTGTCCTCATAACCCCCCAGTGTGCGTGCGGGGTTCGGTGCATGGCAGGTCCGCTGTAGAGGCGAGTCAGGGTCAGGGAGCTTGCTGGAGATCAGCGTCGTCGGCGCCGATGGTCATCCCTGTAAGCTGTTGCGTCGTTCGCTGTGTTGGGTCATGGTGCGTTGGAGCAGTGAGAGGGAGGAGACGATCTCTGTCCCTCGGGCTCGTGTCGATGCGGAGGAGCGATGAGAGGGAGTAGGCGATCTCTGTCCCTCGGGCTCATGCAGATGCGTTGGAGCGGTGAGAGGGAGGAGACGATCTCTGTCCCTTGGGCTCGTGTCGATGCGTTGGAGCGGTGAGAGGGAGTAGACAATCTTTGTGTCCCTCGGCCGGTTCCAGCGTGGGTGTCCAGGTCAGAAGGTTGCTGCACAAAGCGTGTGCTTTCTTCGGGGTCACCAATGTGGCGGCATGAAATAATAAGGAGCAAACTGAGAGTTTCTGAGGCAGTTTATTAATCATACCGCCATCACAACACCCACTTCAGCACCGTGCAGGCGCGCTGGAGCGGGCCCGGAGGCTCTCGTCAGGAGACACGGAATGCGTGTGTCAGAAGCGGTGGTCAGAGATAGACAATTACAGAGCATATGCAGTTTGTATACCCCACTACAGACAATGCATTCACAGCAGTAGGTATGGACATTTGCATTTGAGAGTCACACATAACAATAGCAAGATTACTGGCCGGAATTCGCCTCTGCTCCGGAGCTGTAGGACAAAAGAGGTTACAAGGCACATCTACATATTGTTATCAGTCCATAGATCACACTGCTATGTTAATTGCTCCCGCTGAGCGCTCTGCTTGTCCGTGGCTGTTGTGGGGGTTACCCATAGTCACAACTGAAATGAAAAGGTTAACGCAGTGGTTCAACAAAAATAAATTATCTCTAAATCTGAAAAAACAAAGATTATGTTGTTTGGAAATGATAAAATAAATCATGAAATAATGGTAACGATAGATGATACAAGAATAGAAACAGTACAGGAAAATAAGTTTCTGGGGGTGACGCTAGACAAAATCTGCTGGAAACCTCACATCAGTCACATCCGGGCCAAGTTGGCAAAATGTATAGGGATACTGGGGAAGACAAGACACATCTTGGACTATAAATCATTGTTCTTAATGTACAATTCACTGTTTCTACCTTATCTTAACTACTGTGTAGAAGTCTGGGGAAACACCTACAAGACCAACCTACAGTAGACTCTTTGAGAGGAAACTTAAACTTTACAAAACCCAATATACAAACAACTAAGAAAAGTGTGTGCATATCTGTCTGTGGGGTGGATTTGTGGAACAGTCTGGAGCCGGAACTGAAACTATGTACAAACAGAAATCAATTCAAAAAGAGGTATAAACATTATTTGCTGAAAGAATATATGTTAGAAAGGTAGTATTTATATGTACGATTCACTATGCTCACTCTGGGACACTATGGAATGGTGGGTGGGACAGCACTGTGTATATCTGTGTTGTTTGGGGCTGGTTTTGATGTATGGACTGAATGTATGTTGGGATGGATGGGTGTTAATGTTGATATGTACAAAGTATAATTAATTGTTTACCTGGGGTCTTAAATGTGGTAATTTGTATATATTTCACATGGGTTGTATTTATGGAAAAGAGGAGTTGGAATTAATAAGTGTTCGCTTCTTCCTTCTCCCTTTCGAACACTGTATACTGTTACTTTATTGCACTTGTCATTTGTTTTGTTTTGTTTTACTTTTTTGTTCGAAATAAAGTATCTTATCTAAACATCCCTGTTTCCCTAACCCACAAGTCGATGGTAAATGGCATTCACTTATATAGCGCTTTTTCTCATCTTTAGATGACCAAAGTGCTTTACAGATCCTGCTATCCACACATTCACACACACATTCACACACTGATGCCGACAGAGCTGCCATGCACAGGCGCTGGCCTGACCCACTAGGAGCAACTGGGGGTTCAGTGTTTTGCTCAAGGACACTTCGACATGCAGACTGCAGACAGAGCGGGAATTGAACCCCTGACTCTCCGATCAGTAGTCGGCCACACTACACCTGCACCACAGCCGCCCCGATAATATATCTTGCATCATTCTGGCTTACTTTATTATATTTTTGCCTTGATGCTATTTTGAACTGTTAACGATAGTGTACGAGGTGTTCAGAGGCAATCATTGTAACCGGATACAGCTAGGATATAGCTAGCCAGTCGATGCTAACATGATGTACAGTATTTCACAAAAGTGAGTACACCCCTCACATTTTTGTAAATATTTTATTATATCTTTTCATGGGACAACACTGAAGATATGACACTTTTATAGTGCAAGTACACCACTAACTGAAAATTTCCAAATTGTGTCCAAAGTGTCAATATTTTGTGTGGCCACCATTATTTTCCAGCACTGCCTTAACTCTCTTGGGCATGGAGTTCACTAGAGCTTCCCAGGCTGCCAATGGAATCCTCTTCCACTCCTCCATGACGACATCACGGAGCTGGTGGATGTTAAGAGACCTTGTGCTCCTCCACCTTCCGTTTGAGGATGCCCCACAGATGCTCAATAGAGTTTAGGTCTGAAGACATGCTTGGCCAGTCCATCACCTTTACCCTCAGTTTCTTTAGCAAGGCAGTGGTCATCTTGAGAGGTGTGTTTGGGGTCGCTGTCATGTTGGAATACTGCCCTGCAGCCCAGTTTCCGAAGGGAGGGGATCATGTTCTGCTTCAGTATGTCACAGTACATGTTGCCATTCATGGTTCCCTCAATGAACTCTAGCTCCCCAGTGTCGGCAACACTCATGCAGCCCCAAGCCATGACACTTCCATGACCATGTTTGACTGTAGGCAAGACATACTTGTCTTTGTACTCCTCACCTGGTTGCTGCCACACACGCTTGACACCATCTGAACCAAATAAGTTTATCTTGGTCTCATCAGAGCACAGGACATGGTTCCAGTAATCCATGTACTTAGTCTGCTTGTCTTCAGCAAACTATGTGCGGGCTTTCTTGTGCATCAACTTTAAAAGGGGCTTCCTTCTGGGATGACAGCGATGCAGACCAATCTGATGCAGTATGCGGCATATGGTCTGAACACCGACAGGCTGACCCCTCACCCCTTCAACCTCTGCAGCAATGCTGGCAGCACCCATATGTCGATTTTCAAAAGACAACCTCTGGATTATGACACTCAGCATGTGTACGCAACTTCTTTGGTCGACCATGGCGAGGCCTGTTCTGAATCCTGTTAAACCGCTGTATGGTCTTGGCCACCATGCTGCAGTTCAGTTTCAGGGTGTTGGCAATCTTCTTATAGCCTAGACCATTCTTTATGTCGAGCAACAATTATTTTATTCAGATCCTCAGAGAGTTTTTTGCCATGAGGTGCCATGTTGAACTTCCAATGACCAGTATGAGAGAGTGTGAGAGCGATAACACCAAATTAAAATTACTTGAGGATTTAGGTCGTAGATCTGCAACATCTGCATGCACCTTCTGGTGGCAAGGATTTTTTTCAAGAAAATATTCAGTTTAGATATCATAAATTCCAAAGGCTGTAACTCGAAAGTGGTAAGAGATAATATTGTCAATGAGAAAGATGTAGAATATGATCCAAAGTTTATGATAGGACTAAATGTATGCATCTAATTTGCATAATGTGACAGCAGCCACATCAGATTACATGACTTTTGGTCAAAGCAGACTTTGGACATATTTACACAAAGGATGGTTTTGTTTTTTGTTTTTTGTTATCTTCAAAATGTATGAACCAGAAAATCAGTAGAATGTAAACAAACATAAAAAAACGTCAGTCCTACCGCTTGTCATGTGTCACCATGCGTCCGTGTGCTCACCTCAGTCCTTATTTTGTCTTCTCTCGGTCGACCATTTTCACTTTCTCACACATCCAGAAACAATCACATTTATCTTCTGATTTATTCCACTTCAATTTCGGTTAGTTTACCCTGCGGAACCAGCAATATTGTCCTCTCCGTCTCATGCAGCTTTGTCAATGGCGGACGGAAAGTGTTCCACTCCGGTCCATCTTGTACAGTCCAGAAGGTAAATATTTCCCTTCAGAAGCTAAATAATCCCTTTTAGAATCATAGTTGGCAAAATTTGGAGCAAATGCTTCCTCCCTGTGGAATATACACTCACCGGCCACTTTATTAGGTACACCTGTCCAACTGCTCGTTAACACTTAATTTCTAATCAGCCAATCACATGGCGGCAACTCAGTGCATTTAGGCATGTAGACATGGTCAAGACAATCTCCTGCAGTTCAAACCGAGCATCAGTATGGGGAAGAAAGGTGATTTGAGTGACTTTGAACGTGGCATGGTTGTTGGTGCCAGAAGGACTGGTCTGAGTATTTCAGAAACTGCTGATCTACTGGGATTTTCACGCACAACCATCTCTAGGGTTTACAGAGAATGGTCCGAAAAAGAAAAAATATCCAGTGAGCGGCAGTTCTGTGGGCGGAAATGCCTTGTTGATGCCAGAGGTCAGAGGAGAATGGCCAGACTGGTTCGAGCTGATAGAAAGGCAACAGTGACTCAAATAACCACCCGTTACAACCAAGGTAGGCAGAAGAGCATCTGTGAACGCACAGTACGTCGAACTTTGAGGCAGATGGGCTACAGCAGCAGAAGACCACGCCGGGTGCCACTCCTTTCAGCTAAGAACAGGAAACTGAGGCTACAATTTGCACAAGCTCATTGAAATTGGACAATAGAAGATTGGAAAAACGTTGCCTGGTCTGATGAGTCTCGATTTCTGCTGCGACATTCGGATGGTAGGGTCAGAATTTGGCGTCAACAACATGAAAGCATGGATCCATCCTGCCTTGTATCAATGGTTCAGGCTGGTGGTGGTGGTGTAATGGTGTGGGGAATATTTTCTTGGCACTCTTTGGGCCCCTTGGTACCAATTGAGCATCGTTGCAACGCTACAGCCTACCTGAGTATTGTTGCTGACCATGTCCATCCCTTTATGACCACAATGTACCCAACTTCTGATGGCTACTTTCAGCAGGATAATGCGCCATGTCATAAAGCTGGAATCATCTCAGACTGGTTTCTTGAACATGACAATGAGTTCACTGTACTCAAATGGCCTCCACAGTCACCAGATCTCAATCCAATAGAGCATCTTTGGGATGTGGTGGAACGGGAGATTCGCATCATGGATGTGCAGCCGACAAATCTGCGCCAACTGTGTGATGCCATCATGTCAATATGGACCAAACTCTCTGAGGAATGCTTCCAGCACCTTCTTGAATCTATGCCACGAAGAATTGAGGTAGTTCTGAAGGCAAAAGGGGGTCCAACCCGTTACTAGCATGGTGTACCTAATAAAGTGGCTGGTGAGTGTATGTGGCGCAGTTGTTTATACATCTCTTCTTCTGCACCCCGGAAGTGATATCAGATTTGATGCAGTTCTGGTTTTGCTGATCTCAGTCCTCCAGTGCAGACCAGTAAGCTATATTTGTCTGCTATCTAGTGATGTGAAATGCTTGGTACATCTGGGTTTACTTTGGGGGTTTTTCAGACTTTTTGACCAATCACGTGACAGGCGCAGATCTGCAACACCAGCCACAGGAGAGGCTGATCATGTAATCAAATGTAATCCTTAAGGAGTTAACACACTTGCTCCCCATTCACACCTGAGACCTTGTAACACTAACAAGTCACATGACATCGGGGAGGGAAAATGGCTTATTGGGCACAATTTGGACATTTTCATGAGGGGTGTACTCACTTTTGTTACCAGCAGTTTAGACATTAATGCTGTGTGTTGAGTTATTTTGAGGGGACAGCAAATTTAAACTGTTATATGAGCTGTACACTGACTACATTGTATCAAAGTGTCATATCTTCAGTGTTGTCCCATGAAAAAAAAAAAAAAAAAAAAAAAAAAAAAAATCCAAGATGGCGCCGCGGATGGCAGCCACTGGCTTCTGCTCTCTGATGTTTTTGATAATTTTGTGTGTTTTTTTGGACTTCTGCTCTTCTGTCCGAATCACCTATTCAAGGGAGGAACTACTTTCACTCAGACTACCTCCCAATGCAACTTCTCCGCCAGTTACTGCTGCTGATCTGAAGTTTTTTCAGTCCATCTTAGCTGTGGGAGCAGCGGCTATTGGCGCTGGCCGGAAACGAAGGCGGCGTGGTAAACGTGCCGGTGCATTAGTCAGGCTGAAGAAACGAGGATTTCGCACGCCGCTCCCATCGATCCATCTGGCAAATATCCGCAGTTTGGCGAACAAAATGAATGAACTGCTGCTCCTGACTCACAAAAACCGGGATTTTAGCAGATCTGGCGCCCTTTGTTTCACGGAGTCCTGGCTGAGTGAACACATCCCGGACAGCGCGGTCCGTCTGGACGGATTTCAACTGTTTCGCGCTGATCGCAGCCGAGAATTTTTCTGGAAAGACTAAGGGTGGTGGAATCTGCTTCTACATAAACGAAGGTTGGTGTACTGATGTCACAGTGTTGAAGAAGTTTTGTAGTCCTAACCTAGAGTCACTGTTCATAAACTGTAAACCCTTTTATTCACCGCGAGAGTTCTCCTCATTTATTCTGGTCGGAATTTATATCTCGCCTGCTGCTTGTACAACGGAGGCACTGCAGCACCTCGCTGACCAGATAGCAGAGGTGGAGGAAAAACATCCAGACTCTCTGCTTATCATTCTGGGTGATTTCAATAGAGCTAATCTCACAAATGAGCTTCCTAAATACAGACAGCATATTAAATGTCCCACCAGGGACACAAATACACTTGACCACTGTTACACAGTTTTAAGAAATGCCTATCATGCCGTCCCCCGTGCAGCTCTGGGTTTTTCTGACCACTGTCTGCTCCATCTTATTCCAACATACAGACAGAAACTAAAAACTTCCAAGCCTGTTGTAAGGACTGTGAAGAAATGGACTGAGGAATCAAAGCTGAAGTTACAAGTCTGCTTTGACTGCACAGATTGGAGTGTTTTTGAAGCTGCAGCCATTAACTTAAATGAACTCACTGACACTGTGACATCATACACCTGTTTCTGCGAGGACATGTGTGTGCAGACCAAGACCTTCTGCATATACAACAACAATAAACCCTGGTTCATTCCTAAACTGAAGCAGCTACGTCAGACCAAGGAGGAGGCCTACAGGACTGGTGACTGGACTCTGTACAAGCGGGCCAGAAACATGCTGACGAAGGAGACCAGGCTTGCTAAGAGGAGCTACAGTGTGAAGTTACAAAAAAACTTCTCAGCTAACAACTCTGCTTCTGTCTGGAGAGGCCTACGGAATATCACCAACTACAGGAGACCATCCCCCCACCCTGCGGAAAACCTCCAGCTGGCTAATGACCTAAACAGCTTTTACTGCAGGTTTGAAAAGAACCTACAGTTCTCACCTCCCACCCACACAAAAGGATTATCTGCAGCCCCAGGAACTCCATCCCTCCTCCACTCTGACCTCCCACCAGCACTAATGATCTGTGAAGAGGAGGTGCGCCGGGTCTTTCAGAGACAAAAGATCAAGAAGGCTGCAGGACCTGATGGTGTGTCTCCGTCCTGCCTGAGAGTCTGCGCCAACGAGTTGGCCCCCATCTTCACCCGGATCTTTAACAGATCACTGGAGCTGCGTGAAGTGCCTTCCTGCTTCAAACGCTCCATCATCATTCCAGTTCCCAAGAAACCCTCTATTACAGGATTAAACGACTACAGACCTGTTGCCCTGACCTCTGTGGTCATGAAATTCTTGGAGAGATTGGTGCTGAGCCACCTGAAGGTCATCACAGGCCCCCTGATGGACCCACTGCAGTTTGCCTACCGGTCAAACAGGTCAGTGGATGATGCAGTGAATATGGGACTACATTACATCCTGCAACACCTCGACTCCCCAGGGACGTACGCCAGGATCCTGTTTGTCGACTTCAGCTCAGCGTTCAACACCATCATCCCAGGCATTCTTCATCAGAAACTCCTCCAGCTCAAGGTGCCCCCCTCCACCTGCCAGTGGATCTCCAGCTTTCTGACTGACAGGTGGCAACAGGTGAAGCTAGGGAGATTTACATCCAGCTCCCGAAAAATTAGTACTGGCACCCCCCAAGGATGTGTCCTTTCCCCACTGCTCTTCTCCCTCTACTCCAACGACTGCACCTCAGAGGACCCTTCGGTGAAGCTCCTGAAGTTTGCGGACGACACCACAGTCATCGGTTTGATCCGGGATGATGATGAGTCTGCATACAGGCGGGAGGTGGAGCAGCTGATCTTCTGGTGCAGCCAGAACCATCTTGAACTTAACCCAGCCAAAACAGTGGAGATGACTGTGGATTTCAGGCGACACCCCCCTTCATTCCCCCCACTCACCATCCTCAACAGCACAGTGTCCACTGTGGACTCCTTCAAGTTTCTGGGTACCACAATCTCCCGGAACCTGAAATGGTCCTCCCATATTGACACTGTCCGGAAAAAGGCCCAGCAGAGGTTGTTTTTTCTGCGTCAGCTCAAGAAGTTTGATTTGCCTCAGGAGCTGCTGGTTGTCTTCTACACCGCCATCATCCAATCTGTCCTCTGCTTTTCCATCACTGTCTGGTTTGGATCTGCCACTAAACAGGACAAGACCAGACTGCAGCGGATCATTAAGTCTGCGGAGAGGATCATTGGTACCGACCTACCCTCCATTGAGAACTTATATCGGTCCATAACCAGGAAACGGGCGGGAAACATCTGTGCTGACCCATCACACCCCGGCCACAAACTGTTTGAACTTCTATCTTCTGGTCGTCGTTACAGATCACTGAAGGTCAAAACCACCCGTCACAGGAACAGTTTCTTTCCTCAAGCCATCACTCTGATGAACTCCTAACATTCACCTAGTCCTACCTGTTGCTGTACTCATGACTTTTCATCCATTATTACATTGCACATAACTCTCACACTGCTTTTTACTTCATTCACATTATATCACTGAATCTGAGTCCACATTGAAATACTGTGTGATTGTATATTTTTTCATATATTTCTGCAAAGTGTGGTTAGTCCGAGTAAATAACTGCATATATTCCTGTATATATTTGCATTCTTTTATAGAAACGTGGACAGACTGTAATTTACTGTACATACTCTGGTTGTCATTGAATCCTTATTTAAATCCTTCACCTGAACAACGAGAGCAAGTTTTTAGCCAAAGTCAAATTCCTTGTATGTGTTGTGCATACTTGGCCAATAAAGCTGATTCTGATTCTGAAAAGATATAATAAAATATTTACAATAACGTGAGAGGTGTAATTACTTTTGTGAGACACTGTAAGAGGGAGGGCAGAGTTGAATGCAGTCTGAAGATATAAAGGTATATATACTCAACAACTGGAGTGGTGGCCTAGTGGTAGAGCATCCGCTGCAGAACCGGGAGGTTGTGCGTTCACGTCCTAACCAGGTCATACCAAAGACTATATAAAAATAGTATTTTCCACCTTCTAGCTTGGTACTCAGCATAATAGAATGGGGGAAGTAAAGTTAACACACAGAGCTACCAGAGGACTGAGGCCCCCCCCCCCCACACACACACACACACTGTAGCTTACACTGTTTACAGTATCTGTGTGGCCTGGGGTGATAGAAATGGAGATAGGCGCTGCCCCTGTACACCACACGGTGTCCCACATGCTGTGAAAGGGAATTAGCACTCAAGACAGGCCGCTTTTAGCAAGGCTGGAAAAATAAAAAAACTAATTTGCTGTAATAATTAAATAAGTAAAGAAAAATTGAACAAAATATGTCACAAACATTTCATTAAGACACGTGAGCTGTTAAAATGTGAAAAAGTGCAATCAAAGACCCTTTTAGATCATTATGTGGAGAGTTTTGGTTCCCCAAAACTTATTTTGAAAAGCCATTTACCCTCGGACTTATAGAGCAATATTGCTTATCTCTGAAGGCAGGTAGAGGGCAAAAGAGAAATAATATAAAAAACAAAGCAATTCATGGTAAAAAAAACAAAACAAAAAAAAAAACCAACTGGGTCTGGAGTGAGGGACAGATCAAGGGAGCAGAGAGAGAAAGGGAGGAAAAGAGAGACGGAGAGGTGGAACGGGGGGAAGAGACGATAACTAGTTTGGAATGTAGCCAAAGTCAAACGGGACGAGGTCCAGCAGTGAACCACAGAGGATGCCTTGTCCCCCCCCCCCCCCGCCTCATTCGTTCGACAGACAAACGGCTGGATTCATGTTGGAACTAAAAGGCTTTGTTCTCTACAGATGGAGCTTTGAAAACAACAACAATACCAATAAACACCAACAATAACACCGAGGACGGAAAGCTGCATATCAGCAGAATCCAGAGGTTGGAATTAAAGAATGGAAAACAAAAACAGAGGAAATGAATCTAAATGAAACAGAACTGCACTAAAAGGCAGTAAAACCACGGCTTTCAACGCAAGGTGTTAAGACGGGCCAACAAATACGCTGCTAAAAACATGGGGGGGTGGGGGTATGAAGCTAACGAAATGCAGAGGGAAAAATTGCAAAGGGGAAAGGGGAGAAGACAGGAGGGGTAAAACAGAAAAAGTTGACAGAAAATGCAGCTAAATCCAAGTTAATCTGTCTAATTAGTTCCTGCTAGTCCTCCCGCTGTCATGAAGAAAACAAATGAAACTGGATCCATTTATTCTGTCTCTCACTCTCATTTCTCTCTGCATGTGCGTTCCATTTTCAAGTGCTTAAAATGTGTAAATATGCCCTCCAAGATGTTTTCAATTTGCACTTGGAAGTCACAGTGGTTTTGATCTCAGAGAGCAGCTAAGCCCAAAAATGTCCACAAACAGTAAATGCAGAAGATAAAAACTAATTAATTAAGAGACATTTCGAAGTTGACAGATGGTGTTTGGCAGATGATGACAATAAAGGTACAGCGTGTAATATTCAGCTCCATCTAACAGTCAAGATTTCAAAATACAATCAATTTATATTTTATTCCTCATCAACCCTCTTCCGAAGCATACTGTATACTTGGACCTGCAGAATTCTTTTTGTGTAATTAAAGCTTGACGTTAAAAACCTAGAGAGAGAATTATGGTGATTCAAGATGGCTGCCTACAGGCAGATGGACCCTCTTCCTGTGTATAAAAAGCCTTTTTTTTAAGGTACAAAAAATGAAAAGTAATTTTACTCTAGAGTGATTGCATAGCAATGAAATCAAAGTTAAGAACGTATGCTTAAATTTCAGAATTGAGATGACCCAAAATTTTACACACTGTACCTTTAAACATGTCTGTATAGCGGAATAGAATAACCAGTCCCTCCAGGATTTTGCAGGATTTTTTTTCTGTTGTTGCAGTAAGTTGTGGGGCTCTTCTTGGGGATTGCCTGAATCGCACATTGGCTCATGTCCAGCCCGGAGAGTCCCAACTTTAAAACTCACTGACAAGATGTAGTAGTGACTTTTACCTCTAAACTGTTATAACACTTGCTGTAATATAAGATTCACTTGTTTTTTGTGTGGTTTTATGGCGCGTCTGGGCACACGCACTCCCGAGACAGAGGTGCTTTCAGGCAGGCGGACGTTTTTCAACACAAGTCCAGCACTTCATACACGCGGTCATTACGGAAACTTGAAGAGGCATTCACTGGTGGGCCGAGGGAGGCGGATGAAGGAACGATGTGTGACAACTTGCAGGTGAGTGTGTTTTTCTTAATCACACACTGTTTTTTGCTGATGTGTTCAGAATATTCTCACTGTAAACACAGAAGTGAGTGCACCGCATTTGATTGGTCAGACTGATGACGTACACATCTGCGCGCTACTAAGAGACAAATTTGATTGGCAAAATTGGCGCAAGTTGACAACAATTGGCCAAAATTGCGGTAAAGTTGCGGTGATTGGACAAAATTCAAATTATGCAGGACCTACTGAAGTCGCGGGAATTGGTAGAATCGCAACTTCACAAAATCCTGGAGGGTCTGAATAACTGTCATTTTACACATACGTACAATGAAATTTGCTATTGTGCATCAGTTATAAACATGTACAGTTCTCACCCTATTGCATATGTGGGTGGAGTATCCTGCTAGCTGTCCTGTGTCGTGGTTATTATCATCCCACAGTTCATTTCAAGAGGCCAACTGGGATGATAAACCAACTTCAGGATCTAAAGGTGGATTCACACCACAACGTTTGGACCGACTTTTACTCACGTTTTAGCAAACGTCTGGCCCTGCTGGCAAAAGTTAATTAGTTGGTGTTTGTTGGCAAACGTTGGGAAAAGTTGCACTCTTTGAAAATTTTCAGCATGCTGAAAATTTGCCATTTGGAAATACACATTGGTGAAAGTTGTGCTCACTTTGTAAAAGTTCTTGAGCATTGAGCTAAGTTAAGCAGAGTTCACACTAGTTTGGACCAATTTTTACAGACGTTTTCAAAAATCAGAGAAATACTCAGCGCAGATCAGCTGACATCAGAGCCAGGCGACGCTCATATTAAGATCAGCGTTTATGGAGGCAGTATTTATTTTCATTTTATATTCCTATGTAGTTACTTCTGCGTGCCTTTTCCCCTGTCCATTCATTCATTCATTCATTCATTCATTCCTCTAAAAAATAATAGTAATGCCTAGACCCCAACACTAAGTCCGCAATTAAAATGTGAATGTGGATGGGAAAAAAAAACGTATTTACTGAATCATCATGTAAATAAAATGACGGGTGATTATATTTTGACTGTTACAATCTCTCCATTAAAATAACGTCACTGGCAGTGAGTCTCTTACCGCACGACTCATCTTTGCAGAATTGTAATTCAGCCACATTGGAGGGTTTTCGAGCATGAACCGGCTTTTTAAGGTCATGCAGCAGCATCTTAATTAGATTCAGGTCAGGACTTTGACTAGGCCACTCCAAAGTCTTCATTTTATTTTTCTTTTACTTTTACGCCAGATGTAATGGGACGCACACCTTCCAAAAAGTTCAACTTTTGTCTAGTCAGTCCACTGAGTATTTTCCCAAAAGTCTTGGGGATCATCAAGATATTTCCTGGCAAAACTGAGACGAGCCTTTATGTTTGTTTTGCTCAGCAGTGGTTTTCGTCTTGGAACTTCCATGCAGGCCATTTTTGCCCAGTCTCTCTTATGGTGGAGTCATCAACACTGACCTTAACTGAGGCAAGTGAGGCCTGCAGTTCTTTGGATGTTGTTGTGGAGTCTTTTGTGACCTCTTGGATGAGTCGTTGCTGCGCTCTTGGGGTAATTTTGATCAGCCGGCTACTCCTGGGAAGGTTCACCACTGTTCCATGTTTTTGCCATTTGTGGATAATGGCTCTCACTATGGTTTGCTGGAGTCCCAAAGCTTTAGAAATGGCTTCATAGCTTTTCCAGACTGACAGATCTCAAATACTTTGTTTCTCATTTGTTCCTGAATTTCTTTGGATCACAGCATGATGTCTAGCTTTTGAGAAATTTTTGGTCTACTTCACTTTATCAGGCAGGTCCTATTTAAGTGATTTCTTGATTGAGAACAGGTGTGGCAGTAATCAGGCCTGGGTATGGCTAGAGAAATTGAACTCAGCTTTCCAAAGATGTGATAAACCACAGTTAATTTATGTTTCAACGGGGGACAATCACTTTTTCATACAGGGCCATGTAGGTTTGGATTTGTTTTACCCTTAATAATAAACACCTTCATATAAAAACTGCATTTTGTGTTTACTTGTATTATATTTGTCTAATATTTAAATTTGCTTGATGATCTGAAACATTTAAGTGTGACATACAAAAAAAATGAGAAACCAGGAGGGGAGCAAACACTTTTTCACTCCACTGTGTATCTACGTATTTTCTTTTTTTAAATTCCCCCTTCTCTCTATTTCTCTTTTGTCCGTGCATATCTGAAGTGAGTTTCGGTCTAAAAACATCTGCTTCCATCGGCATTTCAGTCAACGTTTGCCAGTGGAGCTTAACTTAGGCAAACTCTGCATAACTTAGCCCAGCGCTCAGGAACTTTTATAAACTGAGCACAGTTTCACTAATGTTTATTTCCAAATGTCGGCAAATTTTCAGCATTTGCAAGGAATACAACTTTCGCCGGCATTTGCCAACAAACACCATCTGTCATGATTTTTGATAATTTGATGAGGCTTAAGTGCAGGGCAACCACTTTGGAAGAACACTCAGGCACAGATGAAAAGTTGACACCACTTTAATGAAAAAACCCAAACCCTATATAAATCATGCTAATTTAAATAAGCTCACACACCACAATTAAAGAAACCCACAACCAAAACGCCACACTATGTACAAGAAAACAATTGCACACTGGAGCCACATGCGATCTAGGGAAAAGTTGAGCAGAAGAAGGATTAATAAGGGATAAGGAGTACAGGGTAAATACTACTGAGGGGATGGATCTTACGGTACTGGCAGAGAGCCTGGCCGTGACTCCAGCCAGGGAAAAGAGAGGAAGTGTCATGTCCACTGCGTGATCTCGCAGCAAGCATATAGATTGGAAGCGAGCCCAACGTGCAGTAATGTACACGTGTTTATTAAAGGGAGATAAATGTGCACAAACTGTCCAAATAACAGTCACAGTAGAGAGACAACCCGCTGCACACCTCGTTGGCTTGGAGGAAATGCCTAACGCACTCCAAACAGTCAGGAGCGGAGGGAAAAGGCACAAAAAGGAATGACGCATATGTTGGAGTGGAAAGGCTCTAAAATGCAACACAATAAGTCCAGAGGAAGAAAGCCAAACATCGATGAGTCAGGATGTCCATGATTGACTGAAGCTGCCACACTGACTGGTCACACTGCCTCCCCATAAGTACACCATACACTAACGAAGGCAAGTGGACACAGCCTTGTGGCAAGCCAGTGCATGATTAATTGGAAATGTGTGTGTATGCATGTGTGAGTGTGTGTGCATGCATGAATGTGTGTATGTGGTGATACCATATGGCCGTGAATGTCTGGTGAGAGGAGGAAGGTGTGGCTGTAAGACTGGCAGACAGCAAGGCTCAATCTGCCAGCTGGAATTAATAAGCAATAATCAAAACCCTACAGCCACAGGTCATGGTTGGGGATGAAAACAACCCCAAACATGACAGAGCCCCCCCCCCCCCAGGGGTGAAGACCAGACACCCACTGTACCATCACAACAGAACACAAAACCTGCCCTCCCCCCACCCAAAGGCCAACACAACAAACCAGGGCGGGAGGTGGGGGGAAAGGTTAGGAGGGAATAACCAAGGGAAAAGAATACCACAATACAACACAAGAAAAACACACTTCCCAACCCCAAAACTAGACTAACCCACCCCACCCCCAAGAGTCCCACAGTTCAGGGGGCCGGCCAGAGTCCAAGGCCCAGCGGGCAGCCCGCAGAATAGTGTCAGGTGGCCTGCCAGGGCAAACGGGCCACCCAGCAAGGGAACTCAAAGTCTTTCGGGCGGCCTGCCCACATGGTTAAGCCACCAGGACCAGAAGGGCAGGTGAGGTGGTGGCCTACCCACCGGGAGGCTGAGAGGTGGATGGCCAGACAGGGGAAGTGGAACCCCCACAGTCCCTGGCAGTGGAGGGAAAAGAACCCCGACGGTGCCCAGCAGAAGGTGGAGGAACACCCACAGGGCCTCCAAAAAGAAAAGGATGACCCTGGTGTCCCCAAACTGTCCTGTGGCACCCTTGGTGGTCCTGACGTGCGACTGAGACTCTGTAGAACCCGCGGTGGACCCGGGCTGGGCCATGGCTGCATCTGCAGTGGTCCCAGCCTGGGACAACGTTGCAACCAAGATGGACCCCGACCGAGCCATGGCTGCACCCACCGTGGAGTCCAGCTGGACCCCTCCTGCACCCGCGGTGGGATCAACGCCATCTTGGACATGGGCCAGCCGACCCTTATGAGCACCCAAGCAAGGAGGCGATCGATCACGGACACCCTGAACTGGAACTAGGTGCCCCTGACGACCACTTCAACAGGAACCTCGGTGACCTCCAGTCACGAACCTGGATCCACGGACTCATCCGACGATGGTGGACTCTCTCTGGCGACCCTGAAAGAGGACTCAGAGAGAAGGAAGGGTCAAGAGTCGCCGGCAGCGGCAGAGCCCAGCAAGGCGAGCTCAGATGCAGCATGTGGCTGCAGCTGGCTCTCCTCACCTAAAGCTAGGCAAAAATGCTCTATTATAGACAGGAGAAAGACAAGAGAGCACTTGCCTTAGCTCAAGCTCTACCACCATCCAGGACGCCGGTGATCCGGGCGATGTCTCCTCAGGTTCAGCCTCCAAGAGGTTCCGCTTGGGTGCTAACTCTGCTGCGGCGGCCTCCACAGCAGGTACGATGGTCACTGCAGTCTCGATGTCCCCAGCCACCATGATCCATGCTGGTGACTCCTCTGGCGTGGTATCTGGGATTCGGTTCACCGTTGCTTCAGGAGGACGTTCCTCCCGGACCTCTGGCTCCTCCTGGTCCCGACTGCTCGGCTCCGGTTTCGGCGGGCAAACAGAGGAAAGTGGAGAGAGGGCTGGTCAACAGTTTTTAACAGCAGCAGGTGGGGAAAGCTCAGGGGACTGCTTTCCCTGGGCCTCCCTATCGTGAATCAGGCAAGACATTACATTATTAATGGGAGTCAAATGAAAAATAACTTGTCTGTTTTCCTGGATTATGATGTTGGTTGCTGCTGCTGCTTGGATGTCATCACCCGTCTGTCCGGGAAAGGCGGTGCTAGGCTCCTCTGTAGAACATATGGGAGATGCCCCTCTCGCCACAGGAACGGGAGACCCCGGTGAGGAAAGCAAGCGCCCCTCTGCTGCCTGCGAACAGACCGAGGAAGAAGACCTCGCAGTGGATATGGTGGGAGATTCTGCAGACGGGACTGCTTGGAGAAGTGACTGATGATCTGCTGCAGGGGTAACAGGGCTCGGTGTGGGAGCAGGAGCAGTTAGCGGGGCTGAATTGCCCTTCCAGGATTCCGGGTGATATCGACATTGCCGACCTGATCGCGGCCATCTTGGAGCGGGCGATGAAGAAGAGGGAACGATGGTCGCCGGCAGAGAAAAGCGTTTCTCTTTAGGCTTGGTCCGGAAAGCCGTTCTCGTCAGATCAGGAAAAGCCTGTTCCAGAGCGCAGATAGCAGACAGCAGTTCAGAGCATTCGGGGTAATTCCAGAGGCCCCGGTGGGCCTCCAGGATCCCATTGCTCCGTCGAGGCAGGCTAATCGCTCTACGGGGCCGAAGGAGTCATGAGCATTCTCCAGTAACTCCCAGATTAGCCAGGCTGCCTCCTGCTCCTCCGCACTGGGATGTCCTGCTGCCCATCCACTAACGCCAGTGTGGGAGCGGCAAGATGAGGACATCACGCTCCAACCAGGTAGGTGGAAAAAGCACAAAAAAAATGAAAGTAACACGCTACTTATTGCTTGGGTTCTTTGTGGTGGCAGCTTACTGTCAGGTCCGCTGCGTGATCTCGCAGCGAACATATAAACTGGAAGCGAGCCCAACGTGCAGTAATGTAGACGTGTTTATTACAGGGAGATAAATGTGCACAAACTGTCCAAATAACAGTCACAGTAGAGAGACAACCAGCTGCACACCTCGTTGGCTTGGAGGAAATGTCTAACGCACTCCAAACAGTCAGGAGCGGAGGGAAAAGGCACAAAAAGGAATGACTTACGCATATGTTGGGGCGGAAAGACTCTAAAATGCAACACATTAAGTCCAGAGGAAGAAAGCCAAACATCGGTGAGTCAGGATGTCTATGATTGACTGAAGCTGCCACACTGACTGGTCACACTGCCTCCCCATAAGTACACCATACACTAACGAAGGCAAGTGGACACAGCCTTGTGGCAAGCCAGTGCATGATTAATTGGAAATGTGTGTGTATGCATGTGTGAGTGTGTGTGCATGCGTGAGTGTGCGAGTGTGTGTATGTGGTGATACCATATGGCCGTAAATGTCTGGTGAGGGAGGAAGGCGTGGCTGTAGGACTGGCAGAGAGCAAGGCTCAATCTGCCAGCTGGAATTAATAAGCAATAATCAAAACCCTTCAGCCACAGGTCATGGACATGACAGGAAGGGTTGATGATGGTCGGTGAGCAGGAGGAGTGACTGGAGGACCTGGGTGGAGAAGCCATTGTCGAAGAGGAGGATGATTCAGGCAAGCGAGCAAACAGCCCCAGAGACGCACCACTGGAGGCAGCAGCAAACCCAACGATCCAGAGGAGAGCACCTCACACTCTGACCCTTAAATAAGCTGGTGAATCAGGCAGTAGGTGTGTAGTCACGCAGGTGTGCTTGATGAGCTCCGGAGCCGGGAAAACAGACAGGACGGGAGGGGGGGGGAGATGTGCTTGCCTGATCATGACACCAACTATCACTAACTTTAATCAACTTTTGCCAGCAGAGCCAGATGTTTGCCAAAAAGTCAGTAAAAGTTGGTCCAAACGTTGTAGTGTGAATCCACCAAAAAGCAGGTCCAGAATGGCAGGAAGCCTCCACAAACACTGATCTTTATATGAACGTCCCCTGACGCTGATGTCAGCTGACCTGCGCTGAGTATTTGTTTAAGTTAGCCTAAGTTGGCCAAAGTTTGGCAATGCTGAAAGCAGCACTGGCAAATGCTAGCAAAAGTTCATTTAAGTTTGTAAAAGTTCATAAAAGTTGGTGTGCGCTGGATTAAAAAAAAAAAAAACTGCACACAAATGTAATTTCACCAACATTTGGACTAATTTCGCTAATTTTTCAAAACGTTGGTTCACACGTTATAGTGTGAACCTAGCTTAACATACTGTATGTAACAAAGAGTCTGGGAAGCAGTGGTCTGTCTGTGTGGAGTGCCTAGCATGTAGCTTAGCTACTGCAGTCTCTGTTTGCCGACTTCTTCTCGGCATCTTAACATAAAATAAAGAATCATAAGGACGTATTATATTGTAAGAGTTTAATAGAATCTGTGCAGCAACTCATTTTAAAAGTACCAAAACATAGCTAAATGGGCTATCTTTTAGTATGACCCTGGAAGAAACAACATGATGAAGACTGACTCTCTCCCACTGTGGAAAAGGAAGTTACAGTACACAACATTACCTTTAGTTTAGTGACAATTACTTTATTAACGCCAGTGATGTGATTATTACAAACTTCTTGCCCATTCCAAATAACAAACCTTGGGCTCTAATGAACCTATGAAATACATCAAAACATATGTCTTACTCCCAGTTGTTTTCTGGCCTATATTGTTATTAACTTAGGTGCACAGCATCCCCTGGTTATTGCTGTTAGCCTGGTTAGATTGTAATTGGTAGCATGTTGTCAATTCCTCTTATTAAACTTTAACCCAACCCTAATAACACTGCAAGGGCTCAGTTAAACTCATTGCTACTAGCAGTCGTTATGGCAAGAATTTTTACTTGGCACATAATTACTGTTAGCTTTCTCTTTCAAAGGTCTTTTTATTATTATTAAGTATCAATACAATACAAAGTATTGGAAATTTTCATTTTTGTTTTAACCAAACAGTGCAAAACTAGAATTTAAAACTAACAAATGTGGATGCTTCAAAACACAAAAACCTTTAAATAAACAATAATAATAAAAAATACAAAAAAAGAGAAAAAAAAAGAAAAATTGTGTGTGTGTGAGGTGGGGGTGGGGTAAAGGGGATATGAACTACTCAGAAACTATAATCATGGGTCTTTCAAAGAAATCAAGAAACGGGCGCCATAATTTATAGAATTTGTTTTCAGAGCCACGAACTGTATATCTGATTTTTTCTAAAACCAAACAGGACATTATATCTTTTATCCACTGTAAATGTGAAGGGGGAGAAGAGTCTTTCCACTTCAGTAATACAGCACGTCTAGCCAATAAAGCTACCACACTTTTCACAAGTTGGGTCTATATCCGAGTAAATACGTGCTAACTTAACCTTGGACAGGTGCACCCGGTGTACGATCTTAAATTGAATAAGAGCGTGACGAGCACACATTGATGCAGTGTGAACCTGGCCAAGAATAGAGTCCCACAGTTCATCAGTAAAAGTAAAATTAAGATCTTGTTCCCAATTCAATTTAATAGCGGCCAGAGAAGAAGATTGTAAATTTGAAATTAAATTATATAAAACTGATATTACCCCCTTAGAAGTTGGTTTAACTAATAAAAAAATCATCTAGAGGATTATCAGAAGGTTTTTGAGGGAATTGTTTTGTCATGGTTTGCACATAATGTCTGACCTGGAGGAAGCGGAAAAAATGTGTAGAAGTGATGTCGAATTTAGTGGAAAGTTGAGAAAAACTTGCAAATTGTCCATCAAAATATAAATCCGCAAAAGATTTTAAACCTTTTCTGTGCCATATATGAAATGCACTAACAATAGTTGATGGGGTAAATAAATGATTTGCGGCAATTGGACTTCTAATGGAGAAAAACTGAAGACCGAAATTTTTCCTGAATTGAGACCAAATTCTAAGAGACTGACGAACTACTTTGTTATTACCCGGTGTAGACAAAGCAAGGGGAAGTGGTGAACCTAAAATTGCCAGTAGGGGACTTCCGGTCTGGACGCCATGGTGATAGCAACTATAGACAAAAACACCATGCCTAACCAAAAACAGAAGAAACTGACATTCCCCAGGTCAGGACGCGCAGCGGCCGCAGAATCTGATTCCGAGGACCTCCGTTCAGGAGACAAGGAGCTGGACCTAGCTAACAGAAAGATTAGCTTGAAATCGCGATTTGATGAATTACGACGATTTCGGGCCGAATTTCATGAATTCAGAGAGGAACTAAAAAGGACGAACAGCAGAATGGACCAGGCCGAAAACCGAATCTTGGAAGCTGAAGAAAGAGTAAAAGTGCTTGAAGATTCTATGCTGGATTTACACAGAAAACAGTCAAGGCTGGAGGCTAAGCTAACCGACCAAGAAGGAAGACAGAGACGAGATAACATCAGAATTCACGGTCTGAAAGAAGGAGCTGAAGACAGTTTCAACACAGTGGCGGAATGCGTGGAATCCTTATTGAGAGAGAAGTTGGATATTCCACAAACCACCGATTTGAAGATAGAAAAGGCCCATCATACATTATTAGCCGCAAAGTCAGCGGCAGAAGCACACCCGCGTTCGGTGGTGGTAAGATTCTCCGATTTCAAAATAAAACAAGAGGTTGTAAGACGGGCTTGGCAGAAAAAAGGATTTATGCATCAAGAGAGAGAAGTCTTCGTGGAGCACGATTAGGCCCCTAAGGTTCTTAAAAAGCGACGGGAATATAACGACGCCAAAAAGGTTCTACGGGAACGGAATCTACGCTTTCAGATGCCATTTCCGGCGAAGTTAAGGGTCTTTTACGGTGAAGAGTCATGTCTCTATAATTCAGCGGAAGAAGCAACAATTGACATGGCGAGAAGAGGACTCCCGGTAACGGTGTTTAAACCCGCAGCGAATCTGAGCGAGAAGATCAGAGTTCAAACGTGGTCCACTCAGAAACCTTCAAAATCCACGGGCCAGCAGCGGGAAACCCAGCCCCAGAGCTACAAAGATAAGCTTTCCAGTTCCAGGAAGGAATAGCGACCTTTTTGGGGTTTTTTGTTTTTTTTTTCTTTTCAGCCATTCTGCACTTCCATCCCCCCTCCTACAAGGTAACAAACATTAAAGGAGGTGCAGAATCAGCATGTGGTAAAACCTTTCATGGAGCAGTTATAGCATTAGAAACAAATGTCTTCTTAATTTAAAGGGAAAAAAAAAATCTTGTTAAAATAGAAATGTAACAATGACCCACATGTTCTCTCCACACTAACAAATACTGTATTAGAGTGAATGTTTGCTGTGATGGGGGTGGGAGGGTGCACACAGTCTCATAGGGTATAGGCATAAAAAAAAAAAAATAATTACAAATTCGGATTGGGATCTGAAATTCACGTTAAAAACATGGGACAACTTACAGGGGTAAGAGAGGGCCCTCAACACGTAACAGAGTTTGAGGAATTTCCCTCAGAGCCTACACTCCATCAGGGCTCTTGCAGGGTCTTTAAAGAGACCCCAGCTCAGGAAGTTTTTTTGACAGTTTTTTGTTTTAAAGTTTCGTACACTATGTTGTTAATGTTTTTTTATGTTCTTAATGTTCTTTCAGTTTCTGAGTAGCAAAAAAGAGGGCCACCACACTGTTATACTAAATAAGAAAATACAATGGAGAAACAGGGTGTAGCCAAAATAGCCTCATATAATGTAAAAGGGATCCTGAATCCAGTTAAAAGATCCAAGATTCTACGCAAAATGAAAAAAGACAAAGCAGAAATAATGTTTTTACAAGAAACCCACCTAACAGACGTGGAACACACTAAACTCAATAGACAAGGGTTTAAAATGATCTCTTCATCTTCATATAAATCAGGGAGGAGGAGGGGAGTAGCGACATTGATATCAACCAAAATTACTTTTGAAAAAAAATCAGAACACAAAGATAAAGAAGGGAGGTACAGTTTGGTAACAGAAGATATCACCCTGCTGAATGTATATGCACCACCAGGGGCTAAATGGAAATTTTATAAAAAGGTATTCGACCTAATGATAACTAAAGCCCAAGGTTTAGTGATATGTGGTGGAGACTTCAATCTAAGACTGAATCCATACTGGGATGCAACAGGTAATTCTTCACATCAAAATAACACTCAAAATAGGAAAACTCGGATGCTACTAAAAGAAATGGGAATCTGTGACGTATGGAGGGAATTCAACCCCAATGTAAAAGATTATACTTTTTATTCAACACCACATTCATCTTACTCAAGGATTGATTACTTTTTTATGTTTAATAGAGACATTGGAAGAGTAAAAACATGTAAAATAGGACTGATGGATCTCTCTGACCACAGTCTGATCTATATGGACTTAAACATCCAAAAATACACAAATAATACATTTTCCTGGAGGTTGAATTCAAATGTCCTGAAAAGACCACTGAAAGATGAATTGGAATCAGATATTTTCAGATATTTGGAAGAAAACGATAATGGAGAAGTATCCCCTTTAATACTGTGGGATGCGTGCAAAGCTGTAATAAGGGGAAAAATTATTGCAAAACTGGCAACCCAAAAGAAACTGAGACAAGAAAAACTAATCATACTAGAGTCAGAACTCAAGAACCTAGAAAAAGAACACAAAGACAACACTCATTCTAATGGCTCGCTCAGGATTAAAGAAATTAAAAATCAAATAAATGAGATCTACACAATAGAAATCCAGAAGAAACTTACATTTCTGAAACAAAAACACTATGAAGCAGGCAGTAAATCGGCAAAATTACTAGCCTATAAACTGAGGAAACAACAAACAGAAAGAGCAATCTACAAAATCAGAGACCCAGTATCAAAGGAAATAAAATTCAGAATTCAGGATATTCTTAAAAGCTTCGAGAATTACTACAAGAACTTATACTCCCACAAAAAACATAAAAACGCATCCGAGACATTCCTAAACACATTAAACCTTCCCCAACTTACGGAATCACAAAATAAAACCCTACCGTCAGAAATACAACCTAAAGAATTGGAAAAAGCAATTATGAAACTTAAAGCTAACAAATCCCCAGGAGCAGATGGCTATACAGCAGAATGGTACAAAACCTTTAAACAGCAACTATCTCCTCTCCTCCTGAAAACATTTAACTATGTCCTCCACACAGGGGAAATCCCCCCCTCCTGGAGAGAAGGGGTCATTGCAGTTATACCTAAACCTGAAAAGGATAAACTAGAATGCTCCAACTACAGACCAATCAGTGTATTAAATCAGGACTATAAGCTTTTTACCATTATCCTTGCCAAAAGGTTAGAAAACATACTGACAGACTTAATTCACTTAGACCAAACAGGTTTTATAAGACAAAGACAGACACAAGACAACATTCGACGCACTTTACACATAATTCATCATATAAAAAAATATAACTTAAATGCAGTCATATTGGGATTAGATGCTGAAAAAGCATTCGATTCGGTTGACTGGTCTTTCCTATCTAGAATCTTATCCAATTTCAATTTTCATAACAACTTCATTAGAACTATACAGGCATTATATAAAAAACCAACAGCTAAAATAAGGATTAACGGTAATTTATCATCATCTTTTGAGCTGGAAAGAGGATGTCGTCAAGGCTGCCCCCTGTCTCCACTGCTCTTTGCAATCTTCATAGAACCCCTGAGCCAATGGATAAGACAAAATCAAAAAATTCAGGGTATTACACTTGGTCAGAAGGAACATAAAATAGCACTCTTTGCTGATGACATTTTAATATACCTAGGGCAGCCAGACACTTCTTTACCAGAACTAATCTCAGTTTTTTCAGACTATGGAGATTTATCGGGGTACAAATTAAACATGCATAAAACCCAAGTTTTAACATTCAACTATGACCCAAATCATTATTCACTAAGTGAACTCAAAACTAACTGGGAGTTGGAATCTATGAAATATCTGGGGGGTCAATATCCCGAAACAACTCGACAAAATTATAACACTAAACTATGATCCACTGGTGACAAAAATAAAATCTGACCTAGCAAGATGGAATATGACACCATTCTTAGGTACTGCACAAAGAATTGAAGCAGTCAGAATGAATATACTTCCACGTCTTCTATACCTTTTCCAAACAATACCGGTAGAACCTCCCAAAAAAACATGGCAGGAGCTGGACAGAAGGATCTCAAGATTCATATGGCAGGGCAAGAGACCTAGAATCAGATATAGAACCCTACAGCTAAACAAAGACAAAGGTGGGCTCGCGCTGCCAAATATCAGGGACTATTTTATAGCTGCACAAATTAAAACTTTAGTAGAGATATGTAACCCAGTCTACACTGCACAATGGAAGGAGATGGAAGGCCAAATAACAAGTGACATCCCCCTACAGGCGATAATAGGGAACAATGCCTTACCTAAACTCTTGAATAACACTAACCCGTGGATAGAGACCCCGCTAAAAATTTGGTTTAAGATAGTCAGAGAGAATCAAGCTAAAGAGCCCTATCGACTTCTGCAATGGAATGCCTATGATCAAGACTTTACCCCCAATAAAACAGACACTAGATTTAAAGAGTGGAAAGAGAAAGAGCTGATAAAATATTACGATTTTTTTAAGGGGCAAACTTTAAGAAGTTTTGAAGATTTGAAAAAACAAGGACTAATAAATCAAGATCTTTACAGGTTCTTTCAGCTTAGACACCACATTGTAGAAGTTACAGAAAAACAGACAGGATACGCATTAAGTCTGTCTGGAAAAACTTTATTTACATTTTTGTACTTCCTGCTTTTATCTCCGTCCAAAACGGAAAAACTCCGCCTTCACATTAAAACTCCACCTTCACATTAAAAGATCCAATTTTGTGTGTGAGACCAACAACTAATATCACCACACAGGCCCCCCCAGAACACACAAATATCAACATAAATAAACATGCTGACAAAAAACAAACAAACAGCATGAACAAAAATCCAAAAGAAAATAACTCAAGAGAACCTCTTAGGCAACCTAATTACCCTGCCCCGACGACTGCACTGCACAGTCCTAGGGGGCACAACTGTAACTGGAGCAGAAACAACCTCAGGCGCAGGGTTGGGAGGGCGCCCCCGCCGAGCCGGGCGGGCTAACTCAACCTCATCGTCACAAAGAACATGCGCAGGCTTCAAACGATCCACCGAAATCCGATCCTGACCAGTCCCCAACTCAACCAAAAAATCCTTATGGCCTGTTTCTAACACCCGAAAAGGGCCATCATAAGGTGCCTGCAGGGGAGAACGATGGGCATCGTGCCGGACAAAAACATATTTAGCCGACCTAAGGCTGTCAGGGACGTAGGACTGAGGAAGGCAGTGGTGCGCAGCCACAGGAACAAAAGCCCTAACTTCCTCTCGACACTTAGGCCTCTTAACCATACTGGGACCTAACCCTGGACTGGTAGGAAGAAACTCCCCTGGAACCCTCAAGGTCTGGCCAAGGACCAACTCAGCAGAAGAGGAATGCAGGTCTTCTTTGGGGGCTGAACGCAAACCCAACAAAACCCACGGTAATCTGTCCACCCATCCACTATCCACTAATGACGCGCGAAGGGCCGCTTTCATAGTCCGATGAAACCGCTCGCATAGCCCATTAGCTTGTGGATGGTATGCTGTGCTCCGATGGAGTTTAACCCCCAAACTACCAGCTACTTCATTCCAAAGTGCAGAGGTAAATTGCGGGCCCCTGTCAGAGGTAACGTCCAAGGGGACACCAAAACGGGACACCCAAGAGGAGATAAATGCCCGGGCAACATCAGATGCTGTAGTTGATGTCAGGGGAACCACCTCCGGCCACCGCGTAGTCCGGTCCACCATAGTGAAGAGGTGAGTAAAACCGCAAGACGGAGGAAGAGGTCCAACCAGGTCCGCCTGAACATGATCAAAACGTCGCTCCGGAATCCAAAAAGGCTCCAATGGAGCCTTTATGTGGCGCTGCACCTTAGCACGCT
Organism: Pholidichthys leucotaenia; assembly: GCA_020510985.1. Lineage (NCBI taxonomy): Eukaryota > Metazoa > Chordata > Actinopteri > Cichliformes > Pholidichthyidae > Pholidichthys > Pholidichthys leucotaenia. The sequence continues at coordinate 297,802,953 of CM035842.1, forward strand.
GGCACGCCACACAGGTTGTCGTCCAAGTCTTCACATCCTTTCTAAGACCCGGCCATACAAACTTGGCGCTCACCAACTTGACCGAAGCCTTAACCCCAGGATGCGACAAAGAATGAGCAGCGTCAAAAACACGACGACGCCAAGCCACAGGCACCAGAGGTCGTGGTTTTCCCAGTGTAGTATCACACAGAAGAGTGGCGCCACTGTCTTAAAAGCAGACATCCTCCAACTGCAAACTGGACTCCGTGGAACGAAGCACCTGCACCTCCGGGTCCAACAACTGATCGGCAGCCATCTCAGCATAGTCCATGCCCAAATGAACAGCAGCAACTGGTGCACGAGAAAGACAGTCTGCCACCAAGTTGGTCTTACCAGCCACATGCTGAATGTCTGTAGTGAACTCGGAAATAGTCGAAAGCTGCCGTTGTTGCCGAGCTGACCAAGGTTCAGTGGACTTGGCCATGGCAAACGTGAGAGGTTTATGGTCCACAAAAGCGGTGAATTTACGGCCCTCCAAAAGAAACCTGAAATGCCTTGTCGCCAAGAAAAGGGCCAGCAGCTCCCTGTCAAAGGTGCTGTACTTCCTTTCTGACTCGCGTAACTGTCTACTAAAAAAGGCCAGAGGTTCCCAGGAATTGCCCACCCACTGCTCACAAACTGCTCCGACAGCATAATCAGATGCGTCGGTGGTAAGAGCAATGGCGGCCGTGGAATCTGGATGAGCCAACAAGGCAGCATCAGCCAGTGCAGCTTTAGCCCCGTCAAAAGCACATAACCTCTCATGAGTCCACTCAATGTCCTGATTACCCCTCTTACCCTTCAAGGCCTCATATAGCGGACGCATAATATGGGCAGCATGAGGTATAAATCGGTTGTAAAAATTGACCATGCCCAAAAACTCCTGCAGGGGCTTGACAGAGGAGGGGCGTGGAAAAGCTAAAACTGCTTCGACTTTAGCCGGGAGGGGCACGGCACCCTGCTGGGATACCTTGTGCCCCAAAAACTCAAGTTCTGAGAGCCCAAACTGACACTTCACGGGGTTCACTATCAGTCCATGGTCACAGAGGCGTCTGAAGAGCTGGCGAAGGTGCAACACATGTTCCTCCACCGAAGCGCTCGCCACCAGTATATCGTCCAGGTATACAAACAAAAAAGGTATGTCCCGCAACACAGAGTCCATAAGCCTTTGAAATGTCTGTGCAGCACCCTTAAGGCCGAACAGCATCCTCAAGAACTCGAACAGTCCAAATGGAGTGATCACTGCTGTCTTGGGGACGTCCTGGGGATGGACAGGCACCTGATGATAACCACGCACTAAATCCACTTTAGAAAAAATGACTGTCCCTGCCAGATGTGAAGAAAAATCCTGGATATGGGGGACTGGGTACCTGTCGTTGGTAGTAGCGTTGTTAAGGCGCCTAAAATCTCCACAAGGGCGCCAACCCCCATCTGACTTAGGGACCATGTGGAGGGGAGAAGCCCACGGACTGTCGGAACAGCGCACAATACCCAGCCGCTCCATATTGGCAAACTCATCTCTAGCGATGGCCAACTTAGCAGCATCCAGACGGCATGCGCGAGCAAAAACAGGTGGACCCACAGTAGTAATATAATGCTCAACCCCATGTTTAACTACTGCCGCAGAAAATGTAGGCACAGTGAGGGCAGGAAACTCAGAGAGAAGGCGCTGGTATCTGTCTCCTGAGGCGAGCATGTTAGCAAGCAGTGGACCAGCCCCACCCAGTGTACATGGATAAGAATCAAAAGACACAGCATCAATCAAACATCTGTTAGCTACGTCAACCAACAGTCTGTAAGCACACAAAAAATCTGCGCCAAGAATAGGAACTGCTACAGATGCTACCACAAAGTCCCAACTAAATTCACGGCCGTTAAAACACACAGTAATGAGCCTGGTGCCAAAGGTGCGAATAGGAGTACCATTAGCAGCGTCCAGTGGAGGTCCATGTTCATATTCCATGAAGTCAGCCGAAGAGGGGGGAACGATGCTCCGCTGCGCTCCCGAATCCACCAAAAAACGACGTCCAGCCACGCAGTCCTCAATAAAAAGCAGCTTATTGCTGGTGCCGGTGCACGCAGCTGCTAGCGAGCACCAGCCTTCTCGTTTCCCTGTGGCTGGAAAGAGCACGGTGGAATACAGCGCCGAGCCTTCGGTCCAAAACGGCGGTGATAAAAACACAGGCTGCTCTCTTTCTTACGGCGATCCGATACTGCGGCCACACCCACCGAGACTTCTCCATCAGACTGCCCAGGCAGCAATGCATGCACCGACAAATGACGAGAAGCCAGCCAAAGCCTGTCCGCTTCTCCAGCCAAACCCCGATAATCCTTAGTACGAATGAGGGGTGAGCTGGCCAGGACAGTGCGCACTGGAGGCGGAAGCTGACGCAGAAACAGGTGGGTAAACAGAAATGAACTATCTCCTGAACCAAGAAGTGCCAACATATTCTCCATCAGCTCAGAAGGTTTGCTGTCCCCCAAACCAGTCATAGACAGAAGACGATCAGCACGCTCTATATCAGAGAGTTGGTACAGCTGCAGAAGAGCCCTCTTCAGAGTGACGTACCTGTCAGCGTGAGGCGGGTCCCGGAGCAGTCCCATCAAACGGCGAGTAGTGGCAGAATCCAAAGCTGCGACAACATGGAAATACTTCGTGTCATCTGTGGTTATTCCGCGCAGATGGAACTGAGCCTCGACATGCTGAAACCAGGGCTCCGGGTCGTGCTGCCAAAAGTCCGGTAATTTAACGGTAGCCGCAAAAACAGCCGGTGCGGGAGCCGCAGCGGATACAGACGCCGTGGCAACGATATCAGAAGAGGTCGCTTGATCGAACATTCTTCAAACGTCGGGGTCACCAATGTAGAAGTTACAGAAAAACAGACAGGATACGCATAAGTCTGTCTGGAAAAACTTTATTTACATTTTTGTACTTCCTGCTTTTATCTCCGTCCAAAACGGAAAAACTCCGCCTTCACATTAAAACTCCACCTTCACATTAAAAGATCCAATTTTGTGTGTGAGACCAACAACTAATATCACCACAACATAAACAATATACTTAAAAAGGAGGATTTGGAAAGGGCCCAGTCAGGTGTTCTGAAGGTCTTCTTAATGGCATATAAAGGGATCCCAGGGATCAGATACATTTCTAAAATATACCAAGGTCTTCAAGATTTAAAAGGAGACAACACATCATATATAAAAGAGAGATGGGAAAAAGAGGGGAATTTCACTTTACAATTGGAAATATGGGAAAAGCTAAACAAACAGCAATGGAAAAGTACCTCATCCCTGCAGTGGAGAGAATTTGGATGGAAAAACTTGGTAAGATTTTTCAGAACACCTGCACAAAACAAATTTACCCATAAGGGGTTGAACTGTTGGCGCTTGTGTGGTGAAAAGACTGCAAATCATTTTCGTGTGTTTTGGTCATGCCCAGTTATCCACCAATATTGGACCAATGTACAGACAATATTGGGGAAAATATTCAAAATAACAGTTCCCTTTTCTTTTGTAACTTTGTATTTGGGTTTACTACCGGACTCACTGGAAAGACGAGGAGATAAATACTTATTCAATGTTTTAATATTGGCAAGTAAAAAAGCCCTAACTAAAAAATGGATGCTGAAGGACTGTCCTACACCTGAAGATTGGATTAACGTGATTCAAGACATTTACTCGATGGAAAAGTTGACATTCGCACTGAGACAGGACATGGATGGGTTCATGAACTTTTGGCAACCCTGGATCGCATATGTGTCTTCCATTAGATCTAATCTTTGACAAATACCATTTCAATAATGGTCCCGCTCTTTGTTCCAATGCTACTCAGATGCTCTTTTACTTTTAATTACTTAATTTTCTGCTTGTTTGTTTTTTGCTGTTCTGTTTGTTTGTTTATTCGTGTTTTTTTTTATTTAATTCTCTTTAATTTCTCTTTTTCTTTCACTTTAAAAAAAAGGGGGGGTGTTGTAATAACTATCCTACCAATGTTGTCAAATAGCAAAAAATAAGGGAACGTGTGATGAAAATGTAAACAATGCAATGCTGTAATGACCTGTATACCCTTTACAAAAACTTAAATTAAAAAAAAAAAAAAAATTGCCGGTAGGGAGGTTTGATTGTCCACATGTGACTCCATAAGGATCCAAATGGGTGATTTGGGTTAAAGATAGAAATGTTTCCAATATAACATGCACCTGATATTTGCTGCCCAGTAGTAATATTGAAAGTTAAGCAGAGCCATGCCACCCACTGATTTGGGTCTTTGAAGAAAAACTTTCCTCAATCTCGGATGTTTACCATTCCAAATAAATGAGGTAATCAGAGAGTCCAAAGACTTAAAAAAGGATTTAGGAACAAAAATGGGGAGACACTGAAACAAATATAAAAACTTTGGAAGTTACATCATTTTTACAGAATTGATTCTGCCAATTAAGGACAAGGATAATGGGGACCATTTGGAAAGTATTAGCTTGCACTGGTCAAATAAGGGGAGAAAATAATTTTTAAACAAGTAATTAAGTTGTTTAGTAACACATATCCCAAGATAATTAAAATGATCAATAACAACCTTGAAAGGAAAATTTTCAAGATCCTGAACTCGAATCTTTTCATTAATCGGAAACAATTCACTCTTATTAAAATTTTATAACCAGAAAACCTACTAAAACTATCCAAAATGTTGAGTATAGCAGGTAAAGAAGTAAGTGGGTTGGAGAGAAATAATAAAAGATCGTCGGCATAGAGTGAAACCTTATGCTCGATGCCACCCCTACAAATGCCTAGAAAGTCCCGGCTCCCACGGATTGCAATAGCTAACGGCTCAATTGCCAAGGCAAAGAGCAACGGGCTCAAAGGACAGCCTTGCCTCGTACCACGGTAAAGTCTAAAATAGTCAGAATAGCGACAATTAGTTTATACTGAAGCTAAAGGACTAGCATAGAGAAGTTTAATCCAGGAACAGAAGGAAGGACCAAAACCGAACCTCTCCAAAGTAAAAAACAAATACTCCCAATTTCTTCTTTTGTGATGGGAGCTTCTAGAATTTGCCGAGATTCTGAGGAAATCGAAGGGATATCAATAGAATCAAAAAACTTTTGCAAATCCTTTATAAGTTTGTTGTATATTCTGAGGTATATAATTTGGAATAAAATGACCTGAAAATATCATTAATCACTTGTTGATCAGATGTCACCTCTCCTTTATCTGTCCTAACTCCAGTAATAATTTGCTTAGCTCTAATACCACGCAGTTGATTAGCTAAAAGTTTACCGGTTTTTTCGTCATGTTCATAAAATTCACTCTGGTTCCTTATTAAACAACCTTCAATTTGTTGAGTGGAAAGTAAATTAAGTTTAGTTTGTAATGTCATACGTTCCTTGTACAGAGCGGGTGATGGAGATTGAGCATATTGTCTGTCAATGTCCAAGATTTGATCTAAAATAGCCTTCTGTTCCTGTATTGCGGATCGTCTTTTAAATGCTGCCAATGAGATAAATTCCCCCCTAAGAAATGCCTTCATGGCCTCCCATATCGTTTTGTTTGGCATACCAGGAGTTTTATTTTCTTTCAAAAAAAATTTAATTTTAGAAGGAATATTCGCAACCAATTTTTCATCTGTAAGTAATAATGGATCCAGTCTCCAATGCTTTCTCATGGAGTCACATCCATGGAGGATCATTTTAAGTACAAGAGGGGCATGATCAGAAACCGAGATGCTATCATAACTGCAAGAGCTAAAGTTATTAATTAATAAATTGTCAACAAAAAAATAATCTATTCTGGTATAAGTATGGTGTACGTGAGAGAAAAAAGAATAGTCCCTGCCGTTAGTATGTAAAAAAAACGCCAAGGGTCTGTAAGGCAATTATATTCCTCAAGAAAAGACTTAACATAAGTTGCAGATTTATTAAGACTAGCAGGTTTTGAGGATGAGCGGTCTAAGATCGGATCCATATACAAATTAAAGTCACCCCCAAGAATTAGAGAATGAGTATTTAAATCTAGAAGCTGCGAAAAAAGTGTACATCATCAAAATTCGGCGCATACAGATTAGCCAAGGTGACATGTTTATTGCCAAGTTTACCTGATACTATTACAAATCGTCCATTTTTATCAAATACAACATTAGAGGGAATAAATGGGATATTTCGATCAATAAGAATAGCAGCGCCCCTGGCCTTAGCTTTAAAATTTGAATGAAAAAATTGTCCTGACCAACATTTTGACAAGCGCAAGTGGTCGGAATCCTGCAAATGGGTTTCCTGCAAAAACAGTACCCCAGGCTTAAATTGCTTTAGACGTGACATGACTCTCTTTCGTTTAATTGGATGGTTCAACCCCTTCACATTCCAGCTTACCAAAGCAAGATTACTATTCATTCAAAGAGTAAAATTTATATATTGTGTTGTGTAGCCCAAAAAAGAATGGGGTGAGGTACGGGTAAATTAAAAAAAAAAAGGGGGTGAGGGGGGTGTTAATAAATCAATAACAAAAAAAAAAAAAAAATCAACAACCAAACCTATAACAACACTCCAGCCAGTTGCAAAGAACAGCAACCGCTCCATCTCCTGCTCTATTCTCATCCTAACAAAATACTCCCATACAACTGGCTTCAATCCTGCATAGTATGAACATTTTACCCTAAAAAAAAAAAAAAAATTAAGTAAACAACAACGTATAGGGAGCCAATTTTACCTCGTTTTTGAATATTAAAAATGCATCAATGTCCAGTCAATGCAGCTTTAATGAAGTAGTAATCAAGTAGTCCAGTGTAGTAGTTGGTCAACCCAGGAATGTCCAGTTCAGGGCAAAAATCGCTGATTTCTTTCCATGGTTTGCATGAAGCGGGTGGCCTCCGAGACGGACGCCAGCCACTGGTTTTTGCCGTCTGGAAGAGTTATCCGGAGCCTGGCGGGGAAGAGAAGGACGAAAACCTCTCTTGTACAACTCGGACATAACCTCCTTATATTCGGCTCGTTGCTTCTGAATGTCGGCGTTATAATCCTCATAGAACTGAAGTTTATGTCCACGATATTCCAAAGTCCCACGGCATCTCCGCGCTTCTCTCATCACCAAGTCTTTGGTCCGAAACCGGTGGAAACAAATAATGACAGCGCGCGGCTTCCCGTTCGGACCCGGCTTGAGCGTGAGGCTGCGGTGGGCTCTATCCAGCTCTGGGGGAGATGGCAAAGTTTGTGTGCCAAAGACGTCCACCAACAGCCGAGAAAAAAATTCAGATGGCCGTGGACCCACATCAAAGGACTCCGGCAGACCCACCAGACGAATATTCAGCCTCCTGCTTCTTCCCTCCAGGTCAGAAAGTTTGTTTTTCAAAAGCTTGTTCTCCTCCTGTATTGACTCACATGTAGCTTCAAGCGCCGCTAGGCGCTGGCTGACGTCCTCCACGTTGCTTTCAAGGTCGCTAATGCGTTGCTCCTGGTTATCCACATCTGCTTGAATCTTGTCCAGCTTGCCATTAATAAGATCAAAAGAAGCTTTAAAGTCAGCAGCTATGGACATTCTGTGTTGCTCAAGCAAGGCAACAAGTGCAGGGTTAAGGCTTATATTAGCATCCTCAGCTAAGCTGGTGTTAGCATTGTTCACTGCTGCCTCCTTTTCAGTCTGCTTTCTTGTTTTGGACATATTTCTCAACTCAGAACAGATTCCGCATGTATTAAACGTCCAAAACGTTGACAGCTTACAGCAAAGTAGGGTATAAAAAGTAAGACTGGAAAAAAAAAGATATAGCAAGAGCCAGCAACATACACACCTACTCCATTGCCAGCACACCTGAAGCCAATCCTACTGTTAGCTTTCTGAGGGAAGCTAACAAGTGACATAACAATAATGCTAATTATTTCTTCGAAATTGCTGTTACCTGATATTACCCCTCCTGGAAAGCCTTTTGTCCAATCAGATTGCTCAGTCAGAACTAACGGTTGTATAATCTCAAGTATACTTCAAGTCAAGCAGACTTCACTCACTTTTTGCTCATTCTAAGTAAGCTTAAAGCGTACCTATGGTGGTCGTGAAAAAAAAAGATATTATATTGAGCCCCTGTCTCACGTTCTAGTTCAAGTTTAAGTTGAAATTCATGTTCAAAGCAATTTGATATAAATCCATTGCTGATCTGCTGGTTCAGCTATGTCAGCAAAACATGGGTACAGCCATACTAGCGGCTACATGGACTTCCAGGACGCTTCCTGTGACGTAATTTCGTTGACACCGCGATCTGGATCAGTATTGGCTGAGCCTCGAGTACCCGGATGTGGAGCGGCTTCGGGGATATTCAAATTCAAACGTTTATTTCAAACTCAGGATTCATATTAAATGCAGAACTAAAACGAGTAGAAAATAAATAAATAAATGTTTAAATTCAGCGAGCCGTCTTTTCTGATCTGAGCTCGTAAATGCCGATGATTGTAAAACTGCGATCTGAGTACCCGAATGTGCAGCGGCTTCGGGGATATTCAAATTCAAACGTTTATTTCAAACTCAGGGTTCATATTAAATGCAGAACTGAAACGAGTAGAAAATAAATAAATAAATGCTTAAATTCAGCTGCTTGTCTCATCTGATCTCGTAACTGCCGCAACACGGAAGATGATTCTACAACTATATACAGAGCAGCAGACACTCGGTGCTCTTGTAAAAACAAAAACATACAATGCGATATGGATATCGCAACATGGCGGAATGTAAAGCCTTTGGATGTCTGAATAATAAGTGAAAAAAACAAAGAAACACTTTTTTTGTGTACCCAAACCCAGCTCACCTTGTCAGAAGATCGGAGCGGAAACAGGGCACAGACGAATAATTTCAGACGAAATTGCGTTGTGTGTGAGGACCACTTCGTCACTTTAACCCTCAGAAGACCTTTCTGGCTCAAACCTGTAGCCATGTTGGACAAATTCTTCCTCAGAGTCCGACAATTCAGCCATAATAGAATAAAAACACTCACAACAGCACCCTAGTCTCTCATACAGGCGGAGCATTGACTGTTGAGTATCAACGAAGTGACGTCACATCCGCATGTGTCATGGCTGCGCCCACAGTTTTCATTGGCTGCCCGTGGCCAAGGTCCTATTTGAATATATGTCTGGTGGTGTATGGCTGGCAAGAATTATTTACCAAAATAAGAAATACTTTTTCATAATGTTTTTAAGTTAAATGCGTCTTCACGACCACCAGAGGTACGCTTTAAAGGAAAATGATGACCTTAAAACTTAGGGTGCAGGGGGGAAAAAAAGGAGTCATTTTGATCTATGAGTCATTGTCTCATATGTAGGTAGCAATAGACATAAGTGGTGGGGAAAAATGTTTACCCCTTCTTGATTTCTCATTTTTTGTATGTTTGTCACACTTAAATATTTCACATCCTCAAACAAATTTAAATGTTAGACAAAGATCACACAAGTAAACACAAAATGCAGATTTTAAATGAAGGTGTTTATTATTAAGGGTAAAAAAAAAATCCAAACCTACATGGCTCTGTGTGAAAAAGTGACTGTCCCCTAAACCTAACAACTGGTTGGGCCACCATTAGCAGCAACAACTGCAATCAAGCGTTTGCGATAACTGGCAATGAGTCTTTCACAGTGCTGTGGAGGAATTTTGGCCCACTCATCTTTGCAGAATTGTTGTAATTCAGCCCCACTGGAGAGTTTTTGAGCATGAACCATCTTTTTAAGGTCATGCCACAGCATCCCAATCGGATTCAGGTCAGGACTTTGTCTAGGCCACTCCGAAAGTCTTCATTTTGTTTTTCTTAAGCCATTCAGAGGTGGTGGGTTTTGGATCATTGTCCTGCTGCAGAACCCAAGTGCGCTTCAGCTTGAGGTCACGAACAGATGGCCGGACATTCTCCTTCAGGACTTTTTGGTAGACAGCAGAATTCATGGTTCCATTTACCACAGCAAGTCTTCCAGGTAATGCAGCAAACAAAACAGCTCCAGACCATCACACTACCAACCACCATATTTTACTGTTGGTATGATGTTCCTTTTCTGAAATGCTGTGTTACTTTTACGCCCGATGTAATGGGACACACACCTTCCAAAAATTTCAACTTTTGTCTCGTTAGTCCATAGAGTATTTTCCCGAAAGTCTTGGGGATCATAAAGATGTTTTCTGGCAAAACTGAGACCAGCCTTTATGTTCTTTTTTTTTTTCCACAATATCTTTATTGAACCTTTTTTTTTTTTTTTTTTTAACAAACATGATACAAACAATCAAACACTAACACTAAAGTACTACAAAAAAAAAAAAAAAATGCACTAAAAACACCAACAACCACCAACAAAATCAAGTCTTCAACAATGCTCCTCTGTTTAGTCTAGACAATCCAATACATAAGTATACATATTATGTTCACCAGTTTGGAATTTACAAGGTCCACACACATCATTCACCTTCTTCTTCAAGAGTTATGTTTAAATTTTTTACATAATCAATAAAAGGTCTCCATATATTCTCAAACACAATTTCCTTTGATTTTAGTATATATGTTATTCTTTCTAATGGAAGGTTTGTTAACATCTGTCTTAACCACTGAGTCACATCTGGTCTATGAGTCTTTTTCCATAATAGTGCAATACATTTTTTGGCATTAAGCAAACTGAGGTCTATGAATGTTCTTTCACTTTTATTAAAATTATGCTTTTCTGGGTACAGACCCAACAAAAACAGTTTAGGATTCAATATGATTTGTTTTGAGATTATTTTTTCAATTGTTACCCTCACCTCTTCCCAAAACATTCTTATTAATCTACATTCCCATAAACAATGAAATAGGGTTCCTTTACTTTCCATGCATTTTGTGCATGTATCTGGTATATTTTTGTTATATCTATTTAACTCCTCAGGTGTAACATACATCCGCATTAACCATTTGAAATGTATCAATTTAAGGCGTGCATTTATTGATTTGGTTTGAGCTTCTGTACAAGCCAATTCCCATTGTTCCTCTGAAATTTCAATTTGCAGATCTTCTTTCCAGTAGTTTAATCTTTTCAGTGAATTTTCACTTGAAGATAGTGTCAGTGAGTTATAAAACTCTGAAATAATACCCTTTCTTTTACTATCTTTCATCATCATTTTTTCCAAGGATGAATAAATAGGTCGAGTGAGAGCTTTATTTTGATTTGATCGAATAAAGTTTCTAAGTTGAAGATATTTAAAAAAATGTGTTCTATTGAGATTAAATTTGATCCTCAGCTCTTCAAAAGACATTATGTTGTCTGCACATGGCAAATATAAATCCTGAATCTTTTGTATCCCTTTTAAATTCCATACTTTAAATACAGCGTCCGCTCTCCCTGGTTTAAAATATTGATTACCCCATATTGGACTAAATTGTGACAATAACTGTGGTTCTTTTAAATAGTTTTTAGCTTCACACCATATTTTGATCATATGCTTTACAAATGGATTTTTAACTTGTTTTTGTAATTTTTTTGCCGAATCTGAGTATATGAATATGGGAAGAGGTAAAGGTAAATTGTATGATTCCATTTCAGTCCAGTGAGGGAGATCATTTGATGAAAAATAATATGTCATAGACCTCAGTTGTGCCGACCAATAATACAACATAAAATTTGGACATTTCAGACCTCCACGATCAAATGGTAAATATAATAAAGACAAACGTAATCTAGCCCTCCTGTTGTTCCATATAAATTCCACTAACTTTTTTTTTATTCTTGAGAATAGATCTAAAGGTGGTGATAAGGGAATGTATTGAAATAAATAAAGTATTTTAGGTAAAATATTACTTTTAAGTATATTGATTCTCCCGATCATCGACATTGGTAGTGACATCCATCTCTGAGTTAACTCATTGATATCTGACATTAAGGCTTCATAGTTGACACTGGCGACTGATTCTAGCTTAGGCATAATTTGGATTCCTAAATATTTAAACTGATTTACAACATTGAATTGATTTACCTCAGGGGCTGGGTAATTTCTCTGGGTCTCATTTAGCATTAATATTGAAGATTTAGTTTTATTTATTTTATATCCTGATATTTCCCCAAAATTCTTTATTAAATTCAACAAGGTTGGAATTGATTTTTTTAGATTCGACATAAACAAAATTATGTCATCGGCGTACAGGGAGATTTTATGTTCTGTTGGTCCAACTTTAATTCCATATATTTGTGAATGTAAACGTATCGCTATCGCTAAAGGTTCAATTGCCATAGTAAACAGTAAAGGTGAAAGTGGACAGCCTTGTCGACATCCTCTATTGATTTTTATTGGTTTTGAAATATTGTTATTTGTTAGGATTTCTGCTGTAGCATTATTGTATATTATTTGAACCCATTTTATGAAATTATTTCCAAGTCCAAACCTTTGTAGGACTTCAAAAAGAAAGGGCCATTCAACTCTATCAAAGGCCTTTTCGGCGTCCAATGATAGGAGAGCTGTATCCAGTGCTTCTTTATTAAAATAAATAATATTAAATAGTCTTCTTACATTATGTAAGCCTTGTCTTCCCTTTATAAAGCCATTCTGATCTCGATTAATAATATTTGGTAAAATTTCTTGTATTCGTCTTGCTAAAATTTTACAGATTATCTTAAGGTCGGCGTTTAATAGGCTTATTGGTCTCATATTTTCACATTTATTAGAGGGCTTACCTGGTTTTGGCAGCAGTATAATTAAGGCATTATTTATGTATGATGGTAAATTATTATTTTGAAATGCTTCTAAAACCATTTCCAAAAAAGGTTTTATTAATTTATTCTTAAATTTTTTATAAAGGTCAACTGGAAGACCATCTGGTCCTGCACTTTTTCCTGATTTCATATTATCAATGGCTAGCCCAACTTCTTCTTGACTAATTTTAGACTCCAATATCTCCCTGTTTTCATTTGGAATACACGGTATAGATAGTTCGTTCAAAAACCCATTTAGTTTTGTTAAATCAGGTTCATTTTTGGTATCATATAATTTTTCATAGTAATCTCTAAAGGCTCTATTAATTTCTAAAGGATCTATAACTACCTGTCCGTTACTTATAATACTGGTAATTGGTGTTTTAATTTCCAATTGTTTAATCTGCCATGCTAATAATTTTCCTGATTTTTCACCTTGTTCATAAAAAGATTGTTTCAATCTTAGAAGACTCGAGGCAGCTCTATTCGCTGATTTTTTGTCGTATTCAGCTCTCAAAATCAGTAATTCATTCTCCAACCTTGGGTCACTTCCTGCATACACTTTTTCCTGAAGATTTTTTATTTTATGTTCCAATTTAGCTCTCTCCTCTCGAGTCTTCTTAGATTTTGATCCTGTATAACTAATAATATGTCCCCTAATAAAAGCTTTGAAAGCCTCCCACTTTACACATGCTGATGTTTGTGTAGTATTGATGTCAAAGAACTCGTCTATCTGTTTTTCTATATACTTGACAAATTCCTCATCCTGAAGCCATTTATGCTGAAATTGCCATCTACCTGATTCCTTTATCAATTTTTTATCTACATATATTAGACAACAGGGTGCATGATCAGAGATCACGATGTTATCATAAAAGCAGTTTTGAATCTTGGACCTTAATTCTGTGGAAATCAAAAAATAATCAATACGTGAGAATGTCTTGTAGGTACTGGAATAACAAGAATAGGCTTTAACTTGTGGTTTCATTTCTCTCCATATATCTAACAATCTCAATTCTTTCATAAAATGATTAATAGTCATCCTACATCCAATGTGCGTACAATCCAGTCCTGTTGATCTATCCACACCTGGATTCAATGTACAATTAAAATCCCCTGCTATTATATGTTGCCCTGTAAGTGATGATAAGATGAGAAATAAATTAGCAAAGAACTTCTGGTCATCTATATTGGGACCATATAAGTTCACTAGATTTATATTTTCTAATAGCAAAGAACCTTGAATGATTACATATCTTCCAAATTTGTCTCCAATTACATTTTTCACTTGAAAAGGAACTGATTTATGTATGAGAGTCATAACTCCCCTGGCTCGGGATGAAAATGAAGAGGTGAATACACTTCCCTGCCATCTACTCCTAATTCTTTTAACATCCTCCTCTATCAGATGAGTTTCTTGTAAAAACACAATTCTTGAACCCATGTCCTTTATTTTATTCATAACTTGTTTAAGTTTTTTTAAATTTTGTAGACCTCTGCAATTCCATGAAGTTAAATTAAGATTAACACTTTGGTCCATGATCAATAGAGAGTTTGGGATTACCTTGCAGTGTAAACATGCTCATACAGAGAAGCAAAAACATGAGTGGTTGAACATTCATCCTACAAACTACACACAAACAAATTTCCCCTTCCCACACTTGTGGCAAACCCCCCAAAATCAAAAGAAAAATTCTGTCTCCCGATATAGCCATCGACCGTTCCACACCCCCGGGGAACAGCCTAAGCCACTCCTTCTTCATCCTCCCAATCACCCTAACTCTACTGCTTTTAATGACGTAACATTAACTCTCTTCTGTAGTTTTCCAACTTAACTCCAAAATTTTTAACAACTTTGTACATCATAGTTTTTTTTTTTTTGTTTGTTTTGTTTTTGTTTTGTTTTTTTTAATATATAATACAATCTATATTTTGTAAACTTACTATTTACTTCAAGTCAGTCAGATGCCTGTGCAAATGCTTAATTATTCTACCTTATATTTTGTTCATGCTTAGCTCCCACCAGTCTCTTCTTCTTCTTTGATCTTCTTGATGAACTCCTGCGCCTCCTCTGGGGTCTTGAAAATGTGGGTTCTGCCCTCATACGTGGTCAGCAGTCTCGCAGGATAGATTACACCATGACGAATCCCAAGGTTGCGCAGCTCCTTACGTACGGGATCAAACTGCTTCCTCAATTGCTGGATTCCTGTGGCCAAATCTGGGTAGAACCACACCTGCTGGTCCTGGTGTTTAATCTCTCCTTTAGCACGTGCAGCGTTGAAGATCTTCATCCTGTCTCTGTTGCTTAGAAACTTCATAATTAAGGTCCTCGGCGGTCCCTTATCTCTCCGTGGGCCAATACGATGTGCTTTTTCCAGAACCACTGCTGATTGCAACTCCTCGCTGCCCAGCACCTCCGGAATCCACTTTTCCAGAAAGGAACATACGTCCCGACCTTCTGATTCCTCTGGAAGACCCACCAGCCTCAAATTATTCTGTCTCGACCGAGATTCCAAATCCAAAATATTATCTTCCAGAGATTTTTTTTTTTTTTCCAAAGTGCGCACCTTTAATTGAAGACGGGTGACGTCATCTTCAGCACTAGCGAGACGGAGCTCCATCTGCGCCGTTCGTTCTACACAGTCACCCAATTCCTTTCTTATTCCTTCCAGCGCTGTCATAATCCCATCAAATCTAGAGGAAAAGTCCGCTCTCATTGAACTCATGGCAGCCATCAGCGCATCTGCGCCATTCCCCGCAGAAATCGCACCGCCGCCAGCCTCCTCCGCCATATATGGAGCCTTGTTTGCTGCGTCACAGACCTGAAAGTCCGTTAATTTGGACTGTTTCGGCGGCTCGTTTTTTCCTTTTCCTGGTTTTCCAGCCTTAGGCTTCGCCGACATATCCTCGCCCAAATGCTGGGATACGTTCTGTCCCAAATGAGAGAGTTATTTGCCGATTTTTTTCTCCAGGAGCAGAGCAGAGCGAGACACGTCCGTCCTACGTGGCAGCCATAACCGGAAGTCCTTTATGTTCTTTTTACTCAGCAGTGGTTTTTGTCTTAGAACTCTGCCATGCAGGCCATTTTTGTCCAGTCTCTTTCTTATGGTGGAGTCATGAATGCTGACCTTAACTGAGGCAAGTGAGGCCTGCAGTTCTTTGGATATTGTTGTGGGGTCTTTTGTGACCTCTTGGTTGAGTCATCGCTGCGCTCTTGGGGTAAATTTGGTTGGCTGGCCACTCCTGGGAAGGTTCACCACTGTTCCACGTTTTTGCCATTTATGGATAATAGCTCTCACTGTGGTTCGCTGGAGTCCCAAAGCTTTAGAAATGGCTAGAAAATTGAACTCAGCTTTCCAAAGATGTGATAAACCACAGTTAATTTATGTTTTAACGGGGGTGGGGGGGGGCAATCACTTTTTCACACAGAGCCATGTAGGTTTGGATTTTTTTTACCCTTAATAATAAACACCTTCAATTAAAAACTGCATTTTGTGTTTACTTGTGTTATCTTTGTCTAATATTTAAATTTGTTTGATCATCTGAAACATTTAAGTGTGACATACAAAAAAATGGGAAATCAGGAAGGGGGCAAACACTTTTCACACCACTGTAAGTGATCAACTTCAAGCAAAAACTTGCATTTAAAGATACTGTCCATTGAGAAGCCTGTGCACCTGATGGCCAAGTGTCTCTCCCTCTCTTTTTGCTCTTCTCAATTCAAGTATCTCATTGCTGTTGACAGAACTTGTTCACACAATGCAAATAAAAGCTATTTATGCAAAATGGAGAATCACAAATAAGCACCCCCTTAGTCAAAATTTCAAAAACGGCCATATGACACATGCATGTGGACACACAGGCTGAGCACCACTGTAAAACTGACTCTGGCTGCTCTCTGAAGGGTTTGACCCTTAAAGTGTTGCACTGCTGACATTGTGCAGCTATGCGCGCGCGCGCGCGCGTGTGTATGTGTGTGTGTGTGTGTGTTCACATATATAGAAACGTACATGTGGTGCATTGTGTGCAATTCCTGCCACATTTTGTGCCTGTCTGTCTGGAAATGTTTTTTTGATTCAATTTTTCATAAATCCAAGTGATGCTGAGTTTGTGCAACATACAAGAAATACTGTGACTCTTTTGAACTCTGTGTGAATGTGTGCGCGTGTGTGAGCGTGCAAGTATCCGAACATGTGCTGTGTCCATCCTCTGTGTGCGCTCAGGCTTGTGCAGCAAGGGTTTTAGTAAGTGTGTGTCCGTGTGTGTCTAACCTCCCATGACCAAGAGGTTTTTCAGCAGAAAATTCAGGATTTGGATTAAAAGCTACTTCATCACCTTCCTTCCACAACACACAGACACACTCACT
This sequence comes from Pholidichthys leucotaenia, assembly GCA_020510985.1. NCBI lineage: Eukaryota > Metazoa > Chordata > Actinopteri > Cichliformes > Pholidichthyidae > Pholidichthys > Pholidichthys leucotaenia. Next base: position 297,820,005 of record CM035842.1, read on the forward strand.
AACCCTTCACTTCAAGTTGATTATATTTCACCCTTCAGACAAGAGCAATACATCACCACAGAGAGAAAAATCGAGAAGAGTTGGAGTAGCGAGCCAGCGGGAGCATGTGAAAGAAGCAGCAACGGGGGGGGGGGGGATGCAAAGGAAGAGATGAAAAAAACACACAGGGACAGAAGAAGAGCGGAGAGATGAAATCCTTCCTGTTATCATATCAATTGCTCAGCAGCGTGTGTGATGTCTGCTCAGTATTTTATTAACTTTATCGGTTTTTAATTAAACAGCATTTTGTGTGGCGGTATGCTCGGGCTTATGCCTGATGTTTGTGCACACATTGTCTTCTGCGGGCGTGCGCCCATGGCTTCGTTATTTTGTATTAAACTATATTCAGTATTCAGTAAACTACAGTACATTCAGTAAACTACAGGTGGTGGGATCAGACAAACCTAACCAAACAGAAAAAGCAAAGGAATCATTACCATTTAAATAACATTTCTGCCCGGTGTCTGGGCCTGCTTCAATCTCACAACAAACACAAACACACATGCACACGCTGACTCGGGGTGTACAGGCATTTGCGTGTGTGTATTCATGTGGCTGGTCTCAGTCACAAAGGGAACAAAGAGGTGAACCAGTAGATAAATATCCTTTCCATAAAAACAAGAGTCAGCAAAATCAACTATTAATTACTCGTTTTTATCAGATATGGTCCATGTGTACTGTACATTTTTGCAATAATAATACAGTTTTTGAATCAAAAATTTGGATACAGATTCCTTTCTTACAGTCACAGCTTTGCTGATTGCTGATGACAGTAGACACAAGAAAAATCAAGTGAACTAGGCAGAACTTATACCAGTCTGACACAGTTTGGATACTGTATTTAAAGCACGTTCAATAGGTTTTCCCAGTCAGTTTGCTGGAAGCTGTCAAAACACCACAACCCCTGAAATCAGATTTCTGACTATATAAGTCATACACCAAGCACCATACCCAAGTTAAGGAGGAGAACCAGAATTCATAGTTAAACCCCTCCACCATGATAAAGTGGCAATCTGTCCGTGGGTCATGATCCATGTCACCTTGTCATGGTAGAGGGGTCTCTGTCCCCTAATGATACCAGGACCTATGCTGTCAGGGGCAGCCTGCCTCTGGTAGGGTCTCCCAAGGTGAAGTGGTCCTGGGTGAAGTTGCAGACTAAGAGTGGTCGAGTGGATCGCCATAAAAAAGTTACAACAAGGATCCTGTATACTCCGCCTGGTATGGGGTTACTGGGGTCCTGTCGTGGAGCCTGGCCAGGAAGAGTTGATTGACAGCAAGTACCAAGTGACCAGGGGCCTCATGTACAAAGACTTGCATGGATTTCGTACTGAAAGATGACGTACGTTTAAATCAAGAAAACGCCATCAGCAAAAAAAAAAATCCAGATGTATGAAACCGTCCGTACGCAGGAATCCAAGCACATTTCCATTGTACATTCCAATCTGCTTGAAATTGAACGCACGTGAGGAAATACTGGACTCCTCCCTTGACATGCCTCCATTTGAATATGCAATTACCGTAGATGCAAATAGGTATGCAAATAGATACATACAAGTGCTGCATGTTTGATTCTCCTGTATCCACGATCAAAAATAATGGATTTAATGGAATTTCACAGACTGAGTTGGAGGTGCTCCTGAATGAGGTAGTGGCATGTAAAAACATTTTGTCTGGCACGCTGTCCTCCGGCATAATTCAGTAGCCTGCTCACAGCCCGATAAGATTAGTTTATTCTTTCCTTTATTAAGACAGGGATAAGAAGGAGATGTTTATTTAACTTTGACATATTTAGATTAACAGCTGCAGTCATCCTCAGAAGCGTCAGCTGACCGCTGTGATTTGGGGGGCGTTAAGCTTAGTGGTTATAGTGCCAGATTTCAAAGCAGAAGGCTGCAGGTATGAGACCAGCTACGATCTTTTTTAGGGACCACAATGGAAATAAATGTGCACATCTTCTTGCGTCATCCTATTGTTTTTAGATGTATACTGTATCTTTTATACAATGTTATTTTAAACAATGAATGAATGAATCAATCAATCAATTTGTGACCAGCCAGGTGGATCAGCTGGTTGAATAAAGGAAAACAATCACGAAAAAGAAGACAATATGAACCATTTAGTGGGTAGCCACGGTCACCTGTCAGTTGAAAGCAGATCATATTAGACTCGACAAGTACATATTTTATGTCCAAAATGCAAATCTCATCCTTTATAGTTAAATACAACTTAACATAGATTACACACACTACTACCGTAAATGAATGAAGTGTGCTGGGGAACACGTAAGACTGTTGCATTTCAAACTTAATGCATGTGTTTATTGACATAACTACTGTACACACAGAGGAAATTGGGGGTTTGGTAGAATGCTGTCAAACTGTAGTTTAATCAGCAAAAAAAGAAAGTCACTTAAATCACTGAACTGTAATGAAGCCTTGAAGACAGGGTGATATTTGGGGGTGCACAGGCATGTTCCACAAGGACTGCCTGTGGAAACCTAAACCAGCTGACAAGCCAGTCATCATCCTGAGACAGAAAATCTTCAACATCCTCTAATCCTCTGTTGTTAAGACATTTTCTGCACTTCTTTACACTTGCTGTTATATCCACTCATCTAATTGCGCACACTTGGATGTTTGTTCATCATGTGTCTCTGGTGTACACAATAATTTTCACGTCATTATCAGTCTCCCATCATCACCACTAAGTGTCGCCAACAGACCAACAACAGTAGAAACGTACGTACGCCAGCCATGAAGTTGGCATGGGGTTGCGCATATTTCTACGGTCATTTCATTCTTGATACATCTGAAATTTTCAGTGGAAAAGGACGTACGCCATGTTTTTATGCGTAAGTACCCTTTGTACACGAGGCCCCTGGTTTCTACCTATAGGACCTGGCAGGGCCACATGGGTCCACCCGCTAGTGGGCTCTCTACCTGCAGGAGGGATCATGGGGATCATGGTGCTAAAGTATGTGAACTGGGCAGCAGTCTGGGTTTTTTGCTTAAACTAATGTCTGTTGGACCTGGACCCCAGGATAAGTGGTAGAAGATGAATAAATGGGTGGAAGGATGGACAAATTCTGGAGACTCTACCTACCTCTGTCTGTGAACCATCATTGATGACGGCTTTGATCCTACCTTTGTCTCTCTTTTTCTTTCTTTTTTAATAACTGATCATCTCGTGAAATTGATCATATTTGTTGTTTGTTTAAATAAATGAGGTCTGCAAAGTATTTGATGAACGACTACATGTCATGAAATCCCTCTAAAGATAATGAAAGATTAATGATTCCCCCCCTACAATCACATCTTCTAAACTTGTTATAGTATTATTTTTCAGTGAGCTGCCCAAAAAAATTCCAGATCTACTAGATTAGCTGATTTAATGCTCTAAAAAATCCCAATCTTATTTCGTCAGCTATGGGCTCTTATCAGCATATTATGTGGATTACAATGAGTTAACATCTTTACCACAAAAATGTTCCAGTGTGAATAGGGAGAAGAAGATTAATTTCCTCTTCCTGTCAAACAGGAAACTATTCAATATGCGAGTTGCCTGAACAAGTCTATGACTTCCTCTTTGTCAGTAAACACACACACACATAGAGATCCATTCAGTCCAGCACACACATTCTCGCACACACAGGTTGGCAGACATCAGTCAGACCCCGTGGTTATGAGTTTTCATCTCTCTTTCATTTTCATTCTCCAGTTTCATCATTCTCTCGCCTCTTGTGCGCTCTCTCTCTCTCTCTCTCTCTCTCGCCCCGCTCCCATTCTCACTTCTCTTTCTTTTCCAGCCTTATTGTTTTTCATCATCTCTCCATCGCTCCCTTATTCTGTTTCTCATTCAAGCTCATTGCTTTTATTTCTGTCTCCTTCTCCCTCACATAAGCTCTCTCTCGCTTTCCCTCCGTCTCCCTCTCTCTCTACCTCTCCCTCTCTCTCTCTCTCCCCCAGGCTAGCTGTGTTTATATTTCAGTCGTTTATTTCTACAAATGTCAGACAGTGTTTCTGCCCTCCATCTATTGATCCACAGAGAGCGAAAGAGATGGGGAGAGAGAGGCAGAGAGAAAGTGGGGGGAAAGGCAGAGACGGAGAATGAAGCTGAACGAAAGATATACAGTACAGGAGGGAAGGGAGATATGAGAAAAGGGAGAAGTGGCAGAGAAAGAAAACTGAAATGAGGTGAGAGAAGTGAAGAAAAAGCAGAATAAAAAAGTGATAAAAGGTGAGTCGGGCTTCTGGTATTGTAATCACTCTTTCTCTCAGATCAGCGAGCAGCCACCGACTGATTCGGGCTCTATGCCTCTCCTCGTCCTGCCTGCTGATTGTACAAATATCACCTCAACAGCCAAAATATAGATACGGAGACAAAAAGAGCAACAGTAGACGGAGAGATCGATAAACAATCAGATGGCCAGAAAAACTGTCTTTACACAAAGACTCCCAACAGAAGGGAAGAATTTCTCACCACATTTGGTTTATCAGGTTTAGGGTGAAACTACAAGTTTAACAGATTTATTAAGAAGAAAGAGATGGAAACATTTTTAAATAGCTGCTTAATCTATGTTGGGCTGCCGTCTGTGCCTTACCTGCACACTTGGTTCGGGTAATGAGTGGTGGTCCTGGTTTTCCCGTTCCTCCCTCCCCTGGTCTGGTTAGTAACACTCTGATCTCATACTCTGTATCTGGGTCAAGGTGCCATAATTTGTAGTTGGGAGAGTTCACAGCGTGAGTCTCTGTCCAGGTGCCCGAAGTCATGCGGTACTCGACCTATTGAAAAATGACCCATTAGAGATATTGCAGATGTTCAAGGAAAGGTTAATGCAAATTTATGATGAGCCCATGTTCAGATACTACACAGTTCTGTTGGGAAGAAATATACAGTTAGGCCCAGAAATATTTGGACAGTGACACAATCTTCATAATTTGGGCTCTGCATGCCACCACATTGGATTTGAAATGAAACAACAACGGAATTGAAGTGCAGACTTTGAGGTTTAATTCAAGGGGTTGAACAAAGATATATGATTAAACATGTAGGAATTGTAGCTATTTTTATACAAACGCTCCTCATTTCAGGGGCTCAAAAGTAATTGGACAAATAAACATAACCCTAAGTAAAATATTACTTTTCAATATTTTGTTGAGAATCCTTTTATGACTGCCTGAAGTCTGGAACCCATGGACATCACCAAACGCTGGGTTTCCCCCTTTGTGATGCTTTGCCAGGCCTTTACTGCAGCTGTCTTCAGTTGTTGCTTGCTTGTGGGTCTTTCTGCCTTAAGTTTTGTCTTGAGCAAGTGAAATGCATGCTCGATTGGGTTGAGATCTGGTGATTGACTTGGCCATTGCAGAATATTCCACTTCTTTGCTTTAAAAAACTCCTGGGTTGCTTTTGCAGTATGTTTTGGATCATTGTCCATCTGTACTGTGAAGCACCGTCCAATCAACTTTGCTGCATTTGGCTGAATCTGAGCAGAAAGTATATCCCTATACACTTCAGAATTCATCCGGCTGCTTCTGTCTTTTGTCACATCATCAATAAACACAAGTGACCCAGTGCCATTGGAAGCCATGCATGCCCATGCCATCACACTGCCTCCACCATGTTTTACAGAAGATGTGGTGTGCATTGGATCATGAGCTGTTCCAATTCTTCTCCAAACTTTCTTCTTCCCATCATTCTGGTACAGGTTGATCTTAGTCTCATCTGTCCAAAGAATGCTGTTCCAGAACTGGGCTGGCTTCTTCAGGTGTTTTTTGGCAAAGTCAATTCTGGCCTTTCTATTTTTGAGGCTGATTAATGGTTTGCACCTTGTGGTGAATCCTTTATATTTACTCTCATGAAGTCTTCTCTTTACAGTAGACTTAGATACTGATACACCTGCTTCCTGGAGAGTGTTCTTCACTTGAGTGGATGTTGTGAAGGGGTTGTTCTTCACCATGGAAAGGATTCTGCGATCATCCACCACTGTTGTCTTCCGTGGACGTCCAGGCCTTTTTGAGTTCCCAAGCTCAAATTTCATCCATCAGAAATAAAATCAATCAGATTCTTCCCACAGTTAACTTAAATACTGTAACTACTACAACTCCTCCTATTGATGTCTGTCTTGATGAGTTTACTCCAATCGACCTTTGTGAGTTAGACAAAATAGTTTCCTCATCCAAACCTTCAACTTGTCTTTTAGACCCTATTCCTACCAGGTTATTTAAAGAAGTCTTCCCACTTATTGGTAGCTTTATTCTTCATATAATCAATTCTTCATTAACTTTAGGCCATGTACCGCAGGCTTTTAAAACGGCTGTAATTAAACCCTTACTCAAAAAGCCAACGCTAGATCCAGGAGCTTTAGCTAACTATAGACCAATCTCTAATCTCCCTTTCATTTCAAAAATCTTAGAAAGAGTTGTTGCTACGCAATTATTTGACCACCTGCAGGGAAATGGTTTATTTGAGGAGTTTCAATCTGGGTTTAGAATCCATCATAGCACTGAAACAGCCTTAGCGAAGGTCACTAACGACCTCCTCATTGCATCTGATAATGGACTAGTTTCTGTACTTGTCCTTTTAGATCTTAGTGCAGCTTTTGATACTATTGATCATAATATTCTACTTGATAGATTAGAACACTATGTTGGACTTAATGGAACTTCGTTGCAGTGGTTTAGATCTTATTTATCTGATAGGTTCCAGTTTGTTCATGTAAATGATGAGTTTTCTCTCAGCTCAAAGCTTAGTCATGGAGTTCCACAGGGATCTGTGCTTGGCCCTACTCTTTTTAGTTTATATATGCTTCCGTTAGGCAACATTATTAGAAAGCACTGTATACATTTTCACTGTTATGCAGATGACACACAATTATACCTGTCAATGAAGCCAGATGATACTAATCAATTAGCCAAGTTAGAAGCCTGTCTTAAGGAAATCAAAGTTTGGATGACTTGTAATTTCCTGCTATTAAATTCAGATAAGACTGAAGTCATTCTTGTTGGTCCAAAAAACCTTAGAAATTCCTTTCCAAATCAAACTTTCAGTTTGGATGCAGTTACTCTTTCTCTTAATAGCTCTGTGAGGAACCTTGGAGTTATTTTTGATCAGGATTTGTCCTTCAATTCACATATTAAATTTGTTTCTAAGACTGCCTTCTATCATTTGCGTAATATTGCCAAGATTAGGAGCATCTTGTCTCAGAGTGATGCTGAGAAGCTGATCCACGCTTTTGTTAGCTCGAGATTAGATTATTGTAATTCTTTATTATCAGGCTGTCCTAAAACATCTTTAAAAAGTCTTCAGCTGATCCAAAATGCTGCAGCAAGAGTTTTAACAGGTACTAGAAAGAGAGATCATATCTCTCCGGTTCTGGCCTCCCTTCATTGGCTTCCCATAGAGTTTAGAATTAAGTTTAAAATCCTTCTTCTTACTTACAAAGCTCTAAACAATCAGGCTCCTTTTTATTTAAAAGATCTGATACTACCGTATCATCCGAACAGAGCACTACGCTCCCAAAATGCAGGTTTACTTGTAATACCTAGAATCTCCAAAAGTACAATGGGAGGCAGAGCCTTCAGTTATCAAGCTCCTCTCCTGTGGAATCAGCTGCCAATCTGGATTCGGGAGTCAGACTCGATCTCTGTTTTTAAGAATAGGGCTAAAACCTACCTTTTTGATATAGCCTACAATTAGGGAGGGATCATGTGTTTCTGAACCCTCCCTTAGTTATGCTGCTAATAGGTTTAGTCAGCCGGGGGACCTCCAGTAATGCACTGGGCCTCACTCCTTTCCTCACTCTCTATGAAATATTTTTTTTTTGCTGGTCATTAACATTTGTTTGTTCTCTCCCATAGATTGAGTCCCCATCGTGCTGTTTGCTCTCTACATGTCTGTTCTTTTCTTCTTCTCTGTCCCCTCACCCCCCAGCCAGTCGCAGCAGATGACTGCCCCTCCCTGAGCCTGGTTCTGCTGGAGGTTTCTTCCTGTTAAAAGGGAGTTTTTCCTCTCCACCGTCGCCAAGTGCTTGCTCACAGGGGATCGCCTGATTGCTGGGGTCTTTCTGCAACTGTGGGGGTCCTCCCTTCAGTTGATAGTGCTATGAGATGACTGTTGTTGTGAAATGGCGCTATATAAATAAAGTTGAATAAATAAAGTTGAAGCTCACCAGTGCACTTTTTTTCTCAGAACGTACCAAACTGTTGATTTGGCCACTCCTAACATTTCTGCTATCTCTGATGGATTTTTTCTTTTTTTTCAGCCTCAGGATGGTCTGTTTCACCTCCATTGAGAGCTCCTTTGACCGCATGTTGTGTGTTCACAGCAACAGCTTCCAAATGCAAATGCCACACCTGGAATCAACTCCAGACGTTTTAACTGCTTAATTGATGACAGGTTAACGAGGGAAGAGCCCATGCAGCCTTATTTTTTTTGCAGCCTTCTGAGTCAATTGTCCAATTACTTTTGGTCCCTTGAAAAAGAGGTGGCTACGTATTAAAAAGCTGCAATTCCTAAACCCTTGCTCCAATTTGGATGTGAATACTCTCAAATTACAGCTGAGAGTCTGCACTTTAAGCCCATATTGATTATATAATTGTATCCTGAATATGTTTTCGTAAACAGCTAAAATAACAAAACTTGTGTCACTGTCCAAATATTTTTGGGCCTAACTGTATGTGTGTACAGTATCTCACAAAAGTGAGTATGCCCCTCACATTTTTGTAAAAATTTCATTATATCTTTTCATGGGACAACACTGAAGATATGACACTTTGATAAAATGTAAAGTAGTCAGTGTACGGCTTTGTTTAACAGTGTAAATTTGCTGTCCCCTCAAAATAACAACGCACAGCCATTAATGTCTAAAACACTGGCAACAAAAGTGAGTACACCCCTAAGTAAAAATGTCCAAATTGTGCTCACAGTGTCAATATTTTGTGTGGCCACCATTATTTTCCAGCACTGCCTTAACTCTCTTGGGCATGGAGTTCACTAGAGCTTCACAGGTTTTCACTGGAATCCTCTTCCACTCCTCCATGACAACATCACAGAGCTGGTGGATATTAAGGACCTTGTGCTCCTCCACCTTCAGTTTGAGGATGCCCCACAGATGCTCAATAGGGTTTAGTTCTGGAGACATGCTTGGCCAGTCCATCACCTTTACCCTCAGTTTCTTTAGCAAGGCAGTGGTCATCTTGGAGGTGTGTTTGGGGTCGTTATCATGTTGGAATACTGCCCTGTGGCCCAGTTTCCGAAGGGAGGGGATCATGCTCTGTTTCAATATGTCACAGTACATGTTGGCATTCATGGTTCCCTCAGTGAACTGTAGCTCCCCAGTGCCGGCAGCACTCATGCAGCCCCAAACCATGACACTCCCACCACCATACTTGACTGTAGGCAAGACACACTTGTCTTTGTACTCCTCACCTGGTTGCTGCCACAAATGCTTGACACCATCTGAATCAAATAAGTTTATCTTATCTTGGTCTCATCAGAGCACAGGACATGGTTCCAGTAATCCATGTCCTTAGTCTGCTTGTTTTCAGCAAACTGTTTGCAGGCTTTCTTGTGCATCGACTTTAAAGGGGGCTTCCTTCTGGGATGACAGCCATGCAGACCAATCTGATGCAGTGTGCAGGGTATGGTCTGAGCACTGACAGGCTGACCCCCACCCCTTCAACCTCTGCAGCAATGCTGGCAGCACTCATAAGCACTCATATCTATTTTCAAAAGACAACCTCTGGATATGACGCTGAGCACATGCACTCAACTTCTTTGGTCAACCATGGCGAGGCCTGTTCTGAGTGGAACCTGTCCTGTTAAACCACTGTATGGTCTTGTCTCCTGTGCTGCAGCTCAGTTTCAGGGTGTTGGCAATCTTCTTATAACCTAGGCCATCTTTATGTAGAGCAACAATTCTTTTTTTCAGATCCTCAGTGAGTTCTTTGCCATGAGGTGCCATGTTGAACTTCCAGTGACCAGTATGAGAGAGTGTGAGAGCGATAACACCAAATTTAACACACCTGCTCCCCATTCACACCTGAGACCTTGAAACACTAACGAGTCACATGATGCCGGGGACAGAAAATGGCTAACTGGGCACAATTTGGACATTTTCACTTAGGGGTGTACTCACGCCACTGGGGGCACGTGACCTGTCCATTTAATCTGGGCAGTTAAAGGGTTAACAACCATACCCCAATAGTCAATAGCCTAATATAATTTGGGTCTACGGTATAAAAGGTAGGCTACAGTACTATAGTACTACTTATTAATGAAATAGGAGAAAAACTACATCGTTATTAAATATGTGATCAATAACCACCACAGCAATGGGCAATATTTAAAACAATCAATTTAAGCATTCACAGTGCCGGCTCATTTTTTCGTGGCTTCTTTTCTTCTTTGACTCTTGCAGCTGTTTCTTTTTTCCCTCTATCCTACTATTTCATGCATACTTTTTTTTTTCCACAATATCTTTATTGAACCTTTTTTTTTTAACAAACATGATACAAACAATCAAACACTAACACTAAAGTACTACCAAAAAAAAAAAAAAAAAAAAAGATGCACTAAAAACACCAACAACCACCAGCAAAATCAAATCTTCAACAATGCTCCTCTGTTTAGTCTCGACAATCCAATACATAAGTATACATATTATGTTCACCAGTTTGGAATTTACAAGGTCCACACACATCATTCACCTTCTTCTTCAAAAGTTACGTTTAAATTTTTTACATAATCAATAAAAGGTCTCCATATATTCTCAAACACAATTTCCTTTGGATTTCAGTATATATGTTATTCTTTCTAATGGAAGGTTTGTTAACATCTGTCTTAACCACTGAGTCACATCTGGTCTATGAGTCTTTTTCCATAATAGTGCAATACATTTTTTGGCATTAAGCAAACTGAGGTCTATGAATGTTCTTTCACTTATATTAAAATTATGCTTTTCTGGGTACAGACCCAACAAAAACAATTTAGGATTCAATATGATTTGTTTTGAGATTATTTTTTCAATTGTTACCCTCACCTCTTCCCAAAACATTCTTATTAATCTACATTCCCATACACAATGAAATAGAGTTCCTTTACTTTCCATGCATTTTGTGCATGTATCTGGTATATTTTTGTTATATTTATTTAACTCCTCAGGTGTAACATACATCCGCATTAACCATTTGAAATGTATCAATTTAAGGTGTACATTTATTGATTTGGTTTGAGCTTCTGTACAAGCCAATTCCCATTGTTCCTCTGAAATTTCAGTTTGCAGATCTTCTTTCCAGTAGTTTAATCTTTTCAGTGAATTTTCACTTGAAGATAGTGTCAATGAGTTATAAAACTCTGAAATAATACCCTTTCTTTTACTATCTTTCATCATCATTTTTTCCAAGGATGAATAAATAGGTCGAGTGAGAGCTTTATTTTGATTTGATCGAATAAAGTTTCTAAGTTGAAGATATTTAAAAAAATGTGTTCTATTGAGATTAAATTTGATCCTCAGCTCTTCAAAAGACATTATGTTATCTGCACATGGCAAATATAAATCCTGAATCTTTTGTATCCCTTTTAAATTCCATACTTTAAATACAGCGTCCGCTCTCCCTGGTTTAAAATATTGATTACCCCATATTGGACTAAATTGTGACAATAACTGTGGTTCTTTTAAATAGTTTTTAGCTTCACACCATATTTTGATTATATGCTTTACAAATGGATTTTTAACTTGTTTTTGTAATTTTTTTGCCGAATCTGAGTATATGAATATGGGAAGAGGTAAAGGTAAATTGTATGATTCCATTTCAGTCCAGTGAGGGAGATCATTTGATGAAAAATAATATGTCATAGACCTCAGTTGTGCCGACCAATAATACAACATAAAATTTGGACATTTCAGACCTCCACGATCAAATGGTAAATATAATAAAGACAGACGTAATCTAGCCCTCCTGTTGTTCCATATAAATTCCACTAACTTTTTTTTTATTCTTGAGAATAAATCTAAAGGTGGTGATAAGGGAATGTATTGAAATAAATAAAGTATTTTAGGTAAAATATTACTTTTAAGTATATTGATTCTCCCGATCATCGACATTGGTAGTGACATCCATCTCTGAGTTAACTCATTGATATCTGACATTAAGGCTTCATAGTTTGACACTGGCGACTGATTCTAGCTTAGGCACAATTTGGATTCCTAAATATTTAAACTGATTTACAACATTGAATTGATTTACCTCAGGGGCTGGGTAATTTCTCTGGGTCTCATTTAGCATTAATATTGAAGATTTAGTTTTATTTATTTTATATCCTGATATTTCCCCAAAATTCTTTATTAAATTCAACAAGGTTGGAATTGATTTTTTTAGATTCGACATAAACAAAATTATGTCATCGGCGTACAGGGAGATTTTATGTTCTGTTGGTCCAACTTTAATTCCATATATTTGTGAATGTAAACGTATCGCTATCGCTAAAGGTTCAATTGCCATAGTAAACAGTAAAGGTGAAAGTGGACAGCCGTGTCGACATCCTCTATTGATTTTTATTGGTTTTGAAATATTGTTATTTGTTAGGATTTCTGCTGTAGCATTATTGTATATTATTTGAACCCATTTTATGAAATTATTTCCAAGTCCAAACCTTTGTAGGACTTCAAAAAGAAAGGGCCATTCAACTCTATCAAAGGCCTTTTCGGCGTCCAGTGATAGGAGAGCTGTATCCGGTGCTTCTTTATTAAAATAAATAATATTAAATAGTCTTCTTACATTATGTAAGCCTTGTCTTCCCTTTATAAAGCCATTCTGATCTCGATTAATAATATTTGGTAAAATTTCTTGTATTCGTCTTGCTAAAATTTTACAGATTATCTTAAGGTCGGCGTTTAATAGGCTTATTGGTCTCATATTTTCACATTTATTAGAGGGCTTACCTGGTTTTGGCAGCAGTATAATTAAGGCATTATTTATGTATGATGGTAAATTATTATTTTGAAATGCTTCTAAAACCATTTCCAAAAAAGGTTTTATTAATTTATTCTTAAATTTTTTATAAAGGTCAACTGGAAGACCATCTGGTCCTGCACTTTTTCCTGATTTCATATTATCAATGGCTAGCCCAACTTCTTCTTGACTAATTTTAGACTTCAATATCTCCCTGTTTTCATTTGGAATACACGGTATAGATAGTTCGTTCAAAAACCCATTTAGTTTTGTTAAATCAAATTCATTTTTAGTATCATATAATTTTTCATAGTAATCTCTAAAGGCTCTGTTAATTTCTAAAGGATCTATAACTACCTCTCCATTACTTATAATACTAGTAATTGGTGTTTTAATTTCTAATTGTTTAATCTGCCATGCTAATAATTTTCCTGATTTTTCACCTTGTTCATAAAAAGATTGTTTCAATCTTAGAAGACTCGAGGCAGCTCTATTCGCTGATTTTTTGTCGTATTCAGCTCTCAAAATCAGTAATTCATTCTCCAACCTTGGATCACTTCCTGCATACACTTTTTCCTGAAGACTTTTCATTTTATGTTCCAATTTAGTTCTCTCCTCTCGAGTCTTCTTAGATTTTGATCCTGTATAACTAATAATATGTCCCCTAATAAAAGCTTTGAAAGCCTCCCACTTTACACATGCTGATGTTTGTGTAGTATTGATGTCAAAGTACTCGTCTATCTGTTTTTCTATATACTTGACAAATTCCTCATCCTGAAGCCATTTATGCTGAAATTGCCATCTACCTGATTCCTTTGTCAATTTTTTATCTACATATATTAGACAACAGGGTGCATGATCAGAGATCACGATGTTATCATAAAAGCAGTTTTGAATCTTGGATCTTAATTCTGTGGAAATCAAAAAATAATCAATACGTGAGAATGTCTTGTAGGTACTGGAATAACAAGAATAGGCTTTAACTTGTGGTTTCATTTCTCTCCATATATCTAACAATCTCAATTCTTTCATAAAATGATTAATAGTCATCCTACATCCATTGTGCGTACAATCCAGTCCTGTTGATCTATCTATACCTGGATTCAATGTACAATTAAAATCCCCTGCTATTATATGTTGCCCTGTAAGTGATGATAAAATAAGAAATAAATTAGCAAAGAACTTTTGATCATCTATATTGGGACCATATAAGTTCACAAGATTTATATTTTCTAATAGCAAAGAACCTTGAATGATTACATATCTTCCAAGTTTGTCTCCAATTACATTTTTCACTTGAAAAGGGACTGATTTATGTATGAGAGTCATAACTCCCCTGGCCCGGGATGAGAATGATGAGGTGAAGACACTTCCTTGCCATCTACTAATTCTTTTTATATCCTCCTCTATTAGATGAGTTTCTTGTAAAAACACAATTTTTGAACCCATGTCTTTTATTTTATTCATAACTTGTTTAAGTTTTTTTAAATTTTGTAGACCTCTGCAATTCCATGAAGTTAAATTAAGATTAACACTTTGGTTTATGATCAATAGAGAGTTTGGGATTACCTTGCAGTGTAAACATGCTCATACAGAGAAGCAAAAACATGAGTGGTTGAACATTCATCCTACAAACTACACACAAACAAATTCCCCCTTCCCACACTTGTGGCGAACCCCCCAAAATCAAAAGAAAAATTCCGTCTCCCGATATAGTCATCGACCGCTCCACACCCACGGGGAACAGCCTAAGCCACTCCTTCTTCATCCTCCCAATCACCCTAACTCTACTGCTTTTAATGACGTAACATTAACTCTCCTCTGTAGTTTTCCAACTTAACTCCAAAATTTTTAACAACTTTGTACATCATAGTTTTTTTTGTTTTTGTTTTTATTAATATATAATACAATCTATATTTTGTAAACTTGCTATTTACTTCAAGTCAGTCAGATGCCTGTGCAAATGCTTAATTATTCTACCTTATATTTTGTTCATGCTTAGCTCCCACCAGTCTCTTCTTCTTCTTTGATCTTCTTGATGAACTCCTGCGCCTCCTCTGGGGTCTTGAAGATGTGGGTTCTGCCCTCATACGTGGTCAGCAGTCTCGCAGGATAGATTACACCATGACGAATCCCAAGGTTGCGCAGCTCCTTACGTATGGGATCAAACTGCTTCCTCAATTGTTGGATTCCTGTGGCCAAATCTGGGTAGAACCGCACCTGCTGATCCTGGTGTTTAATCTCTCCTTTAGCTCGTGCAGCGTTGAAGATCTTCATCCTGTCTCTGTTGCTTAGAAACTTCATAATTAAGGTCCTCGGCGGTCCCTTATCTCTCCGTGGGCCAATACGATGTGCTTTTTCCAGAACCACTGCTGATTGCAACTCCTCGCTGCCCAGCACCTCCGGAATCCACTTTTCCAGAAAGGAATATACGTCCCGACCTTCTGATTCCTCTGGAAGACCCACCAGCCTCAAGTTATTCTGTCTCGACCGAGATTCCAAATCCAAAATATTATCTTCTAGACATTTATTTTTTTTTTCCAAAGTGCGCACCTTTAATTGAAGACGGGTGACGTCATCTTCAGCACTAGCGAGACGGAGCTCCATCTGCGCCGTTCGTTCTACACAGTCACCCAATTCCTTTCTTATTCCTTCCAACGCTGTCATAATCCCATCAAGCCGCTCCCCGCAGATATCGCACCGTTGCCAGCCTCCTCCGCCATATATGGAGTTTTGTTTGCTGCGTCACAGACCTGAAAGTCCGTTAATTTGGACTGTTTCGGCGGCTCGCTTTCTCCTTTACCTGGTTTTCCAGCCTTAGGCTTCGCCGACATATCCTCGCCCAAACGCTGGGATACGTTCTGTCCCAAATGAGAGAGTTATTTGCCGATTTTTTTCTCCAGGAGCAGAGCAGAGTGAGACACGTCCGTCTTACGTGGCAGCCATAACCGGAAGATTTCATGCATACTTTTCATATTTATTTAATCCGACACTATTCTTCATCAGTGACATACTTCGCTCTGCCCTGTTCATTCTCCTACTGGTCATCTGCTGTGATCACCACCTCTTTTATAAGAACGTGCACGCAGCCGGATATATTAACCCAGGGTCACACTTACCGAGTTGATAACTGCGTTCATAATACAGATTACCCTCACCCAGAATGCCTGGGTTAGTAAAGCCAGATAAATGAAAGATACCCTGGGCATGTTGACCTGCTTCATAGTACAGGCCTCTGGTCTTCCACTTCGGGTAGTAGTGGTATTTAGTTTCCTGCCTACCAGTGTTTTCTGTTAATACCAATAATAATAATAATAATAATGCATCTGTTAATGTTAATGTTCTCTGTGTTTTGTTTTTTTCTGTTATAAGTATTTTTTTCTGGCCCTCATGCCATGGCTTTGTTTATAGTTAGCTCAGCATTTAAGTTATTGTTTCCTGAATTCTGCCTGCACCTGGGTCCTCCCTCTTTACTATGCCTGCTAACCTGTAACAATTTACATGAAAAAGTCCCAAGTTTGTGAGAAAAAAACAAAAACAGAAATCTAAGTAAGACAAAATATTTTCAGTCGAGGCTACAAATGCTTGTTTTGTCTGATATTTTGTTTTCCCACAGTTTTTACTTAACAGAATTTCACTTGCCTCTATGCTTTAGTCCTTACCAAAAAAGTCACATTTTCTTGTTCTGTTAGCAGGTCATTTTTGTCATTTTCTGAATGCAATTTTATTTGCTATTTTTTGCTTGTTTTTACAAGAAACAAGTTTTTGCGGTGAAAAAGTTTACTAGCAATGATTGCTGTTAATTCTGCTCATTACCTCCACCAAGGAGATAATGTTTTTGCTGGCATTTGTTTATTTGTCTGACTGTTTGTTAGCAGGATTATGGATGAACTACTGTTTGGTTTTTGATGAAATTTCCACCAGAGGTGGCTCATGGGCTACAGATGAACTCATTCGATTCTGGAGGTGACCTGGGTCAGGATGCAGGTTCAGGATCACTTTTTCAGAGCATACCTCCGCCAAGAGCCAATCTCACAATGTTAAAGAAAGTGAAAAAGTGATTCAGAATAATGAATTCATCTGCAGCCCAAGGGCCACCTGTGGTGAATATTTAATCAAAATCCATCCGGTAGTTTTTTATGTAATCCTGCTACCAGACAGAAAAACAAACCAACACTCTGAGAGAGAGCCTTGGCAGAGATATGTGCTCTCTGAAAGCCCTCTAGTTTAATTCTTTAATACATATTCACTAATTTAAGTATGAGAATTTTACTAAACAATGCAAGAAAACACAGCTATACTGCTTATCATAAGACAGTTTTAAGGATAGATGTTTGACCTTTTTTCAGAATAATTAAGGCCTTAATTCTGGATAAACAATTTTAAGACTTTGTGAGGGCCAGCACATACCCAGACATCAGTGATCATTTTAATCGTTATTTTTGGCGATTTTAATTCTTGTTTTATATGATATCCTTATTTCTGGTATTACTCCTTGTGTTCCCCATATCTCTGCCCCAGAGTCTGCGTTAGCGAAAGTAAAGAAAAGGCAACACACCTCTTTAAGTATTATAGGTCCATCTCCAAAGATGGAGTTGGCGTTGAGCTGAATCAGCAGGTAGGTCGGTCCGACGCCCAGCAGCTGAGGAGGGGCGATGGGGTGCGGAGGCTCTGCAGAGATTAAACAATGAACAACGCCATCAGAGAGGATGTCACAGGGCCCCACGAGATGAATGAAAAACACTAAAACAAGGTCAGGAGGAGTGATAAAGCAAAGAAATGCCACTGTAGTTACCTTGATCCGTGACCACTGACATGTCATATTTGTAAGCTTCCTAATGAGCAGCTGGTGAACTATGTCACTACAGCACAATGTGAAGGTAAACAACCTGGGACAGTACGGCAGCTGTCATATGTGAAGAAGATCAAGAGGAGCTCAGCAGTTTAACCGTGTGCTTGTCCTCAAAGGTGGTGAAAACAAAGTACGGCTGTCACAAATAACAATTCTGAGATTTTGAATATTTGGAGCAATCCAGAGTGAAAATCTGAATATTCTGTAGTTTTTGTTCTCCCTCAGTAGACTGCATCAACGTTTGTTCAGAAATGTGACTTCTTATAAGTTTGTCACCTTTATACGTAAATTTTCAACTTTTCTTTTATAAATTGCAGCTTTTCTTGTAAATTAGAGGATTTCTACCTTGTTAATTTACTTATTTACTGTTAATAAACATCCCCCCCCCATTGTTTTCCAATATTTGCAAATGTATGTAAATCTAATTTATGGCAAATTGTATGACTTTATTAGGTTTTTCTCCTAAATTTGCAGTTTTGGAAAAGTTTAGTAAAGCTAATTGTGTAATTTATTAGAACTGGGCATTTTGTCAGGACGACAACAGACGGTTTTCTGGATTTGAGTACAGCCCTAAAACAAAGTTATACAAAAATACTTTCATACCTTCTCTTCAATTTACTGCAGAATGCCATGTAAAATATCTTTTATTCAGACCTATCTTACCACTGAATCTTCCTATTCTAAGAAATAAGGCTTTAAACTTTATTTGACGAGATTTAACATAAATACTGCCTTAACAGTTTGGAAAATTACAGCTATTTTCATACATAAGTTTCCTTTTTTGGTGGGGGGGGGGGGGTCAAAAATGGACTGTTAATGTGAAATCTTCTATTTTGAATTAATGCCTAACGTCTCAACTTCAATCACATTTTCACTGATTTAAAAACCACTGCGAATGTGTACAGAGATGAAACTACAAACTGTTTCACAATATTAATGGACCTAACTATACATATAGTGTAATTCAGACAGACATGGGTGAAAATGAAAACAGTCTATCCTTTTTATAAAATTCTGATTAGTCTTCAGTCACAAATTTTCCAACGTTGCATTCAAAAAAAAAAAAGAAAAGTTTTTTCATTCAGACTTGAGATTTGCGATAAAAGGCAAATATTAGTGCACTTATGATAAGGCTCTTGTTATGCAACTGGAAAACCTTGAGGAGCACTTGTAGCAAAAATGAAAGTAGGCATGACTGTAAATGAGGCATGGGGTCTGCTTTTCATCACCTGCAGCACTCAAGCCTCGGTCACTGGACGTACCAATTTAGATACCGTACGTCAGCTACAATTTTCTGGGGCTGTGGAGGGCGTGGATGTCGTAGGGGTATTGGACAGGCTGCAGTGAGCTCTTGACACTTGCACCTTGCAGGGTCCACGTGAGATGGCCTTGCAAACAGCAATTGTACAATAGCCGTGGAATTCAAACTCACTTCTTGAGATAGTGTTACTACCTGCGTAACTCACACGCACTACCATGTACGTGGGAGCTGGGACGCACGGCACAAGTAAGCCCCACTTGCATCACACATGAGATGCTTATACAGACCATGTGAATGCATACGTCAGTTGTTCTGGTATATATATGTGCTGGATTGAGGTTGCGTTAACCGAGAAATCCAAGTCACTGACCGGCAGTTTTTAGCAAACAAGGAAAACTTGCACTGGTGGTATTTAACTGTAATCCCAGCCCCATCTGTGCCCATCGGGAGGAAGATTTGAATTCAGGCCTATAGACAACATAAAAAGACAACCGAGATCAGGTTGTGTTCATTTTTACATATTTAATACTTTTATTCTAATTTTATCTTGTAATATTGTGTTGTTCATGTCTAATCAGAAACAAGTGTTTAATCTGTATTCTTGTTCTTAAAGTTAACAATTAAAAATCAAGACATGAATCAAAACATTCAGTGTTTACAATGACGTACTGTACACTCATAGTATTATGTGCTATAGTATTATAACACATAGTATTATCGTGTTACAACACGATTTTTCTTCCCAGGGGCCTTAAAAATCATGCGGCTAACATGCAAACTCCTTGCGGGTGAAGTGCGTCACACTTCCAACCTCTTGGTCGCAGAGAATTCATGGTTTGTTGGAAATGTCCAACGTCCTCCATACGTGCTTATGTGCACTAAAAATTTGCAAGAAACACTTGCATGGCACAGGACATTCAACTCAAACTGCACACAGACAGGCCATAACAGCCCGTACGACCTGTTGTCACTGGGGTTTAACAGTACATGTCTCACATTCCACATCATCTCCTTTTGGTTCTCAGTTTAAGGCACTAAATAACCCCTATCTGTACCTGTGCTCTGATGAGTTCACTGACCCATGTACTACAGCTACTGCTTGCCTTGCCTAACCACTACGCCAACAATGCTCATATAGGCTGTGGTTTTGAGGGACTGATATTTATCCATCAGGCCCCAATATCTCTGTGCAAATGTTTTTTGCAGGGCTGAAGAAGCTGGTCCGTGGTCTATCGGTCATCCTGCTGTTGGGATTTGTGCTCATATTTAGACATACAGCACCTATAAAAAGTGTTTACCCCTCAGTGCTATTTTGTCTTGATGGTGTAACTGCAGCCAGGAATACTGATGAATAAAGGTGTCTTTATACTTCCATCACCTGATAAACAGTCATTGTACTCGGGTGGGCTCCATTTCACCAGTTGTCAGTCACTGTAAAGTGGGTGAATAGTTATGCAAATATTTGTTTCACATAAATTTTTGACTTAATGAGCAGAAATCTATTTTCCCTTTGACATTTATGAGATTCTTCTTCTCTTTTTCTTATTTTTGTGTATGACCACTGTTTTCATTGACCATGACTCCATTTGTAAAAGCAAAACCAGTGAATTACTTTCATAAATACTGCAAAATCTATGTATAAGATACTGTATGTCTTATTAATATGAAGGCTTTTGAAAGGCTTTATTTTTGCAAAAGCAGTTGACAGTAAAAGCAAAAAATAAATCTAGGCACTTGGCTTATGTGCTAATAGTCAATTATAACATCAGGTTTAAATTATTATTCACACCCTCTACACTTTGGATTTACATAACACAATTGAACAGAATCAGCTACATGTTTATTATTAGAAAAGATAAAACAGTCTCTGCATAAAGGAAATGTAGTAGGTGCAGTGTTCTTGGATCAAAAAAAAAAAACTCTGCAATGTTATAAATCAAGACTTCTTACTTCCAATCTTTCTATGTATAATTTGAAATACTTGAAAGGTCAAGAACAATGTGTGGTGATTAATAACATCATGTCCACTCAGAAACAGTAATCCCCCAAGGGGCTGTCCTGGGACCTGTCTCTTTTTAATTTTGTTTGTATATAAATAACTTACCAGATACCTGCCCTGGGGTATCTGCTGATGATATAGTTGTATATGCTTCAGATAAAACTTGTGCTGCCATCACAGATGAATTAACTAGAAAAAGTGCTTAATGCCTCTTGTTTGTCACTTAACATTAAGAACACAAAGTTTATTTGCTTCTCCATTAAAAGCTTACCCACAACAGAAACAACGACTATTTGAACTAGAAAAGCACTCAAGAGAGTGCATACCGCTGCCAAGGCTCCTTTCGTCCCTCATGGATCACCTCCAAAATATAATGGGTTTGTGTGGAGGCCACAAGCCAGTTCTGGTGAAAAGTGCATCAAAATCTATCTAGTAGTTTTGGAGGATTCTTACGAACACACTGTGAGAAGATAAGAGCCTTGGTGGAGGTATGCGTTCTCAGATCATCACCAAAATGTAATGGGTTGCTCTGTAGCCCAAGGACCACCTCTGGTAAAAATTTCATCCAAATCCATTAAGCAGTTTTGAATATTCTTACTAACACCCTGTGAGAAAATAAGAGCCTTGGCGGAGGTACAGTGGATATAAAAAAAGTCTACACACCCCTGCTCAAATGCCAGGTTTTTGTGATGTAAAAAAAAATGAGACCAAGATAAATCATTTCAAAACTTTTTCCACCGTTAATGTGACCTATAACCTGTACAACCCAATTGAAAAACAAACAAATACATCTTTTAAGGGGAAAAATAAAAAATACTCACAATAACCTGTTTGCATAAATATGCACACCCTGTTATAACTGGGGATGTGGCTGTGTTCAGAATTAACCAATCACATTCAAACTCATCTTAAATGGTAGTTAGCACACACCTGTCACTATTTAAAGTGCCTCTGATTCATCCCAAATAAAGTTCAGCTGTTCTAGTAGGCTTTTCCTGACATTTTTGTAGTCACGTTACAGCACAAGCCATGGTCTACAGAGAGCTTCCAAAGCATCAGAGGAATTTCATCGCAGTCCCTCCAGGATTTCGCGGAATGTTTTTATGACTGATGGGGGCCAAAAAGCCTGAATCCGCGGGAGCTTTTTTAAAAAGTTGCAATAAAAGTTGCAATGTTTTTAGAGTGTTTTTTGCACTAAAAGTTGTGGGAAGAATTCCAAATTTTAAAGCAGATGCTTTTTTCCAGTTTACTGCAGTGATATTCTATATAACAATACAAGAAAAGCACAGGACTGTGAAAAATTTACTATTACAGTGATTTGAAAATTAAGCAGAAACTTCTGCTATACAGAAAAACTCTTTGTGCAACAGCAAATACAAACAACACAATATCCATTACAACAGCTAAATTGCACTGAATGCATGTTAAAGAGTAGAGATTTGGAAATTATTGGCAACGCCTTCATTTGAAAACTCCCTACGGTCACTAACCACTCAGTACCGAGTGGAGAGGAAAAAAATTATTCATTCTGTTGCACTGTATTGTCTATTGGAGTCTGTGTTTTTCTGAGTCAAAAAAAAAAAGCAGAGAATATTCTCTCTCTTTCCATGCCTATCTGTCTGTCTCCTGCATGTCGGTCTTCTCACACACACACACACACACACACACACACACACACACACACACTATAAACTCACTACTCACTGTAAACACGGCAGTGAACGTGGTGCAGCAATGCATTTGAATGGTTAAACTGACCGTTTCAGCGCCAGTTAGAGACAAATTTGATTGGTAAAATGGGCAGAAGTTGACGAGGATTGGCCAAAATTGCGGGAAAGTTGCAGTGATAATGTATGTTAACAACAACTGGTGCAGACCGGGACATATCACTGTTAAACAACGACACTGCAGCAAAGACATTGAGTTGCTAGCTGTTAGCATGAGGCCTACATATCTCCCGAGAGAACACTCACACGTGATCTGCATTGTTGTTTATGCAAATCCGACGGCGAACGCTGGGACAGCACGTGACGTCATCCATTCAGTAACCAGCAGGCTGCAGACAGAACACCCAGATGCTCTTCTCCTCATCTCAGGCGATTTCAACCATGTTTCACTGTCTCCCATTCTACCCACGTTCACCCAGTATGTCACATGCCACACTAGAGACAATAAAACACTGGATTTATTCTACGCAAACACTAAGGAGGCGTACACCTCATCACAACTCCCCCCACTCGGGAGATCGGATCACAACTTGGTTCATCTCCGGCCGGTGTACAAACCCCTAGTGCACAGACAACCTCCGGCCATGCACACTGTGGAGTTATGGTCTGAGGAGACAATGGACACCCTAAAGGGCTGTTTTGAAGCCACCGCCTGGAAGCAGCTCTGCGATCCACATGGTGAGGACATCGATGGCCTCATTCACACCTTCACGGGCTACCTCAGCTTCTGTGTGGACAAATCCGTTCCTACCAAGACCATACGGCGTCACTCAAACAACAAACCCTGGATCAACCCTGAGATAAAAACACTTCTGAGAGAGAAGAAGAGGATCTTCAGGTCAGGGAACAGGGAGATGCTGAAGTCCGTACAGAGGGAGCTGAGGAGAAAGATCAGAGAAGGCAAGGACAGCTTCAGGAAGAAGATGGAGGACAAGCTGCAACAGAGCGACATCAGCGGGGTCTGGAGAAACCTCAAAACCATCTCGGGGCTCCAGAATACCTCCCCCCAGGCCACAGGGGGCAGGGAGTGGGCGAACAACCTGAATCTGTTTTTCAATAGATTTGACCAACCGCCCTCCCCCCTGACTGCACAACAACCACTGCTGCCTCTAAAGAAATCAAGTCCTGCTGCCCACTCCCCACTCCACCAACACCCCCCCACTCCCAACACACAGCCCCCCATCCTGACCCTGACCAGGACCCAGGTGAGGACGGAGCTGAGGAAGATCAAGGCGAGGAAGGCGCCGGGACCGGACGGCATCAGCACAAAGCTCCTCAAGTCCTGTGCAGACCAGCTGTGTGGGATTGTGACGTATATCTTCAACATGAGCCTGAAACTGGGGAGGGTACCACAGCTGTGGAAAACATCTTGTGTGGTACCTGTACCAAAAACTTCCCACCCCAAAGACCTGAACAGCTACAGACCGGTGGCCTTGACGTCCCACTTGATGAAGACCCTGGAGAGACTGCTCCTTGCTCACCTCCGCCCCCTGGTGGAACCAGCGATGGATCCACTCCAGTTCGCCTACCAGCATGGCATTGGGGTGGAGGATGCGGTGATCTTCCTCCTTCACCGTTCTCTGTCCCACCTGGAGAAGCCCGGGAATATGGTGAGGATCATGTTCTTTGACTTCTCCAGTGCTTTCAACACCATCCAACCGATGATCCTGAAGGACAAGCTGCTGCGCGCAGGGGTGGACCAGCACCTGTCATCATGGATCCTGGACTACCTCACGAACCGGCCTCAGTTTGTGAGAACCCGGGACTGTGTGTCCGACACGATCATCAGTAGCACGGGGGCCCCCCAGGGAACGGTGCTGGCTCCCTTCCTGTTCACTCTTTATACTGCGGACTTCTCACACAACACAACACACTGCCATCTACAGAAGTTCTCTGATGACTCTGCGATCGTTGGCCTCATCTCCAATGGAGATGAAGCTGAGTACAGAGGGCTTATCCAGGACTTTGTGGACTGGTGCCATCGGAACTGCCTCCAGATCAACGCGAGGAAAACTAAGGAGCTGGTGGTGGACTGCCGCAGGCATGGGCAGCCCCTCACAGTACCAGTAAATATACAGGGAACAGACATCGAGATGGTGACATCCTATAAGTACCTGGGTATTCATCTGAACAATAAACTAGACTGGTCACACAATACTGATGCACTCTACAAGAAGGGACAGCGCAGGCTGTTCCTGCTGAGGAGACTCAGGTCTTTTGGTGTACAAGGGGCGCTGCTGAAGTCATTCTATGACACGGTGGTGGCATCAGCCATCACTTTTGGAGTGGTCTGCTGGGGCAGTGGCATTACTGCAGCCGATAGGAAGAGACTGAACAAACTGATTAAGAAAGCTAGCTCTGTCCTGGGGCAGCGCCTTGATCCGATGGAGGAGATAGGAGAGAGAAGGACGGTGGCTAAACTGTCATCTCTGCTGGAGTCCGAGTTCCACCCTATGCAGGACATACTGAATGCACTGAGGAGCTCATTTAGCAGCAGACTACATCATCCCAGGTGCACAACCGAGAGGTTTCGTAGGTCCTTCCTACCAACGGCTGTCAGACTGTACAACCTAAGCAGGGCTGCTCGCAGAGATAGCAAAAAGACGTAACAAACTAATAGTTTTTTGAATGCAAAAGATGCAATAGACTTACACAATGGTCCCCTCCGGCATACAACTAGGAACATACCGGTCGCTATGGAGGGTGAGAATATGTATGGGCACATAATCATACCATGTAGGATAACTAAGTAGACGGTTATGCTGTTTCATTCCATCTAGCAACAATGCTCTGCACTGTGTGTGTTTATATATTTACATATTTATTCCATCTAGCTACAATGCTCAGCACTGGGTGTGTTTATATATTTATATATCTACATATTATTCCATCTAGCTACATTGCTCCGCACTGTGTGTGTTTATATACTTGCATATTTATTCCACCTAGCTGCAATGCTCCGTACTGTGGGTGTTTATATATTTACATATTTATTCCATCTAGCTACAATGCTCTGCACTGTGTGTTCATATATTCATATATTTATTCCATCCAGCTACAATGCTCTGCACTGTGTGTCTGTGTGTGTGTGTATATATATATATTTTATAGTAATACGTACATATGTATATTAGCTGCTCTTGCTTGCTTGTTTTTTTTCTTGCCTTCTGATTGTTGCTCTGAGTGTTGCTATCCCTGTGCTGTTGCAATCCTGGAATTTCCCCGTTGTGGGACTAATAAAGGCTTATCTTATCTTATCTTATCTTATCTTGAACAAAGTTGCAAGGTCGTGCAATAGTTGTGCTAATTGGCTGATTTCGCGTGAATTGGTACGATCGCAACATTGCGAAATCCTGGAGGGACTGTCATTGTTCAAAGATATCAGTCAGGAGAAGGGTACAAAAGAATTTCCAAGGCATTAAATATACCATGGAACACAGTGAAGACAGTCATCATCAAGTGGAGAAAATATGGCACAAACAGTGACATTAATGGGTTCATCCTTGGCCCAAGGGCTACCTCTGGAGAAAATTTCATCAAAATCTGTCCAGTAGTTTTTGCATAATAATCCTTCTAACAGACAGACAGACAGTGTCACGATCTGAGTGTGGGGGGATTCCACTGGGCTCAGTCTTTCTGCCTTTTGTCATATTTGTACAGTGTTGTCATTTTGAGTTGCATTCCTGTAATTTTACCCTTGGTTGAATTATCACGTATTCTGTATTGTCTTAGTATGATTTAGTTTCCTGTTTATGTTCAGCATAGTTTGTTATTCACATTTTTTAGGTTACTTGTCTTTATTTTGCCACCGCTTTATATTTTTATTCTGTTTAGTTTCCTGTTTATGTTCAGTATAGTTTGTTATTCACATTTTTTTAGGTTACTTGTCTTTATTTTGCCACTGCTTTATATTTTATTCTGTTCTGTTCTCTCTCTAGGCTGACAGCTGGTCCTAATTATGAATCATTGTTTCCTTCTGCCTGCTAATGTGACCCACACTTGTCATTGATTATGTAAATTGTTTTAACCCTATTTAAGGGCAGTTATTTTCATTTCTTGTTGTCGCTGTCTTGTTGGGAGTTTCTCCTCGTCTCCACCAGAGCCCTGCCACATTCTGGTGTGCCTCATTAGTAAGTTTATTCGCTGTTTGTATTTTGTGTTAGAGCACAGTTTGAACTTATGCTTTGTTATTTTCAATAAACCTCACAAACTCAAGAGTTCAGCACGTGGGTCTCACTTCTCTGCCCCAATTCAATTCATCAATTCATGACAGAAGACAGTGGCCAGTAAGAGACCCAGCTGCTGTGAGTCTGTGGATTATTTTTTTTTGTTTGTTTTCACTCACCTGTATTCTGTGGAGCTAATCATATCCCCAGCACGCCAACCTCCGACAGTCAAAGGGAGAGTGGCAGCGGGACCCCCAAGTGTGGAGGAGGAACGGGCAGCCGAATTTATCCAGGAATTTGTGGATGAAGCCCTTGCCTCTTGCAGTCCAAAGAAAATCTGGGAAAAGGTGGATGTGGCGACCGCCATTGTTGAGGAGAATCCGAGATTGTGTAACATGCTCAAGTCACGGACTTGTTGGCTACACTCTTAATCCTCCAACAATCCTTCCCCGGGCTGAGGTGGGGGCCGCCTCCAGCAAGCCCGAAGATGACGCAGAAGCGTACTCCGTGGCAGACGCCCTGCTCCACCTCCAATTCACCCATTCCTGCTCCAGCTCTATCTACTCCTAGATGCCGTCATCAGAGGGATACCCCTGCATCCCAGGAAGCAGTTTCCCAGTTGCTGTGGTTGAAAACTCCCGCAGCAGTTCCTTTCTCTGGTTCTTCTTCTCTGGCTGCCCCGTCAGCTTCTCCTCCCGTTGCTGCTACTTCTTCCTCGGCGATTCCTCCCGCTGTTGTGAGGCTGGCCGTTTTCTTCCCGGCTCCACCCATCACCGTGTCTGCAGGGGCAGATCCTCCACGTTCCACTGAGGGGCCCACATCCACTGAAACCACGGAGAGGGCTGTTTTCCACCTAACTGCAGCATGCCCCGGGAACACAGGCAAGTGTTTATTCATTCTCTATCACCAACATATAAATTATCTTAAACTGATTCCCAGTGGTGAGGCTCAGCCTATGCAGTCATCTTGAGTCCTCACCATCTGCTGAAGCCATAAACTGTTCACCTGCTCTATCCGTGTCTCCTCCTGTACCCGAGTGTCAGCCAGCCCCAGAATTGAGCTGCCGGATGTTGGAGGAGCCTGCGGTCCTGGAGGACCTGATTCCAGCTCCACAGCCATGCTCTGGGCGGAGGGTGAGAGCTGAGACCGAGCTGACACCTGCGCCAACGAAAGTGCGTCCCCGGGAGTGAGCAGGATCCAGCACCAGCAGGAAGTTGACCTCCTGTCACGCCGCAGGGCGAGCCACCTGCATGGGTCACCTCACTGGGGGTCCCAGGACTGTATTGACCACCATGCCTGCTGCAGGGGCCACCACAGCAGAGCCGGAGTTGGACCTCGAGAGGACCGGCACGAAGAACCATCGCCTGGATCGACAGAATCCTAGACGGTGGTGGAGCTTGAGATCAGGCAAGTGCTCTCCTTTGTCTTTGTTGTTTATGTTTTGGAGAGATCTTGCCTGACTCTTGGTGGGGAGAGCCAAATGTAGCCATCAGCTGCACCTGAGCTCACCTAGCCGGGATCCACTGACGCCGGTGACCCTGACCCTGTTTCTCTGCCTCTCTTGCCTGCGCTTTCCCCCAGGGTCACGGAGGATTATCCAGCTCTGCCAGATGTCTCCGTGGGTCCTGGCTCACTGCCCAAGATCCCCATGGGTCCAGCTCCTCCCGCTGAGGTCATCGCGGGCGGTCCGTCCTAGCCCAGGACTCCATGGGCGCTGCTTCCCCTCCACATGAGGTCTTCGTGGGTGCTCTGTCCCAGCCCCGGACCTCCGAGGGTGCTGCTTCCCCGTTGGCCGAGGTTGTTGCGGGTGCTCCGTCCCAGCCCGGGACCTCTGTGGGTGCTGCTCCTCCTCAGTCCGGGTCTGCATGCGTGCTGTGTCCTAGTCGGGGACTGTTGTGGGTGCTGCGCCCCAGCCTAAAACCAACTCTGGTGCTGCGCTCCAGTGTGGGCCCACTGTGGGCATTATGCTCCAGCTTGGGGACCACCATGGGTGCAGCTCTGGCCCAGTCCGGGTCCACTGTGGGTGCAGCTCCGCTCCAGGCTCCACTCCAGCCTGGAGCCGCAGCGGGTGCAGCTCCACTCCAGCCCGGAGCCACCGCAGGTGCAGCTCTGCTCCAGCCCGGAGCCACCGCGGGTGCAGCTTCGCTCCAGCCTGGAGCCACCACGGGTGCTGCAATGTCCCAGTCTGGGATTACCGAGGGTGCTACAGGCCAGTCCGAGGGTGTCGTGGCTCCCCTTCCTTTGCCTGACGCCGTCGTGGTTCCCCTTCCTTTGCCTGATGCCGTCGTGGTTCCCCCTCTGCCAGATGCTGTTGTGGGTCCCCCTCCTCTGCCAGATGCCGTCGTGGGTCCCTCTCCTCTGCCCGAGGTCTTCGTGGTGCCCTTTCCTCTGTCTGAGGCTGTCATGGTGCCCTTTCCTCTGTCCGAGGCCGTCATGGTTCCCTCTCCTCACCCTGACGTCGGCTCAGATTCCCCAACTTCTCCATCTTGCCCACCATTGATTCTTCCTGTTGGGCAGCTGCCTCCTGGACCACCCTTTCTGTTCAGGTAGCTAAAAAAACTGTTCGACCGCCTGACAGACTGTGCCATTGGGTTGGGTGGCTCATATTCTCTGGCAGGCCACCCGACTCTTACCACCTTGCCATCTGCCAGGCCTGGGACTTCGGCCGGCCACCGGGACAGTCTAGTTCTTTGGTCCAGGGGGCCTAGGTGCCTGGTTCTGTGTGGGTCCAGAGTGGGGCCTTTTTTTGCGTTGTTTCCTCTTTGTCTGGACTCCGCTGAGATGTTAATTCTGAAAGTTTTTCTTATTTTCTCTGGTTTGGTTTGGTCCCTCCGTGCCTGGGTCCCCCTCCTCCCACCCGGGGTGGGGTTGTTTCTTGCTGGGGTGGGGTTTTTTTGTGTTCTTTTCTTTTATGTTACCCTGGGGTGTCTAGTTTTCACCCCTTGAGAGGGGGGCTCTGTCATGATCTGAGCGCGGGGGGATTCCACCGGGCTCAGTCTTTCTGCCTTTTGTCATATTTGTACAGTATTGTCGTTTTGAGTTGCATCCCTGTTATTTTACAGTTGGTTCAACTGTCATGTATTCTGTATTGTTTTAGTATGATTTAGTTTCCTGTTTATGTTCAGTATAGTTTGTTATTCACATTTTTTTAGGTTACTTGTCTTTATTTTGCCACTGCTTTATATTTTTATTCTGTTCTGTTCTCTCTCTCTAGGCTGACATCTGTCAGTGATCTTTCCGGGTTGTTGCTCCGTGTAGGCGGGGTCCCTGTCAGCTGTCAGTTCACTCCCTCTCACTGCTCCCAGCTGGTCCTAATTATGAATCGCTGTTTTCTTCTGCCTGCTCATGTGACCCACACTTGTCATTGATTATGTAAATTGTTTTAACCCAATTTAAAGGCAGCTATTTTCATTTCTTGTTGCTGCTGTCTTGTTGGGAGTTTCTCTTCGTCTCCACCAGAGCCCTGCCTCACTCTGGTGCACTTCATTAGTAAGTTTATTCGTTGTTTGTATTTTGTGTTAGAGCACAGTTTGATCTTATGCTTTGTTATTTTCAATAAATGTCACAAACTCAAAGAGTTCAGAGACCTCACCTCTCTGCCCCAAAGGGCAATTCATGACACAGACAAACCACCCCGATTACATTACCTCTTTGGCGAAGGAAATAAAAGTTGAACTTATAGATTTTATTGGTCACAGAGATGAAGTATCTGGGGATAATTTTATACATATGAAGTCATAGTAAAAAGATTTGCCAGATAATCGAGGTTAATCTTTGCCATTTTTAAGATTATAAGACGCTCAACTGTGCTTTCCTGTTTATAAACTCTATGATCCTCTCACATCTGTGTTAATGGTTAACAGCTTGGTCCCAGATAAACCAACCAGTCATCAAACCAACAGAATGCCTCTATAATCGGGTCTTGAAAATCTTGCACAAAAAAACAAAATAGACATCACCACTGCAGCATTTTGAGAAGATACAAGCTTTTGAGTTCTAGTAATTTTGTTAATTTCCATGATGTGAAGTTTGTTTTTAAATGTTTGAATAGACTTTCTCCGCCACTGAATTTCACTTTTCTTTGCACAGTGGAGCAACGGTTAGCAGGGTGACCTCACAACTAAGAGATTCTCAGTTTGAATCCTTGGGCTGATGGGGCTTTTCTGTGATGACTCTGCATCTTCTGCATGAGCCTGTCTGGGTTTCCTCAGGTTTCCTCCCACAGTCCAAAGACATAAATCTTAGGTTATTTGGTGATTCTACACAGAGGTGAATGCAACTAGCAGTTAAAAGAGCTTTGAGTGGTCAGTAAGAGTAGAAAAATATTGCTTTCTATCGGTTATTTACATTTTTAAATCATCCTTTTTTACTGAGTAAGGAACACAAAAGTACATCTATTTATTTCAAATGGACTGTTTACACCTCCAGTTTTTTCTACAATTCTCCTTGGCCTCTTCCTGAATGCTTTTTGGTTTTTTAGGATCAGCTAATTCTTGCATCCTGTGTTCGTACTTTCCATGTTTTAACTATGTTTTTGTTATCTTGATTTTGTTCACCTTTGTCTTATTCCTGTCCATGGTGTGTTCATTCAGTCTGCCAGGCTATCTTTTCTAGTTTTTTTTTTTTTTGCATATTTTGCCTCCTCTGCTGATTTTGGAGCGTTTGTGATTTTCTGACTCTACATTTCTCCCTCCAGTCTCGGTATGGTGACAGAAACTGGGTGCATCCTTAAACTGCCATTGCCATACATACAGCATTACAATGTTGATTTATTTGGAAACATTAAATACACATAGCTTGGAATTTATTTGCATTAAAATCTCAGTGATTAAATTTGTACAAATGTGATGGGTGTGCGATGGGTCAGGGCTCAACAGATCAGAGCAAACAGTCGCACACGTGAGACTGACAGGCTGAAAGCACATGCAACCTTTAAACACGGCGCATCAAAGTTTCATCAACTTGACAAGCACGCACACACACACAGATCAACATATAAATTAATCACCCTTTGCACAGGTGCAGTGTGATCTGTCTGACAGTCAGTAAATCATACAGGTTTTATCGCTCTCAGACACATCACCAGGCTGTATTTTCTTTTTTTCCCCCAAGCTTTCTTCAACCACACCATATAAAAGTATTATTCAAATTAAATATGTGGGTCTGTGTGTTACTGTGTTTGTTGTTCTATTATTAAAAGTTAAATTTTGAAATACTGTCAACTCTAACCCTTTTTTCTTTGTGTGTATTTTTGAGCATTTTTTTTTTTCCTGGAGTGTTTTCAACATGGCTGTCACAGAGGTGCACGCAAGGAAGTGTCTTTTTAGCAGCAGAGGAAGCACTGAAGTTTGACAGAACATGCAAACAGACACAGACACAGGACAATGAAGCCAAATCCAGATAATTAATGCTGAAGTGACTTCGGAAAACTGATGCTGACAACATGTCAGCTCACAATGGCATCAAAAGTGAACAACTTGATGATAAATAAAGAAAAGAAATTACGCAAAACAAAACAGTAGGTTTGTGCATTAGTAGCTAGTATGAAATCTATTCAATCTAAAAGATGAATAATGCAAACAAAAATAAAACATAAGCAGAAAAACTGGGTCATTATGTTACTCCAGAGGAAAAAAACAAGAGCTGGAATGGGCTCAGTTTATATTTCCTTCTTTTTTGTTTTTTTTGTCATCATGTGTGCAGTTGACTTAAAAAAAAGAAAATCTTCAATGGTTCTATTGCATTTTTGTGTGGTGAGTTTGTTGTGACTATCTTTCTCTATTATTAATCACATGTGAGAACACACTCATCATTTATCATGTTTTTGTGGGTCAGATGAAGATGATAGCAACAAAACAAATCAACACTGGGGGAAACTTCAAATGTGTGTCAATTCCGACCCAACCCGCCAGTATGATTAATTTGTTTTTAGTGTCACTCATGCCTCACTGATATTAAAGAAGAAAACCCACAGATGTTGATGGATATTCTGGTAAATTTATAGACTTTAAAGGTCCTATTTGCTGTACTTTTTCCAAATGTTGACAGTTCTCACAGGCCTTCATCTTAATGAAATGTTTGGTCAAATTGCTGTTAATTATTTAGTTATTGCAGCATCATTGTGAATCATCTTTTGCAGCCTTCTTCAGAACGGTTCAGTGCATGTCTCTTTAAATGCCCATAAGCCGCAGTTAACTGTACTCTCCCTCTCTCTCAATGTTAGCTGACTAGTTCCTAGCTCGTGCAGCGAACCTGAGCCAACTAATGTAAGTTTGTCTTAAAAAATGAATGAATAATTCGTCGCTGGTGGACAGGAGTGTGTGGTTTCAGTGGTCAATAGGCTACAATCGGTCTCTGGAGTACAACATTCACAAATGAGTGAATGGCTAAACTGCTAGTGTCCCAGTAAGCGATAATAAACTATAATAAAGTAAGCTAAACTAATGCCTTGAGCAATGTATACAGACAAGTGTTGGTCATTGAACATGGATTCCAGTGGGGGTGAAGAGCTGAGGTGAGCTCTACTGCGGTTAGCCAGACAGACCCCGACTGCTTAGGCAAGCTAATGCTAACGGTTCATTGTAGCATCATGGTAAAAATATAACAAAATAGGCCAGAATGATGCAAGATACAGTCATGTGAAAAAATTAGGGCACCCTGTATAAGCCAGTGTGGGGTTTTTTACATATTTGGACATATGGATATTTAATATCAATGTTAAAAATACTGGGAGATTCACGTAATACAACTAAACAATTAAAAATGAATTAAAGACTTTTTTCAAATTTTCTGTAAAATGTAATTCTAAACAAATAGTGAGGAATAAATTAGGACACCCCCATCTTTTTTAGGACACTCTCACATTCATTCCCACTTACAATGGCTAAATTTTTAAAAAATGCAAATAAAAACAAAAACAAGGTTAGACATAGATACAGTGGGGTAAAAAAGTATTTAGTCAGCCACCAATTGTGCACATTCTCCCACTTAAAATATGAGAGAGGTCTCCAATTTTCATCATATGTATACCTCAACTATGAGAGACAAAATGAGAAAAAAAAATCCAGAAAATCACATTGTCTAAAGAATTTATTTGCAAATTATGGTGAAAAATAAGTATTTGGTCAATAACAAAAGTTCATCTCAGTACTTTGTTATATACCCTTTGTTGGCAGTGACAGAGGTCAAACGTTTTCTGTAAGTCTTCACAAGGTTTTCACACACTGTTGCTGGTATTTTGGCCCATTCCTCCATGCAGATCTCCTCTAGAGCAGTGATGTTTTGGGGCTGTCGCTGGGCAACACGGACTTTCAACTCCCTCCAAAGATTTTCTATGGGGTTGAGATCTGGAGACTGGCTAGGCCACTCCAGGACCTTGAAATGCTTCTTACGAAGCCACTCCTTCGTTGCCCGGGCGGTGTGTTTGGGATCATTGTCATGCTGAAAGACCCAGCCACGTTTCATCTTCAATGCCCTTGCTGATGGAAGGAGGTTTTCACTCAAAATCTCACGATACATGGCCCCATTCATTCTTTCCTTTACACGGATCAGTCGTCCTGGTCCCTTTGCAGAAAAACAGCCCCAAAGGACGATGTTTCCACCCCCATGCTTCACAATAGGTATGGTGTTCTTTCTCCTCCAAACACGACAAGTTGAGTTTTTACCAAAAAGTTCTATTTTGGTTTCATCTGACCATATGACATTCTCCCAACCCTCTTCTGGATCATCTAAATGCTCTCTAGCAAACTTCAGACGGGCCTGGATATGTACTGGCTTAAGCAGGGGGACATGTCTGGCACTGCAGGATTTGAGTTCCTGGCGGCGTAGTGTGTTACTGATGGTAGCCTTTGTTACTTTGGTCCCAGCTCTCTGCAGGTCATTCACTAGGTCCCCCCATGTGGTTCTGGGATTTTTGCTCACCGTTCTCATGATCATTTTGACCTCACGGGGTGAGATCTTGCGTGGAGCCCCAGATCGAGGGAGATTATCAGTGGTCTTGTATGTCTTACATTTTCTAATAATTGCTCCCACAGTTGATTTCTTCACACCAAGCTGCTTACCTATTGCAGATTCAGTCTTCCCAGCCTGGTGCAGGTCTACAATTTCGTTTCTGGTGTCCTTTGACAGCTCTTTGGTCTTGGCCATAGTGGAGTTTGGAGTCTGACTGTTTGAGGTTGTGGACAGGTGTCTTTTATACTGATAACGAGTTCAAACAGGTGCCATTAATACAGGTAACGAGTGGAGGACAGAGAAGCCTCTTAAAGAAGAAGTTACAAGTCTGTGAGAGCAAGAAATCTTGCTTGTTTGTAGGTGACCAAATATTTATTTTCCACCATAATTTGCAAATAAATTCTTTAAAAATCCTTCAATGTGATTTTCTGGATTTTTTTTCTCATTTTGTCTCTCATAGTTGAGGTATACCTATGATGAAAATTGGAGACCTCTCTCATCTTTTAAGTGGGAGAACTTGCACAATTGGTGGCTGACTAAATATTTTTTTGCCCCACTGTATGTGAACACCGCTTAATAAAGAACTGAATATTTAAAAGGGTATCCAAATTTTTTCACATGACTATACTGACTGTGGATTAGTGAACCAGGTGGAAACAGGGACGTCTATTAGGGTCACTGAAATGTAAAGAAAATACAATATAAATGCATTTGGTAAGCTAACTCCCTAGTAAGATAAGATAAGATAAGATAAGCCTTTATTAGTCCCACAACGGGGAAATTCCAGGATTGCAACAGCACAGGGATAGCAACACTCAGAGCAACAATCAGAAGGCAAGAAAAAAAAAACAAGCAAGCAAGAGCAGCTAATAAACATATGTACGTATTACTATAAAATATATATATATACACACACACACAGACACACAGTGCAGAGCATTGTAGCTGGATGGAATAAATATATGAATATATGAACACACAGTGCAGAGCATTGTAGCTAGATGGAATAAATATGTAAATATATAAACACCCACAGTACGGAGCATTGCAGCTAGGTGGAATAAATATGCAAGTATATAAACACACACAGTGCGGAGCAATGTAGCTAGATGGAATAATATGTAGATATATAAATATATAAACACCCACAGTACGGAGCATTGTAGCTAGATGGAATAAATATGCAAATATATAAACACACACAGTGCAGAGCATTGTTGCTAGATGGAATGAAACAGCATAACCGTCTACTTAGTTATCCTACATGGTATGATTATGTGCCCATACATATTCTCACCCTCCATAGCGACCGGTATGTTCCTAGTTGTATGCCGGAGAGGACCATTGTGTAAGTCTATTGCATCTTTTGCATTCAAAAAACTATTAGTTTGTTACGTCTTTTTGCTATCTCTGCGAGCAGCCCTGCTTAGGTTGTACAGTCTGACAGCCGTTGGTAGGAAGGACCTACGAAACCTCTCGGTTGTGCACCTGGGATGATGTAGTCTGCTGCTAAATGAGCTCCTCAGTGCATTCAGTATGTCCTGCATAGGGTGGAACTCGGACTCCAGCAGAGATGACAGTTTAGCCACCGTCCTTCTCTCTCCTATCTCCTCCATCGGATCAAGGCGCTGCCCCAGGACAGAGCTAGCTTTCTTAATCAGTTTGTTCAGTCTCTTCCTATCGGCTGCAGTAATGCCACTGCCCCAGCAGACCACTCCAAAAGTGATGGCTGATGCCACCACCGTGTCATAGAATGACTTCAGCAGCGCCCCTTGTACACCAAAAGACCTGAGTCTCCTCAGCAGGAACAGCCTGCGCTGTCCCTTCTTGTAGAGTGCATCAGTATTGTGTGACCAGTCTAGTTTATTGTTCAGATGAATACCCAGGTACTTATAGGATGTCACCATCTCGATGTCTGTTCCCTGTATATTTACTGGTACTGTGAGGGGCTGCCCATGCCTGCGGCAGTCCACCACCAGCTCCTTAGTTTTCCTCGCGTTGATCTGGAGGCAGTTCCGATGGCACCAGTCCACGAAGTCCTGGATAAGCCCTCTGTACTCAGCTTCATCTCCATTGGAGATGAGGCCAACGATCGCAGAGTCATCAGAGAACTTCTGTAGATGGCAGTGTGTTGTGTTGTGTGAGAAGTCCGCAGTATAAAGAGTGAACAGGAAGGGAGCCAGCACCGTTCCCTGGGGGGCCCCCGTGCTACTGATGATCGTGTCGGACACACAGTCCCGGGTTCTCACAAACTGAGGCCGGTTCGTGAGGTAGTCCAGGATCCATGATGACAGGTGCTGGTCCACCCCTGCGCGCAGCAGCTTGTCCTTCAGGATCATCGGTTGGATGGTGTTGAAAGCACTGGAGAAGTCAAAGAACATGATCCTCACCATATTCCCGGGCTTCTCCAGGTGGGACAGAGAACGGTGAAGGAGGAAGATCACCGCATCCTCCACCCCAATGCCATGCTGGTAGGCGAACTGGAGTGGATCCATCGCTGGTTCCACCAGGGGGCGGAGGTGAGCAAGGAGCAGTCTCTCCAGGGTCTTCATCAAGTGGGACGTCAAGGCCACCGGTCTGTAGCTGTTCAGGTCTTTGGGGTGGGAAGTTTTTGGTACAGGTACCACACAAGATGTTTTCCACAGCTGTGGTACCCTCCCCAGTTTCAGGCTCATGTTGAAGATATACGTCACAATCCCACACAGCTGGTCTGCACAGGACTTGAGGAGCTTTGCGCTGATGCCGTCCGGTCCCGGCGCCTTCCTCGCCTTGATCTTCCTCAGCTCCGTCCTCACCTGGGTCCTGGTCAGGGTCAGGATGGGGGGCTGTGTGTTGGGAGTGGGGGGGTGTTGGTAGAGTGGGGAGTGGGCAGCAGGACTTGATTTCTTTAGAGGCAGCAGTGGTTGTTGTGCAGTCAGGGGGGAGGGCGGTTGGTCAAATCTATTGAAAAACAGATTCAGGTTGTTCGCCCACTCCCTGCCCCCTGTGGCCTGGGGGGAGGTATTCTGGAGCCCCGAGATGGTTTTGAGGTTTCTCCAGACCCCGCTGATGTCGCTCTGTTGCAGCTTGTCCTCCATCTTCTTCCTGAAGCTGTCCTTGCCTTCTCTGATCTTTCTCCTCAGCTCCCTCTGTACGGACTTCAGCATCTCCCTGTTCCCCGACCTGAAGATCCTCTTCTTCTCTCTCAGAAGTGTTTTTATCTCAGGGTTGATCCAGGGTTTGTTGTTTGAGTGACGCCGTATGGTCTTGGTGGGAACGGATTTGTCCACACAGAAGCTGAGGTAGCCCGTGAAGGTGTGAATGAGGCCATCGATGTCCTCACCATGTGGATCGCAGAGCTGCTTCCAGGCGGTGGCTTCAAAACAGCCCTTTAGGGTGTCCATTGTCTCCTCAGACCATAACTCCACAGTGTGCATGGCCGGAGGTTGTCTGTGCACTAGGGGTTTGTACACCGGCCGGAGATGAACCAAGTTGTGATCCGATCTCCCGAGTGGGGGGAGTTGTGATGAGGTGTACGCCTCCTTAGTGTTTGCGTAGAATAAATCCAGTGTTTTATTGTCTCTAGTGTGGCATGTGACATACTGGGTGAACGTGGGTAGAATGGGAGACAGTGAAACATGGTTGAAATCGCCTGAGATGAGGAGAAGAGCATCTGGGTGTTCTGTCTGCAGCCTGCTGGTTACTGAATGGATGACGTCACGTGCTGTCCCAGCGTTCGCCGTCGGATTTGCATAAACAACAATGCAGATCACGTGTGAGTGTTCTCTCGGGAGATATATAGGCCTCATGCTAACAGCTAGCAACTCAATGTCTTTGCTGCAGTGTCGTTGTTTAACAGTGATATGTCCCGGTCTGCACCAGTTGTTGTTAACATACATGATCACTCCACCGCCCCTAGCCTTGCCACTGTCTGGTGTTCGGTCAGCTCGTATCATGTGAAAACCCTCCAGCTCAATGTTAGCATCTGCTGCTAGTTCAGTTAGCCACGTCTCAGTAAACAAAAGGAGAGAGCACTCCCGGTATGTGCTATCATAACGGGAGATAGCCGCTAGCTCATCTAACTTTCCCAGTATCGACCGTACATTTCCCATGACAACAGATGGAAGGGAGGGTCTGTACCTTATATTTTTTGTCCTCCGCCTTACTCCAGCCCGGCAGCCGCGGCGTTTTCGCCTCAGTTCACTCGGTATGTCGAGTTTTTCCAATGGGACCGGGTGGCGGTTGAATGCTAGCAGCTGTTCTCTGCTGTATCGTATCCTGCTATAGACAGTGGCTCCGTCCACCGGCTCAGGAGACATTTAGGACGATCTGTGTGTCCGTGATATAAGTGGGGTGAAAAAAAAAGACGGATCAAAAGAGAGAGGAAGGGAAAAAGACTCGGAATCGAGCCGCTGTTGCAAAAGGCAGCCGACTCGTGTGGCGCCGAGAGAAAAAAAAAAAAAAAAAGCACTGTTTCCTCTGAAGCTGCTTGGGCTCACACTCTGGGCAGACTGGATCCTCACAGTCAATAAGCACAGTGATGGGTTCTAACTTAATATCAGATCATTTGTTAGTGATGTAGGGAAAAGAAGAGCAAAACTGTCTTCTTCCCATTTTGTTGAAATGTTAAGATATAATTATTTTTAAGTGAAGAGAGATTTTAATATTTTCACTGTAGTCACATAAAGCATTTCACAAGGTTAAAACCCACAAACACATCATGTTTGAGTGAATGGAACCTTTAAAAAGTTGTAAACCAACATTGTGACACAGAAAAAGAAAACGACAGAGAGCAGGGGAAAAAGAGCAAACACGAAACTAGAAATGTTCCTCTTTATTGTCCATGGTCAGCAACCTTGTCAATAAAGTTTAGCTTTCACAAACCGCTGCTGACATCACTGGAGAACTCGCCGGTGGACATCTGACCTCCAGAACAAGAAAAAGTGTGTACTCAAGTGTGTATTTCAGCTTACTAGAGCCCTGATACGCCCGAAGCGCCACTTGTCACTATTAATCAAGAGTGTTCACTTGTGTGTGGCTGTATGTGAGATAGGTTAAGCAAAAAAAGTGGCATTTTATATAGACGGACCATCACAGGTTTAAAACAGTTCATATACTGTATATTCAGCATGTGCCTTCATTTGTTTCTGTGTGTGTGTGTGTGTGTGTGTGTGTGTGTGTGTGTGTGTGTGTGTGTGTGTGTGTGTGTGTGCGTGTGTGTGTGTGTGTGACAGTAATATTGTGGGAGATTTTTAGGCCACGGGTTGTGTGTAATGCAAGCTGGCACGGTGATGCATGTGTGTAGTGATGATGCGCCCTGTCACCGAGGTAACCAGAGGGCAAGGCTTTATTAGAGCTCGCCTCTGACCAAACCAAAAGTGACACACAAATACACACACACAGAGGGAAAAAAAAACCACACAGTCAGACTCTCTCGTTACCTCTCAAGCTGTTTATCTATAGTAAAGCTTGCAAAGGCAGAGCTGCCTCTTCCCATCCTCTGCCCAAATAATGTTAAAACATCGGGCTTAGGGTGATTAAACATCAGCCCTGTTTTGGTAGTGAAGGAAAAATATCTACAGGATTGAGTTTTAAAACTGCCCTATGGATATGTTGTTTGTTTCCCAGAGACCTTAAAGGTCTGATGACACATTTTTGACTTCATCTAATTTTTCAACACATAATACAATATGACGAAATAGGCTGGTCTGTGCAGCTGTAAGTCAAACAAGCTTTTTTCACGCGAATATCCAACGTTTTCATGAGTGCCACGTCACCAGTTGCGTCAGTGGCTAGAAAACCCTCTGGCCATGCTGTAACGTCATCGACAGAACACAGCACTTGGCTGCCCATTGTACACACAGGATGGAAGTGGTAGAAAACATCGACGATGGTTCCAGCACATGTAGTCTGGAATTGGTTTGTGTTGTCCAATCTTCAGACGATTATAGTTCCGAAGAATGAGATGACAATCAAGAATCTGGGGGCATCAGACCGTATAGGTTTGAGCCGTGCCAAGCGGGCATCGTGTCTAGCGAGTCAGACTCCGTGACAGTCAGCTGTTCATGGTTTGTGTGCATCATCTGCCGTGTTGTCAGCCAGCCAATATTGCCAACACTATCACGACGTGTTAGCCACTCCACACAGCCGTGGTTCTGTTGCGCCCCTTGAAGCGATGTCGGCTCTGGGGCACAACCGTGGTTAATACGTCTCCTCTCCATGTTCGCTGGGCGATGTCAGCCCCGAACGCCTACTGTTTGTATTTCTGTGTATTTTTGTAAGTCTTCATCTTTTGGGATCAGTCTTTATGTTCAACACATGTGCTGTGGTGAATCATGTGCGTAAATCCATTCTTCCTTCCCCTCCTCGTGCGCTCCTTGTCATGACCCTCCGTGCGCTCTTAAGCAGGGCATGGAGAGGGAGGATGAAATAACGAGCATTTATGTGCAGGGTTCACCACAGCACATTTAATACAGAAAGACAGACAATTCCCAAAAAGGTGAAGACCTACAAAAAACACAAACACACTTACTGATGGCGTTCGGGGGCCGGCATCGCCCAGAGAACAAATGAGAGGAGACGTGTTAGCCACAGGTGCGCCCCAGAGCCGACATTGCTTCAAGGACGCATGAGAACCATGGCGAACATGGAGTGACTAACACATCGTGAGAGTGCTGAAAATACTGGCAGACTAACAGCACAGATGACAATACTATGGACCAGCAGTGCGTGACTGGCAAACGGCCGCTAAGTACAAGCACTGCTGGTGATGTTGTTTTGAGAAGCACCTGGGCGAGGACTGGGAAACATGATCAGCGGGAGTTTGAATCAGCTGGTGATAATGAGAGAGGGGACGTGGCTGGACCGGCGAGCGTCAGCATGTGATTACAGAAAGTAGGTTAAAGCTGCACGTAAATCCATTAATCCTTCCCCTCCTCGTGCGCTCCTCCTGCATAAAAGCGCACGAGAAGCGCACGAGACGGCTTATGACAGTTGGAGCTGAAGCGTGTGATATGGTCTTTCACAGCCTGCTGTTTATCTAAGCCTGCGACACAACGCGAAGGCATAGCCGTAAAATTAAAACAAGAAACCAGAGAAACTGTGAGCTACAAAGCTGCTGTCATTCTAGTTAACAACACCGGAGTCCGTTCTGTCAATTACGTCACTGGGGTGCCGCTCTTAATTCGGTGGGTGGCACCACAGTCCAGTCAGCGGCTGTGGTTTTTTGATGATAACTAGTTTATGCAGGAGCTGTTGTAAATATTATATTGATCATAGACAATGACTTTTGGGTTTACACGACATGCTAAAAAATGTCAAAAACGTGTCATCAGCACTTTAAGTTGTCCATCATCACATACTAAGAAAAGAAATCCAGTGGATGTGCAGTGTATTATTCTTAAAAACTTCCTGCACTATTAACAAAGTGAAGAAATAATCTATCGTTCTATATATAACATATGGATTTTGTGGGCTGAGTCTAACAGTTTTAATAAAGTATAAATTGTCAAAAAAAAAAAATTCTAGCACTTCTGATACTGGAGAGTTTTTCTACAACTGTGTCTATGCCCACAGACTTCAATTTTCACAAGAAAGTAAACACATTTACAGCCACTCTTAACACATATGTTTTAAATGTTTGCACATTTTAAGTAATGTGGTCATTTGGAGTGAAAACCTTTCAGCATATGTTTAATTAAGTTATCTGAACTACACTCTAGGGCTGTTAATCTGTAGAACCCTGAACAACTGCATACAATTATAAAACTGAGTGCTTTTCAGTTACAAAAATTCAACATGCAGTGAGGGTATATTTAATAAGACTTCATAACATACAGTAAATTATGAAAAACTGTATAATCCAATTTCTTTTATTACTTTCTTGTTTTCTAGTTTGCTTAATGGTGTTTGAGGAAAAACAAAACTTCTCAGATTTTATGAAAATTATTCTAGAGGGCAATTTCTAGAAAGTAATGATGATAACCGAAGCATTATGGCCTACCAAAAACATGTAGGTTGAGGGCGCTCGCGCACGCAGCGACCAGCAGCCAGTGGCTTGTCACCAGACTGCAAACCAAGTCTACCTACGGGTACAAATAAGTAACCAAAAAAAAAAAAAAAAAAAAAAAAAAAATTGCTGAAAAGCTGAAAGTGGCAAGAGTATATATCTGAATCTAAAAGATGAAAACCAAATCCCTAAAAAACAAACACCTAGACAGCTGAAAGAGCATGCCTGTGAGAAAAGGGCTGGCTCAGATATGGGCCGGGCTGGGTTTGGGTTATTAATCTCTAATCTCAACAGTTACAAGGCAGAGTCTGTTTTTTATCTGACCCCACCCCAAAGCCGCCGTACTCTACTACCGCACCTCCTCTGGCTTTCCCTTTACATGCTGCAAAAATTAGGAGCACGCATTGTTATGTACTAAAACGCTGATGAGCCAATGAAGAGGGAATGTGGCCTACTGAACAGACTCCACAGGGACAGCGCATTTCTATTTGCTCTTCTACTGTGTTCTACGATTTGGGCTGGAAATTGAGTGGAAACAGTCAAAAAAAAAAGTCAGCTTTTTCCTACTTTTAGATACTGCCACTATAAAATCATAAGTCTTTAGGGCATGTTGTGATTTAGTTATCTGACAAATAATAAGAGCCTACTGTTTAATCCAACCAAGCAGGTTGTACTCCAGTCTTGGTGAGTAAAACTCACAGTTTTTGTTAAGCCTCAGAGTGTACAGTTTCTATTAAAGCCTCACAACACAATGCACGCTTCTGACTCTGTTTTATCTGAAGATGCCAAGAAAAATCTGGGGAAATGCATGAAAATCAAAGAAAAAATGGGGCTACGCTAAATAACAGTTCACACAAACAGACTTCTCCCCAGTCTCTGTTGCAAACATCAGGTCTGTTGTCAACACAATGGACAAGCCATAGTTGGATTTATCATACTGACTGACTTACTTGGAATACCTGTGTGATGA
The DNA here is from genome assembly GCA_020510985.1 of Pholidichthys leucotaenia. Lineage (NCBI taxonomy): Eukaryota > Metazoa > Chordata > Actinopteri > Cichliformes > Pholidichthyidae > Pholidichthys > Pholidichthys leucotaenia. The sequence goes on from CM035842.1 coordinate 297,863,906, forward strand.
CAACAGAATTGTGGCTTCAAGCAGAAATTTAGAATTCAGCTATCAAGCAAGCTACCTCGCTAGCAGGTCGCTAAACCCAACAAAGCCAGTCTAAAGAGGGCTGTATATAAACTTTATTATGCTCATTGTGATGCTTAGTAAAGGTTAAATGTTGGAACAGCTGGAGGACCATTTGTCTTGGCCGAGCAACATAACTGGTGAAACAAATGTGAATGTATTGCTATCAAAGTGATATATACCAGGTATATAACACCAATATCACTTTTAGGTTATGGCTGTTTTTCCTTGACAGAATGTTTAACCCTTTAACTGTCCACATTTTATGGACAGGTCGCGCGCCCCCAGTGGCACAGCGCAGCAACTGCACATGTCAACTTACTGACGTCCCCCGGCTATACTGAGAATTTGTACCAATCTGTATTGATCTGACAGTTTAGAAGGTGGCAGACACGTGCCAAAGGAATCATGGCTGACATGGAATATAGCAAAGAAGAAGAAATCCTCATTATTATTCTTCCTTTTTCCACTTTGAATTCACACACCAATGTGGATGCCGCCATGTTTGGTCATCGCTGCCGTGATAATGACTGAAACTGCATGAAACGGGGAAAACAGCTGCGTAATACAAACAAAATTCATGTGGGATAATCATAAGAGTTTGTAGATGTGGAAGCAGGTGTAAATTGCTAAGTAAACACGATACATTGACCACGATGGACGAAAAACTGAGAGCCCCCATTACCCACAAGCGGCTGGATTTCCACAAGAAAAATGCACCAAACAGAAAAAATAGCCGCGTAATACAAACAAAATTCACGTGGGATAATCATAAGGGTTTGTAGATGTATAAGCGGGTGTAAATTACTAAGTAAACATGAAACATCAACCATGATAGACGAAAACGGACCGGTCACGTGGGCGAGCGAGCCCCCCCCACCCCCACCCCCACCCGGCAACAGGTAAGTCAAAAATTTATGTTTTTTTTGACATTTTATTGATTTTCTGGTTCATATACTTTGAAGATTAGATAAAAACATACCCCTGTAGACAAATTGGCATCAAAAAACAGACCATTCTTTGTGTAAATGTGTCCAAAGTCCACTTTTGACTGAGTTATGTAATTTATTTAGCTGAAATTAGATGCATAAATTTATTCATATCTGAAACTTTGGATCATATTCTACATCTTTCTAATTGACAGTGAGCCATTATCTCTTGCAACTTTCAAGTTATAGCCTTGGAAATCTGAACTATTTTATTGACAAATCTTTTTACCACTCTTGGCCGCTGGGGGGGGGGGCTTGACCACCCTTTAAGCATTCCTGTCACCATATGGTGCCTGGGGCAGTTAAAAGGTTAAGGGCCCTCAGGAAATTGTCTAATTTCACTCTTTAATTGGTCCAAAAAATTGCAAAGAGTGTACCATTGTTGTGCATGGGTGCCTGTAGTGGCTCTTCTGTATCAGTAGGTGGCAGTATGAATGCAATAATGGCTACTTCTTCTTCCTCTTCTTCTTCATGTGTTTTATGGAGGTTAATGACCTTGATAAGACATACTTGAGGTCACGGTGTCAAGATGAAAAACAGTGATGGATAAATGTTTTAACACAACTGCCAAATGTACTGACGACATGTCTGCGCATCAGTGGGACATTTGCATTGCAACATTTTTCAGTTTTCATTACAATTCAGCCACCTACAGGCTGACTGACATTACAAAATGCTTCCACACTGGAGCTTTGGAATTCAGTTTTCTATTTACTTGACCAAACTTTCTGAAATTGTGCAGCTGTCAGCAAACTCAGCCATGAGCAGTCCTGCTGAGCTCCCTGCTGAGATGGATAGATGGACTGGTGGAGCTCTGTAACAGTTTTATCTACTGCTTGTGCTTTAGTGCTGAAAACAGCCAATATCAAAATGCAGTTTCTGGAAGAGGTAGTGACATTTTCCAGCTCTTGTGCCCTTACAGATAATGTTGTGAACTCACACATGGCAGTTTTTTTTTTTTTTTTTTTTTTTTGGGGGGGGGGGGTGCTCCACGGGACATACAAAGCGTCTAGAGGTTATGAAGGTAACCCTGCCTCTCCGCAGGGTGAACATCAAGAAAAACAAGAAGAAGCAGAAGAAAGATTGCATTCATACTGCCACCTATAGACATGGAAGAGCCACTACAGGCACTGATGCACAACAAAGGCAAATTATTTGCAATTTTTGGACCAATTAAGTTCCCACAGCACCCTAAACGATCTCTCAAGGCACCCCGGTTGAAAAACGCTGATCTAAGGTAGCTGATCACACCCTCAGGGGCAAATATGGCCCCTTCTGGTTCCAAAAAAAATTCTAAAATAAAACCAGTAACAGTTCAATTCTAGGCTTCAAATGAGACTTTATAAACCAATAAACAACACTCATCTCTTGCACAGTATATTACCCATGACTTTGCCACATAAGGGCACTAAATATGCCACCTTATAATCTTCTGAACTACTGTAAATTGTTGTAAGCCTAAAAATCCGCAATTATAAAAGCAAAGCAATATTTATGCATTTACATATTGCTGAAACAAGAGGAAACTCTAGATTAATCTGGGAATCCCTGGTCTCACCTCTCAGCCTCCCATGATGCACCTTTTGTCTCCAGAATGTGAATGTTTTCAGAGAGCTTGACAGCTTCAGCACACAATAATGGCACATCACTGTCATCTACATGTTATAAATATCAATAGACTGTACCTGTGGGCATCAGTACTGAGGCAATTTCACATCCCCCAGTGAGCTCTTTTTCAGGCTTGAAGATGAAACTTTTTACGGTTGCACTGCCAAACATTTGTAATGTATGGAATTCATATTTCTTATATTATTTCTTGCAATAATCATCCATCTTTTTCCTCTCTAGTCTCTATTTCATAATAAATAAATAAATATTAACAAGCTAAAATATTCAGGGTAAAAATATTAGCAATGCGGCATCTCAGTCCATCGTTATGGTCGTCAGAGCCCTGCAGGAGCCTCAAACCTCCAACAAGAGCACTTTTCAAGAAGTGAAATCAACATATTTGTTTTTTTTTTTTTAAATTTCTCTCCTCTTCTCATCTCTCATCTGATATTTCTAATAAATAAACATGAGGCTCAACTCCTTCCACATGCAAGCCTCGTTCTTTTTTTATTGTGATATCTTTCTAACAACCAGACTCTAGATCAATATTTATAATCGCCAAAATTCATCAAAACTCCAAAACATTTTCTTTACTGAGACGGTTCAATGCCTGGCTGTGAAAAGCACCGCTCTTTATGTGCTGAACCTGAATCTATTTTTATATATGTGGACTGGCTCTTTTCATGTTCGGACACATGTCTCCTGCTGTGCAGATTCCTTATCCCTCTTCTACTATTCAGCAAGGGGGGGGAGATATTCAGAATATAAATAAACATTAGATCTTAGGTTTTCTTACAAAAAATTTAATGCTCCTTGCAGAAAGAAAATTTTCCCAACTGATTAGAAATTCATGGCTAAAAACAAAGAAGAACAAATGTTTTAATTTCCAGCAGGGATTTCTAACCCCAACCGTGTTGGAGCTGAGGTCAAGCTACACATGAGGTGGGACCTTTACACAGGACAGCTTACAGTAAGAGCTTCGTTATCCAAAATACCCCATCTAATATTTATATTCATGCCGCTCACTTCCACTTTGATTTCTCATTTCTTTCTCCTCTGACATCTCTTATGCAGAATAATAAACTCGACTCGACTCGCCCGTTTACATATTCAGACATATTCTTGATTCTGATATGGATATTCTTTGGATAATGAGCTGACTATTTACATTTAACTTTTCTCCACCACCTCCCCTCGCTGCTCTCGCTCCTGTCTCCTACCCCCCCCCTTCCTCCTCCTCCTTCGTACCCCGCTTTATGTCACTCCCGCATCCTTCTCCCTCTTTCGCCTTTACCCCCCCTCACCCCCCCCCACACACACCGCTCTCTTCCCTCCTCCCTGCCCCCCTCCTCTGCCTCTCTCTGGGAGATGAATTGAATATGTAAGCTATTGGATGTGAATGAATAAAGCATCCCATCTCAAACACACATTGGTGACACCTTATTAACCACATGTCAGATGCACATGACAACTGGAGCGCCCCCACACACACACACACACACACACACACACACGCGCGCGCACAGTTTCCATTCGCTTACAATGGAGCAAACGCACACATATATATAAAAAAAAAAATCCACACACAAACACATTCAAGCCCAAGACTGACACACACATTTGAACTCCCCTCATTAGTTGACAGTGTGTTAGCGAATTTACATTTCACCCGTCTGACACAGCGGACGTGCAGCTGATTGGTCAATAGAATATGAAATTCCAAAAGTTCAATAAACGGAACCATATGCAACTGGTTCCTGAGACTCACAGTGGTACCGTTTGTGCTACACCGTGCATGGCAGTGACACAACAAACACAGTTAATGATAATCTTAGGATAACAAAGGCCAGGGGCAAATTTTAGTCGTCACCATTTGACCTACACAGCAGCATTTGCATTTAAGAGGAAAGGGTAAGCATTAGTAAGGACCCCTTTAGACAGATGGAGATCGTTGGGTGACCACTGAGAGATCAAAAATTTGCCAGATCTCTCAACAATCTTTCAACAATCTCTCAATGAGCCCTCAATGATCACAATTATCTCCCAATGATCTCTCAGCAATTTTTCAATGAACTCTACTGCTCTTTCATCAAATGTTCAGCCATCCATCACTGATCTCTAAGCCATCTCCAGATTCTGGGTGGAAAAATTTGGCATTGATTGAATGATCGCTGAGAGTTCACTGAAAGATTGCTGAGAGATGAGTGGGAGATCAATGAGATTGTTGAGTAGTCAAGGAGAGCTCAAGGAGTACACAGTGATCTCACTGATCTCCCAATGATCTCTTGGCGATCTTTTGATAAATGTTACATTGATGTATCGTCAGTTACACTGATTTATAGGTAGCAAATAATTATTACAACTCAACTCTACTTTCACAGAGTTATGTTAACTAAAAGATAAACTGTGAGCGTTGTACAAACTTTTTGAACAAAACACAGTTGATGTATTCCTTTTATGTTTTCGCCTGGAGGGGGAATATTAGGCTTTCTTCATCTTTGCAGCAGGTTTGTTTGGCCAAAATGCCAGTTGTTCATAAACTAGATGCTCTAACAAACTGCTCAGTTTGATCACAATTGCTTGCAAAGCACGGAGACAGACACTGCATGCAAAAACACTATTACTGAATTTCACCAGACACTGAAAGTTCTGACTAGATTTGTCATATAGTAACTGATTCATAACATCGCTGCCTTGTTGCTGCTGCCTAAAATGTTGACTATAGTGTTCCTGAAAATATAATGTCACTGAAAATAAAAGAAATGCTTTGAATTTTCACTAAAGACAAAATAAAGAATCGAGGGGGAAAGACCGCAGAGATGGCATCCAACTAATGAAATCCTCACCTCTGACGATAAGTCCTGCAAAGTTAGACACGCCAGAACCGCGCTCTGACTGGGTGACGCAGCGATACAGATCTTGATCCTGACTGGTGACTTCTTTGAGGTGGAAGGTGGCAGCAAATCGCCTGTGGTTGATGTTTTTGGTCACAGCCACTGGGATGTCTTCCCCATTTCTCCTCTGGATTACAGGCAGAAAAACACACAATAGCAGGTGCTGTAGAGGGTTAAGTGCCCAGCTCAAGGTCATAAGCAACTAAACCACACACGCACACACACATCGTCCCCCCCCCCCCCCCGAAGTGACAGTCTGTTTGAAGGTCATGACTACAATAGAACCATAATGAAATCAGCAGCTATTAAACTCTTAATCAAGTTCGAAGCTAGATGTATGGCCCGGAGTCAGTGTGTGTGTGTGTGTGTGTGTGTGTGTGTGACACTTAAGCATACCAGTCATAACTGAGCATACCAGTGCTGAGAACACAGTTCTCAGCACTGGTATCTTTGTACCACCTGTTTAAGTGCATTAAAACATACTACACCCAACATACTGCAGATTTCTAACCACTGCAGTCATTCATTCACTCACTAATTTGGGACAGCTCATATCAATCAACATTAGAGTGTAAATGTGTCCAATCATTTCCAGTTTATCTTTTAAAAAAAATCAACTCACCCACAACACATTTAACACAATGATGACAATTAATGTAGAGACCGTGAGCCTTCCGTGATCATCATTTTACAAATGAGACCATCCACAAACGATGCCAACAGCAGCCGACCGTTGAAGAGCAAGTGCAGACTGTCGTGACCGGCTACCGCACCGACTCCTACTGCGACAATGACCCACGCACTGGAGAATCCAATGCGATGCACTGAATTTGAAGATGACTTAAAACCTCGGAACCTCAACCTCAATCAAGCTAAGGCCAGCGCCACGGACCATAAAGCGTGGGAGAGCATCGTCAAAAGACGTCCAACAACCTGCGACACCCACAGCAGCGTAATGTTGCGAGGACGGCTTCCCTCTTCAGGTGCCAGCTAGGGACCCAAGAAGAACGTAGGGACCATTTAATTGAAAGTAAACAATCTTTTGTCATCCACTCAGCTTCCACCGCTTATCCATCCAGGCATGCAGGTCATGGGGGCAGCAGTCCAAGTGGAGTAGCTGGACTACTGGAGGGCAAACCTATGGGATTCCCATGAAATGTGAACGGATGGGCAGAATGAGGGTATAAAAAAAAAATGCAAATTTACAAAAAGGTGCAAAATTCTGAGAGAAATTTAAAAGTTGAGGAAAAACAACTGCAAAGTTACTAAAAACAAAGCAAAAACACCCCTGAAATTCAGGTGAGAAAAGTCACAAACGTAAACGCTGCAAAATTACATGAACAAAGTTGCCAGTTTATGAGAAAAAAAATGCTGAGAGGCCAGTTTACACATAATTGGATTATAGTATAAACAGATATTTTATGACTTCCTGCATAGTAAAGGTTGCTGAGCCCTGGGCTACTTCTTCAGAGCATGGACTGGATCAGGTCAAGTTCTTCCCCAAGCGCTATAAAATTAATGTACTAACTGCTATGATTTTTTGACAGAGTGACTAATTTAGTTACATTTACATTAAACGAGTCACCGTGGTTCATCCTGGATTTCCACGGGATTAACAAAATGTTACTATATCACAATCTTATCTTAAATCTGCACGTGTGCCCTTGTGAGTACTGCTGTACCTGCAGCCAGAGTTTGTTGCTGGTGGTGTCTCGTCCGGTGGCGATGCACTGGAACGTAGCATTTTGTCCAGCGTTCACCTCCACGTCCCCGAGGCGCAGGAAATGAGGAGATTTATCTACAGGAAATGAGTTCAAACAAATAGAGGAGATCAGATTGAGTAAACAGCAAGGTTATAGACAGGTATTTGTGTTTTAATGTTTTTAATTTTGACAGTCGAAATGAGGTGGCCTACAGGTCAGCTTATCACAAACTTTATATACATATATGCTGTGTATTTCAGGACGGAGTGTTACCATAGGGAACATGTTCACGCCTATATTTATTATCATTATTGAATTTTTACCACTGGGAGGTAACATCAGTGTCACATCCTGTGCACAAAATTCCCACAGCTTCTATTTCTTAACTGTATCACCACTATAATGAAATAAGCCTTTTTAGACCTGTGAAGATGCAGCGCAGCTATGGCATCTTTATTCTGGGGACGAGATTGCAATCATAGCAGCACGCACAGACCAACACACACACGCACAGAAAGGCTCGCTCCGTTGCATTCATGCACACACACACAAAGCTGTGTGTCCAGAAATGCAGCTGTGAGAATGAATGCTTCCACTGTGGAGACGAAGTACTAATTCCTTTTCAAATACTTGCTCCCTCCTATTACGAGTCCTGCTGCTCTGCCTTTTAACGCGTCCCCTTTTTGTGTTTTCCTAGCTTTCTGCTCCAGATCTGAGAAAGTCTTTTGGAGTCATATCGACAACCTGTGACAGAGACAGGGACCACAGGGATACCGCAGCCCTCACCGACTACAATGGGCTGGTGCGAGATGGTTTATTTTTATGACTTTTAATCAATAGAATCCATTAAGAAGCAGAATTGTCCTGAAAGATTTCAGTGCTGCAGCTAGATAGATGATCAAAAGGAGCTGTAATAGCTTCCTTTTCAGCATGAGGACCCTCCAGGAACATGCCCGTGGCTTTAGATTAACAGACCCTTCTGTTAACAGTAACAGTTTGTCGTCACAACTCAGAATTCCCCCCCCACTTCATTGTGGCCTCTAGCAGTAAGGAGACACTCAAGCAAAGGAGAGAGGAAGACTGGAGACGTAGTGAGAATTTAAAATGGATTGCAGCCCTCATCTCTTTCCTGTCAGTGAAGAGACAAGACAGCCACTGTTCACAGTGTGTGTGTGTGTGTGTGTGTGTGTGTGTGTGTGTGTGTGTGTGTGTGTGTGTGTGTGCGCGCGCGTGCGTGCGTGCGCGCCACAACTGTGTGGGTTAAAAAGAGAGAGAAACTGCTGAGTGGTCAGAATCCCTTCTCTCCATGATTGCCCTAATACTGTCTCATTTCCCGCTTCACTCTCTCCTGTTCTCTCTCGCCGTTTTCCCTCTTCTCCCTTTTTTTTAAACTCCTCTCATTTTTCCCTACGATTCGTCTGTCTCCTCTTGCCGCATCCCTCCTCTCCCTGTGTCACCTTCCCACTTATCTGTCCATTGGAGTGCAACAGAAACCATCCCAGGTACAGTCTAATTAGTGGCCAAAGCTATCAGTGTCTATCCAGCGAACTAGGACTAATTGCCGGCATGCTAATGACTCACCGCATGGGTAGCTAAGCACCTGAATGTCGTCTACGGCGATGAAGCCAGCTTTGCTGTCCGAAACCTCTGCTTCAAATATAACCTGGGGGGAAAAAAGACAGAGAAGTTACATTTAAATGTCTTGGATGGTATCTTTATTTAAATGTCAATCTTGTATTTTTATCTTTTTAGAACAATTGCATAAACACTTTCATGCCCAAACAACTACCGACCAGACCGTCAATGACAGAGTAGCTCATTGTGGCCAATAAAAAAACACGTTGCTTGTAGATTTCCTTTATGATGTTCTTTTAGATCAAATAATGCAAAGAAAACAAGTCCATGTCCATTCTTAAACACTACAATACTTAAGTTTTAACTTAGGAAGAACTCAATTCTGTGTTTGTGTAATAACTGGTTATTTATTCACACCCTTAATGCATCTTACCATGCTTAGATGATCAACTAATCAGTACCTCCTTAAGTAGACTGAAGTGTCCTTGTGTTGGAATTCAACAGATACTCAAACTGAATGGCTGCCATACATGTAGAGATGCTAATTTAGGAAAGATTTTGCAGTGTGGTCTCTTTATTTTTTTTCCAGAGCTGTATATTCATGCAAATACAGTATAATCATAACAACTCATTTATTCACTGATGCAAATTCATGTAGTTTACACTACAGAGATTGCAGGTGTTATAACCGAGGGGAAAAAAAGGCACAACAACTGCAACAATTTAAAAAAAAACTGAAAGTCTGTGACCTGTGAATGCCTTGTTTGTAGATTAAAAACCTTTTTTGTTATCTGTCTCAGAAATTGAAAAATCCCATCTGACAGTCTTAGAAAGCTCCAAAACAAGGTTATTGGCATTTCAATTTTGCTGTCAACATGAACAATCCAGTCTTGGGAAAGACAAAAAAAGTCATTGGCAGCAGCTGGTGATAAACATGGCATTAAACTGGATCAATAGAAAGCTGCCCTCCTGACTGGCATTGGCCACTAATGAAGACAGAATAAAAGGGGTTTTTGTTATCCTTGCTAGTATTCTTCATAGGAGTGTTCTTCATCAGTACTGGAACAGGGCCCAATCTATGGCTGCTCAAATTTCATTAAATGGTGCAAACAACAAAAGTAACACATGAAAATGTCTAAAAATCCATGTTAAGTGTTTGTGATGAAATAGAGTGTTATATACAGTAGCTTTCTACCGACATTCACATTTCCCATAACATTTCCTGCTTTATAAAGAGCAGCAGTTGTGGTTTTCAAAAATTATTGTTATCCAATCAGCATTAAGCTCTGCCACTGGTGTATGAGCTGGAAACGGTCCTACATGTGCAGCTACTGTCTGCTCCTGCAGTTTAAAAATAAAAAAAAAAAATCCAATAAATTAAACTGTCAGAAAGAACTCTGTCGTGCTCATCAGGATTCGAACACGACCTGAAGCGGCTGGTGAAAGGCTCACTGTAATGCAGATGTCCTGGGATGCACTGGAAACAACCTGTCAGACTTGTTTTTGATTCCTTTGAGGAATGAAAACTCATAGCCTTTCTACCTCACCTTGTGAATACACTGAAATATGAGATGATTATTGTGCCAGAAGCTCTCCCACTTTAGAGATTCTGTTGATGAGCTACTTAGCAATGTGGAACATGATCTTTTGACACTGGACTGAATAGCAATCACAACTGAATATATATACAACCTTCTTTATTTGTATACTTTGAGTGGAGTCGTACCACTGCAGTTAACAGGTGCTTCAATTTCCATCCAGCTCATTAACAAATTGATTAAAGACGACTCTGATCATGCTCATCCAATTCTTCCACACACTCTCCTCCCTATCCATACGCTGCCCTTCCCATTCCTTCACCTCCTTATTTGTTCAATCATGAGACCTTCCAAACCTTTCTTTTTTACATCATTTTTACATCGTTTACTCAGAAAAGAGCTAATGAGCAGAGGAGTAGAGAAAGGAGGCAGCCATCAAAAATGAGAGGCAGGGTATGGGGGTGAGCAGTTGTTGTCATTCATCACCTGTAAAAGGAAATCTGCAGTGAACTGTTTACCCATGGCTTATCATCTTCTGCTTGTCACACTCTCCCCCTTTCGGTCTGCCTCCCCTACCAATCTATCTTGTCTCCCTCTCCTATCATCTTTCACTCATAGGTCACCGCGGAGCACAGCAGAAAGACATCAGCTGACTTTTAATACCTTCATCTCTGTCTGACGGCCACCTTCCTGTCTGACTGCCTCCTCAGTTAGTTGACTTTTATTGTCAAAATAACCACGTTTGTTTTAGCAGAAACACCAAATAACACTATTTTCCTTGTGTGCACATGTATGTTTTAAAAATGTGTTTGTTTTTTTTAATTATCAACTAGCAGCAGCATCAGAGGTTGAAAAATGAACCAAATGCGAAAGCATGTAAGGCTAGCTCTAAAAGTGAGTCATCAGTGACTCACTTTTAGTCATCATGAGGGCATCCTTGAGGGCATGGTATCTTAATGGAGCGCTGAGCGCTCATGAAGGTGGCGATTTTTTTATTTGCCAACTTTTCTGACCAGTGTTGGAGAAACTCAAGAGAAAATCAAGCTAGTGTCTCAAAGAGCGGCGTATGCTGAGGAACGTTCACAAACGCTGCGCTTTGGGGGTTTTGCCAGGGTTCGTAAAAGGTTGCAAAACAGTTCACAAAGGTCGCCAACAGTTTTGTCGTAAAGGGTCTTAAACGGCTGCTGGTGTCCACTACTAGGCAAACCAAAAATCACTTTGCCCCTGTAACTCAGGGAGCGGTGAATACTGGGGAACGTAGAGATTTTAGGGCTTCGTCAGGGTTTGTAAAAGTTTGCCAAACAGTTTGCAAACAGTTTTTAAGGTCCCAGTTATTCCTGTAGCCAAAAAAAGTTTGGAAAACAGTGAAGTTGTTTTGCTGAATGCGTTTTTTTGCAAATGTTTGCAAATGGTTGTAACATGTGTCACTAAAGCTCTTTTTGGTTTGCCAAATAGTCAACACTAGCAACTGTTTAAAAACCTTTATGGCAGAACTGTTTGCGACCTGAAAAATTGTGTGCGAACTGTTTGCAACCTTTTACAAACCCTGACTAAACCCAAAAAGCTCTTCAACATTCCTCAGCATTTGCTGCTCCATGAGATACTAGCTTGATTTTTTCAATATTCACCAGAAACACTGGTGAATCCAAAAATTGTCACCGCGTGGGAATCCACGGGAATCCACTCAGTATGTTTCCACTCAGACAGAATGGTCATGGGGGGTTGGTGTATTGATGCGGGGGTTGGTGGTTTGATGTGAACAGTGACAAAGAGAATGGGGAATTGCAAAGGCTTTCATGTTAATGTAGCACCACAGGTGATTGAGCGAGTTGTATGATATAAAAGGAGAGGTGCCTGCGACCTGTTAAGTCTTTTTGGTGTTTGTGATTCTGTGGAATGTCAGAGAGAGAAATTAATAAAGCCTACTTTGCCCTGGACCGCTCCTGCCTGATTATTCCTCTCTCCACACTGGTCAAACTCCCAGACTTTTGGCTACATGACCCGAAGTCTTGGTTCCTCCACACCGAGGCCCAGTTCGCGCTCCCGGGAATAACGGCAGATGACACTAGATACTACTACGTGGTTGCAGCACTGGATGCACGCACAACTCAGCAGGTGGTGAGCCTGCTCCAATGGCCCCCAGCCCACAACAAATACGAGGCTCTCAAAACCGCGCTGACCTGGCGCTATATGCTCTCAAGACTGCGAGTGAGCGGAAAGGCTCCTGACGCGCTCCAAGTTGGGAGACGGGTCGGCGGTCGAGTTAATGGAGAAGATGTTGGCATTGATGGGCACAGATGACGGGCATTTCCTCTTTGCCCCTTTTCCTCCGGAACCTCCCGACAGCGGCCAGGGCGATCCTTGCCAATTCGCCACTGCTGGCCACGCACAACTACCGGGCACTAGCGCAAGAGGCAGATCGGATTATCCTCACCACCAGAGCCCTCGCAGTCAACGCAGCAGCGTCAGAACCTAGCGAGACGGCCAGCGGGGGCAAGGAGCAAACACTGGTGGCTGCAGCGGAAGCCAAGAAGCACCGGAGAGACACACTCTGCTTCTACCACCGCCATTTTGGAGAAGATGCACACCGATGCTTGGGAAACGCCAGGGCCGGCAGTCGGTAGCAGCTGCGACCGCCGGTGAAGCGAGCAAGCTGCTCTATGTGACAGACTCATGCTTGGGGAGACGGTTCCTCGTGGACTCCGGCTCCCAAAAGAGTCTCATTCTGCCGTCCTACACAGACCGGCTGGCGGGAAATAGCGGCCCCGAGCTGATGGCCGCAAACGGCTCAGACATTAACACTTTTGGTGAGAGGACACTGACTGTATCCTTGCACGGCCGTACATACCAATGGACATTCGTCATAGCGGCATGCAGCTTCCCCATTTTGGGTGCTGATTTTTTGTGTGCTCACGGTCTACTAGTCGATGTGGCTAACAGACGCCTGATTAACGCTATATCTTTTGATTCTCTCCCCTGTACAGCTAGAGGAGCCGGGCCCACAACGCTAGCCAACGTCACAGCTCCAGGGGGTAAGTTCCACACACTACTCACCCAGTTCCCAGCACTCACGGTCCCGACCTTTTCGGCAACCGTCACTAAACACGGGGTGGAGCACTTCATTACCACCACAGGGCCGCCTGTTTTCGCATGACCTTGGCGTCTGGACGCAGCTAAACTGGCCATAGCGTGTGAGGAGTTTGCCAGCTTGGCTGCATGGCTGCACAGTGGTGCAGTGGTTAGCACTGCGGCAGCACAGTTTACCCTCGGCCGGGGGATCGCGGGGATCATGAGATCGTGGGTTCGATCCCTGCCCCCGGCCAACAGTGATCTGTGTGGAGTTTGCATGTTCTCCCCGTGTTTGCGTAGGTTTACTCCGGGATTTCTCCAGTTTTCTCCCACATGCCAAAAACATGCAGGTTAGGGAGTTAAGGGGCGCTTGCGCACGCAGCGACCGGCAGCTGGTGGCTTGTCACCGGACTGCAGAACAAATCTACCTACGGGTACAAAATAAGTAAAAAAAAAAAAAAAAACTTGGAAAAGTTGGGCATCATCAGATGCTCAAACAGCCCATGGGCATCCCCGCTACATATGGTTCCTAAAGCCAAGGGATCGTGGCAACCGTGAGGAGATTTCCACAGATTGAACAACGCCACAGTGCACGACCGCTACCCGATCCCCCATATTCAGGATTTTTCCGTTCACCTCACCGGGGCATGCATTTTTTCAAAGATAGACCTGGTCCGTGGTTACCGCCAGGTCCCGGTGTGCGCTGAGGACATACCTAAGACAGCGGTAATAACCCAGTTTGGTCTTTTTGAGCTTTTATGCATGCCTTTCGGGTTAGAAGGTGCGGTGCAGACATTCCAACGCATGATGCATGGACAGTTTTCCTGAGGTTGGAGGAGCACGGATTAATAATCAACCCGGCGAAGTGCCAATTCGGGCTGACGGGAATCGATTTTTTGGGCCACCGCATCTCACCAGAGAGCACGATACCCTTACCGGATGAAGTGTGCATGGTGGCAAATTTTCCCCGGCCTCAGTCGGTCAGGGCGCTGCAGGAGTTTTTGGGGATGGTTAACTTTTACAAACATTTCCTCCTCTGTGCAGCCCAGCTCATGCGGCCGTTGTATACCGCGCTTAAGAAACGGAAACTGGCGGACAGAGTCGACTGGACTCCTGAGCGAGAGCAGGCGTTTAACAGCCCTGGCGAACGCCGCATTGCTGGCGCACCCAGACCTGGTGGCTCGGATAGTGCTCAATACCGACGCCTCGGATGTGACCATAGGGGCCGTCGTGGAGCAGCGCGTCGCCGGTTCTTGGCAGCCACTTGCCTTCTTTAGCAGGTCTTTGCACGACAGTGAGCGCAAATACAGCATGTTTGACAGGGAGTTACTGGTTCTCCACCTGGCCATATGCCACTTCCAGTTGTGGCTGAAAGGGCGCACCTTCACTGCGTTCGTGGACCACCAGCCACTAACGTACGCGATGGCCAAGGTTTCGGACCCATGGTCGGGCCGGCAGCAGAGACAGCTGGCCACAATCTCGGAGTTTACGACCGACATTCAGCATGTGGCCTGTAAACTCAACGTGGCAGTGGACTGCCTCTCGCGCGCATTAGTGGCCCCAGTCTACGTGGGGATAGATTACACGGTCATGGCCACTGAGCAGATCGGCGATGCAGACGTTTGCGCACTCCAGTCTGGACCAACAGGGTTAAGGCTGGAGAGTAGAGTACTTGGCAAGGACCGCCCTGGCCGCCGTCGGGAGGTTCCGGAGGAAAAGGTGGGCAAAGAAGAAATGCCCGTCATCTGTGCCCATTAATGCCAACAAATCTTCTCCATTAACTCGACCACCGACTTGTCTTCCAACTCGAAGCGCGTCACGAGCCTTTCCACTCTCTCGCAGTCTGACAGCATATACTGCCGGGTCAGCGCAGTTTTGAGAGCCTCATATTTGTCGTGGGCTGGGGGCCATTGGAGCAGGCTCGCTACCTGCTGAGTTGTGCGTGCTTTTTTTTTCCACAATATTTTTATTGAACCTTTTTTACAAACATAACACACACAATCAAACACTAACACTAAAGTAATAAAAAAAAAATGTACTAAAACACACCAACAACCACTAACAGGAACAGGTCTTCAACAATGCTCCTCTGTTTAGTCTAGGTAATCCATTACATAAGTATACATATTATACATTCACCAGTTTGGAATTTATAAGGTCCACACACATCATTCACCTTCTTCTTCAAAAGTTATGTTTAAATTCTTTACATAATCAATAAAAGGTCTCCATATATGCTCAAACACAGTTTCCTTTGATTTCAGTATGTATGTTATTCTTTCTAGTGGAAGGTTTGTTATGTGCGTGCTTTTTTGACGACATGGGTGGCACGTTTCGGCGCCCCTTCGGATATCACGTCCGATCAGGGCCCGCAGTTTATTTCCGACCTCTGGTCCACCATGGCCTGGAACCTGGGCGTCACATTTCCATCGCACGACCATGTACAACCCCCAGGCCAATGGATTATGCAAGCGTTTCCATAGATCGCTTAAAACAGCGCTCAGGGCTTCGCTTACGGATGCAAATTGGGTAGACTGGTTGCCGTGGGTTCTATTAGGGTTGCGTTCAGCACCGAAGGAGGATTTGGCAGCCTCCCCAGCAGAGCTGGTTTTTTCCCAGCCGCTGTGGCTCCCAGGGGAATTTCTGCCGGACAGCCCCGTGCCGAACACCGATCTATCCCCGCTTTCACTGCATAGCGCAGTGGCAGAAACGGTACCCGGTCCGGTCCACCACTGTTTCCCACGCGCTTTTGTGCCAAAGGCCTTGAAGGACGTGGCATTCGTATTTGTCAGGCACGATGCCCACCGGACCCCCTTGCGCCTGCCCTATGATGGCCCGTTCAGAGCGCTGGAAACCCGAGGAGAAACATTTTGTGTTAGGCTTGGGGGGATGCAGGGAAACAGTCTGTATAGACAGGCTTAAGCCCGCTTTCGTTTTAGCAGACGAGCAGGTGGTGTTGGCCCGGGCTTCTCGGAGGGGACGACCCCCACTGAGAGCTCCCCAGGTACATGACTCGTCAGATCAGTCACAATGGCATGCTAAAGATGTCCCCCCCCCCCCTCCCAATGTCCCCCCACAGACGGACGCACCCCCAAGAGCACCCCACCGGCACAGCAGCGCCTCGGAGCCGCAGCCCACCTGTTACAGCCGCTACGGATGTAGGCTAAAGCCCAAAGGACATGAGGGTTAAGGCTCAGTCTGAGTTTCGGCGGGGGGGGGGGGGGGGGATCCACGGGAATCCACTCAGTATGTTTCCACTCAGACGGAATGGTCTAATATATGTGGTCATGGGGGGTTGGTGGGTTGATGCGGGGGTTGGTGGGTTGATGTGAACAGTGACAAAGAGAATGGGGAATTGCAAAGGCTTTCATGTTAATGTAGCACCACAGGTGACTGAGCGAGTTGTATGATATAAAAGGAGAGGTGCCTGCGACCTGTTAAAGTCTTTTTGGTGTTTGTGATTCTGTGGAATGTGAGAGAGAGAAATTAATAAAGCCTACTTTGCCCTGGACCGCTCTGCCTGATTATTCCTCTCTCCACAACGTCAACATTCACTGATGAGATACTTCCCTTAGCGATCTGCATTACAACCATTTGCAAACACTTACAACTGCAACTGTTTGTAGAAAAATACATCTGCAAAAATTTTGAATATGTTCAAAATTTTTTGCTGACAAAAAGTGTTGGGGACCTTAAAAGCTGTCAGTGCACTGTTTGGCAACCTTTTACAAACCCTGACAAAACTCAAAAAGCCCAACATTCCTGAACATTCCTTAGCAGCCGTCGCTCTGGGGTGAAGCTGCAGTAGGCAGAACGATTAACTATCTTAGATTTTCATCTTAAATAATGTTTCCAAAATCAGTTTGATGGTACATCAGTTTTTAACCATGTGAAGCCTGAGTCCCATTAGCCAACCAAAGGCCATGCCTATAGCATCAACTAATAAAGCACCCTGTGATTGGCTGTTGAGACTTAGGCCATGAAATCTGCCAACTGAGGTCTTGTGTGTTCCTGACAGAAAATTACGTAATATCCAACAATTAACAATAAAAAAAACTAACAAAATCAGATCCGTTATCCCGTTTTGGTTCAATTCCGATTTTATTTTGATAAGGCCAAAATGATATAATGGTTGTTCTGTTTTCATTTCAGAAATGAAATGTTGAAGGAACAAACAGCAGCTGCTTCTGATTGGATGACACATGTAAACAGTCAGGTTATTTTCCTTTTTTTTTTTTAATTCATCCAGTGGGGCAGCTCAACAGTAAACTTTCTCTGATGTCTTGAAAACACAACAATGAAAAGACAAGGTTTCTGAATCTGTTTTCTTTTGATATCACAACTGCTAGGTTAAAAATATTTCAAGAATTGCACTGCACCACTCCCAGAATGCTTTGCAAAGTGTTTTACATACATAGTGAATTGGAAACAGAGGAACCATGAATCCGGCGGACAAGTCCACAACAAATGCCCAGCTAAAGTATGTGCAGGTGGGCATGTAAAAAGGTAGAGTGTCCAATCATGGTAGACATGTCCTGTACCTGCCCCACAGGGTGGATTCTATTTCTTTATTTCCCATGACACTTTTATAATTGATGTCTATAGAGATGTGAAGAAAATTTAATGGGAAAAAAAAGCATCTAGAACAGATTACCTACTGGGACTTTAAGGGGAAACATGAGCCTGTTTCTTAAAGTCTGGCCACTATTTTTGGATTGCTTGCCTGCAGCTACCTCTTTCAACCTCCTTAACATGACAAATGATTTGATTGGCTTGTGATTAACACTTCAGTAACTCAATCAAACAAGGCCACATGTGGCTCAGCCAAAAGGTAAAATTGAAGCTTCAAAATAGAGCTTCACCGTCAGGGTAGCTACCAGTTACGTCCATCTTTACGCACTCTAACGTTAACTTACACTATGAAGCTGTTTTTTTAGGCCCCAAATCCAATGAGGCACGAAGAAGTATAAAAATCTTTCAAGTCTCTGGATGTCATGCATGGCATTTGGCTATTTTCCCTTTAAAAGTTATGTAATGCTGTTTTTTGTTGTTATCCAGCATATTCAAAGTCTGCTCAAAACACAGATTATTTAACTGAAAATGAGAGCGTTGCATCTTGTTAACCTGGCATTTAAAAATGAGCAGAAAGTATGTTTAGTAAATTCAGAGCGTGAGAGAGATGTCTTTTATAAACTATGTGTATTGCTTTTGAATGAAGAAATAATGAAGTGGTTTGACAGAAAACAAAAGCAGTGGTGCCATTATGCAATGTGTTGCTGTACAGTTAATTTTTTTAAACATTCAGGCACAAAACTCAACATCTGAATCTGTGGTTTATTGCATTTTTTCCACATCTTGACCCCACATCTTTTAGCAGTGAAGTCACAACAAAGTCACTGCAGACAAACTAAAGGTTTGTCTGTTAGAGTCATTTTTTTAGTGAGTCTCAAATCTACAGCTTCTCTAATGATTACATATTGAGGAAAAATGTAAATAAAATGATGCCTCGGGTCACCGCAGCTCAGTACAAGTCAATGCGTATTTTACACGCTTGTAAAAGTTAATTATCTGCCATAAAGCTATATGAATCCTGTCAGTTGAGGATTGGATTGTGGTCACCTGTGACCCTGTAGGGGTCAAGCACTCACAGACCAACCAATCCAATCACTGTGGGCCAAGATTATTGATAGTTTGTGTTCTTGAATGGCAAACTAAATGCTGAAGGACTGATAAATTATTACTCCAGAATGGGGTTGGACAGAAGCTTACATGCTCTCTTATTCAATGGCATACAGCACTCTAATGCAGTGTTTTCCAGCCAGGATACCCTGGTACATTCAGGTTTTTGTGGGAAATTGCCCAATTTCACTTCTTAATTGGTCCAAAAAAATGCAAATAATTTGCCATTGTTGTGCATGGGTGCATGGGTTCTGTAGGCAGAAAAATGGCAAATTATATGTAATTTTTGGACCAATTTCACAAGTGAAATAATTTCCTACAGAAACCTGAACACACCAATTACCATGGTTGGAAAACACTGCTGTAATGTAAACATGTCAGGGTACTGAATCAAACATGTTTGACGCTGCAGGGAGAAGGCACATTTTCATGTAGACTAAATCCTGATAAATGTAAACTAGGCGGCATTGTCTCTGCTCCCTGATTAATATAACCCAAAGCTGAAGGTAATATACACTACTCACAAAAAGTTAGGGATATTCGGCTTTCATTTCAGGTGAAATTTCAGGATGCACCTAAAATGCACTATAACCTTTACAGGTGAACTTAAATTTGACCTTCTCTAACCTTTAGAATGCATGTGTCCAACTGCTCAATGTTCAGTACTTATTGCATAACTTGCTATTCTCTAACAAGGTGCTTAATGGCAAAATTCACAACAGGTGTTTGATCCATGAGTCGACCAATAAATTTTCTGTTTCAATTAGAACTGGTATTTAAACAGTCCTCTTCCTCATGCTGTTTACATTTTGACATCATGAGACCAAGACGACGCCTCACAATTGATCAACAGTACCCTCACCAATGCAAGGCTTCAAACAGAATGTTCTCAGAGGGAAGTGGCCACTGAGCTTAGCGTGTTACAGTGTCATCAGCAGGCTGTAACAGAGATACATAGAGACTGGAAGAGTCACAGAAAGGCATAGAAGTGGACGTCCTTTGGCCACATCCCACGCTGATGGCCGCTTCATTGTGACCAGTGCCCTGTGGAACCAGATGATGAATGCTACTCAACTCCAGGCACATTTAAGGGAGGTGAGCGGCAGTTTTAAATGGTCTGTCATGCCAGACCATTTAAAACTGTTTAGATCAGCATGGTCTGCATGCTAGATGACGTAAAAGGGTACCTGACCACACCACCAGGCACAGGCGTCATCGTCTTTCATGGGCCAGTGAGCATTTATGCTGGACAAGGGACCAGTGTTCAAAAACTTTATTCTATCCAAGCAAAGTATAAGATTTCATGATATATAAGGGAAAGCTAGATTATTCCTTAGGTAAATATTAGGGGTGTAACGGTACGCTAAAATCACGGTTCGAAACGTACCTTGATTTTAAGGTCACGGTTCGGTTCATTTTCGGTACAGTAAGGAAACAAAATGCAAAACATAAAACTGCTTATCTTTTATTTTAAGTAGGAACAGCTTTGACAAAAAAAAAAAAAAAACTTCAAACTGCCAGCAGTAAATTATCCAATAAATAAAATGTATACAATAAAACAAATAAATTCTCTTTTTAGCAAATGAACTATGCAGACAAGTGCAACAAGAGAAGTTTGAATAGTCTCAATTACTCATTTGTTTTTAGGAAATTAAAGTTTCTTATTGCCTGAAGCACTGTTTTTAACCAGGGTGCTCTGGTATGTTCAGGTTTCTGTGGGAAATTATATTATCTAATTTCACTTGTTAACTGGTCAATAATTTGTCATTGTTGTATATAGGTTCTGAAGGCACCCATGCACAACAACAGCAAATTATTTGGAATTTTTTGGACAATTAAGAAGTGAAGTTAAATAATGTCCC
Organism: Pholidichthys leucotaenia; assembly: GCA_020510985.1. Taxonomy (NCBI): domain Eukaryota; kingdom Metazoa; phylum Chordata; class Actinopteri; order Cichliformes; family Pholidichthyidae; genus Pholidichthys; species Pholidichthys leucotaenia. Next base: position 297,884,880 of record CM035842.1, read on the forward strand.
ACAAAATCTGAACATACCGGGGCACCCCTGAAATGTCTGGTGTGGAAATGTGGTTCTTTTTTATTCACAGTGGCTTCAGCAAACAAAGAAAGAACTAGACCGCACTCAGACAGCGCATACCTCTGCCAAGGCTCCACCCATTCAGCTGTCTGATCCCTCCCTCCTTCCTCCTGTCTGCCCCTCCCTTCATCCGTCCATCTGTCCACATCTCCATACCTTTGTCCGTACCTCCAAATTCACCCGGTAGTTTTTGCATAATCCTGCTGATGGATCGACAGACAGATGATCACATTACATTGCAGCATAGAACATTGATGAACGTATGCACCTCCAAAATGTAATGGGTTCATCCGTAGCCCAAGGGCCACCTCTGCTGAAAATTTAATCAAAATCTGTCTGGTAGTTTTTGCGTAATCCTGCTAACAAAGACAGGCAAACAAACAAACAAATCGTTCCGATCATATGGCGGAGGTAACCAGACTGTCGACATACACTAGCTCATTATGGCCTGAAAAAAATCACTCTGACAGTGCTCAGATCTCCTGACTGTAGACCTTGGTCTTAACCGCATGCAGATTCATTTGAGGATCATTGTGAATGAATTTGTCCAACATTGGGGCAATTCCCTTGGAGTAGTAGTGATTTTTCTGACATCACATAAGTGCCCTGATCTCTTGATCTTTGACCCTGACCTTGAGCACAACTTGGATCCAGACCTATCTTGAGGATCCTTGTGAGCGAGTTTGGTGAACATCAAGGCAATTGCCTAGAAGGAGTGGCAATTCTCATGAAATGTGGATGGACGCCGCGTCACCACATTAGCGCCTTTTGGCTTCACCGGAAGGAGTTAACCACTTGCACTCCTTTGTTCCGCGGGCGGGCAAGTCTCTGCGTTCTAGGGCGCACGAGAGCGCCCTCGTGCGCGCTTGGACGCATGACGCATGATGGTGGTGATGGTGATGTAGTGGCGTCCAAGCGCCACTAAAAAAAAAACTACAGAGACCGCCGCGAACAGATTAGTTCATCTGATTGACCTCTCATTCGACTAATAAGAGCCTTGAATTGGGTTTCTGAAACCTTGAAGAGCCAATGAATGAAAATCTAGGAAGGAGGACCCGCCTACTGTGAACGCAGGAGCCAATTGAAGCACAGAAATTCAGGCTGGGTGAAGAGAGATTTACTGTTGCAACAGATGAAAACAAAGGATGCTGGACGAATCTACTACAGACCCAGGCTCACCCAGCAGCATGGAGAACACCCACAAGTGGGACCTGCACTCATTCCAGCAGAATAGACGGAGGCCGACGACAAAAGTCGTAAATCATTCGTCAAAACGGCAATAATGGAATTATGTTTTGCTCGGGATCCACGAGCGGAGCAGCGTCGCGTTCGTCTGACAATGGGGGAAGAGATGCTCGCCACGACTCTGCTGCTTTGAAGAGGTAAGGTGTTATAAGCCAAATTATTATTTATCCCTGAAAACTGTAATCCAAAAATGACTTTTGACCGATCGGTAAATTACAACTGTACTGCGCACGAAGTACGAAGTGCGTGCACCGCGATAAACGGTTCATTTGCCGTGTCCGGACCGTGAACGCCCCCCCCCCCCCCCCCCGCGGCCGAAGAGGGGCGGGGGGGGGGGGGGCGTTTACGGTCCGAACGCCCCCGGTCCGCGGGGGGAAGCATATGAGTCTATTCCTTCATGTGATGGCCGTCTTCTGCAGCGAGTGGGGGGGGGGGGGGGGACAACCCCACACACACACACACAGTAGCGAGGGGGGGGGCGCTGTGAAAACATGCAAGGAGTGTAATCCATCATGTAGCGAGGGCCGAACTCCCGTCTTTTGTAGCGGGGGGGGGGGGACAACCCCCCCCACACACACACACACAGACAGACACAGCCCTGAGTGTGACCTTTCATTAGAGCCCAAAATGAAGATTCTACATTGGATTATTCAAAAGTTACAGATGTTTTTCCAAACTGTGCCATTTGGCACAATTTGGCACAGTTCCAAAACACCTGGGAACAACCTGAGAACAAAGCTGTGTAAAATATTCATTTTTTGTGGTATTGTTACCAAATTTTGGATCTTAGCTTGATAACACTTGGTTCTACATTTCTGTTGCATTTTCCAGCCGGATCGGACAGCTGTGTGTTATTTGTAAGCATTTGTATCCAAAAAAACACTGTGTCCAAATTTATTTTCTTCAAGTTCAGTATGTTTAGATGACTGTAACTCAGTGGCCGGAGCACGTAGAGAGATTATGTTTTTTTTGCCAAAAAATTCAAAGTGTTTTCTTTTGAATGAGACCAACCCCATGAAGATGCTGCAAAGGGTTGAATAACAGCTTTCGATTTACTTTGGGCACGTTATTTTTTGGCATTTTTAGGAAAATTGCCCGGAGTGCAAGTGGTTAAAAAATCAGCTATTGAAGAAACTTTACTAGTATAGACAGGCCAGTTTTTACTTAAAACTCATCTGTTTAACTGTAACTTTAAGACTCAAATATTTCTAAATTGCTCAAGAGGCAAAGAATGCACAAAAAGCTCTTTCTATAGCAGAGGCCACCAACCTGTGGTATATGGTTAACTACTAACTTTTAATAATCCTATTAATGGACAATTAAAGACAATTACAGACAATTAAGTCACTGCAGCGATACATAACATGAAGCTGTATCTGTTTTGCTGCCTTGGGCCAATCCTAAAAGCCAGCAGCAATGTTAGGAATTCACTTGAAGACATGTCATGAAGGCAAAAAATGTAAGTATAAGGTCTCTCTCTCTCTCTTGTGTGTGTGTGTGTGTGTGAGAGAGAGAGAGAGAGAGAGAGAGAGAGAGAGAGAGAGAGAGAGAGAGAGAGAGAGAGAGAGAGAGAGGTCCTCCCCTGTGAAACCTTACTCATTACAACTCAAGAAGAACAGGTTTGAGCACGACAAAGTAGCTTCATAAGCTTGAATCCAATAACCTGTTTCACCGTCTCAAAAACCTTCATAATCCGCAGCAAACCAGCATGATTATGTTCCAATTAAAACATGTTGACACACGAGTTTCATGCCGGTGATATCCACTGAGGGGGGACTGGGCTCCAGATGGGCCATTTGGAAGATGCTTTCACACTTTGCCTTATAGTAATATTATAAGGTCCCCAGGCTCTGTGTGTTAACATGATCACAGTGTGTGTCTATGTGTGTGTGGTTCCTGCTGGAAGAGGAGCAGACAAGCCGTCCTGAAACATGCACACATCTGTCAACACCAGTCACACGAATACGGATCATGATGACTGACGTAAATTAACAAAGAAGAAGCAGCAAACACAAGTTTTGGTATAATGCAACCTGCTACAATAATCCTGCAATGAATTATCCTCGGTGAATCCCATCATGTTCACGGCCAGGCCAGACAGGTGTTTATTAAAACACATAAACAAGACAACAGGCTAGTGACAACAGTGTTGAGAGTAGGGCACAGTGACACACTCAAGACGTGCACGAAATAGGCACACACCCTATAAGTGTCTTTCTGGCCTAATCGTCACCTCCTGAGCCCCAGTCAACACAAATAAATCAGCTTCCTGCCTCACAGCATGTCTGACTGCTTGCCTTTATGGGTGTATCCACACAAACTTACGCTAAGTTAATAACACATCCATGTGTGTTGGTTGTTTGAGGATTTTACCTGATATTCATTAGGCCAGAAGGTGGAAACGGCAAGTTCAGCTCTCAGCCAGTCTTTACCTGAGCAACAACACTGAAGTTAACGATTTAAGGGAATACAATCCAAATACAGCCAAAACTGTCAAATATAGTATATAAGCGAGTGGAACTTTTGAGTTTGTCTTTACCAGTGTACGACGTCACGTTCCATATGGGGTTGGCTAGTGGACCCTTGTTTACCTAGACATAACAAAGAAAAAGGTTAGCCACACAATATAGGAGATCAGGGTGTATGAAAAACAAAAACAGAATTAAATAACAAGACACAATGCAGTGATTTTATATTCATCTTAGTAAACAATGAGGTTTGGAGCAAAGTTTAGTAACATCAGTACATCTGTATGGTTAAGATGGTTAATGAAGTGATATAAAAGGCCTACATTAAGGCTACGTGTCCACCAAGTGTGCTTTTTCCACTATCTATTTTATCTATTTTCTGTTCATTTTCTATGAAGTCCAGTGTTTAATGCGCTTAGTGCCCCGGGTGCAAAAACGCTCTCAGTGATGACTGTTTTTTGTCGCTGCACTTAGGACACAGTTAAACTTTTGGAGCGCCACAGCACTTATCAGCAGCACATTTTTCTAACCAGCCAATGAGAATCAGGCTAAAAGTACACCTTGATCCATATTTAACAGCAAAAGCTTGGAGTGATGCACATTTTCTTACCAGTTTGATGTGGTTATACCTCCTTTATACAGAAGTGTCTGTCCATTTTGTCATGGACAGCTCTCCAAACAATCTTTTAATGATCTCTCAGCAAGGACGAAGAATAATTGCAATTGCACATTTTTCTCAATTCGTGCAGCTAGGGCTGTGCGATATGACCAAAATTTCATATCATGATATAAACAATTTTATGTGATGATAACGATATAGATCACAATATACAGTGGTGTGATAAAAGTGTTTGCCCCCTTCCTGATCTCTTTTTTTGTACACTACCGTTCAAAAGTTTGGGGTCACCCAGACAATTATTTTGTGTTTTCCATGAAAAGTCACACTTATTTACCACCATGAGTTGTAAAATGAATAGAAAATATAGTCAATACATTGACAAGGTTAGAAATAATGATTTGTATTTGAAATACTTTTTTCCAGATACTCAACCTGCTCAAAGGAAGGTCAGTTTTATAGCTTCTCTAACCAGCTAAACTGTTTTCAGCTGTGCTAACATGATTGCACAAGGGTTTTCTAATCATTCATTAGCCTTCTGACGCAATGAGCAAACACATTGTACCATTAGAACACTGGCGTGATAGTTGCTGGAAATGGGCCTCTATACACCTATGTAGATATTGCACCAAAAACCAGACATTTGCAGCTAGAATAGTCATTTACCACATTAGCAATGTATATTAGATATTAGAGTGTATTTCTGATTAGTTTAAAGTTATCTTCACTGAAAAAAAGTGCCTTTCTTTCAAAAATAAGGAAATTTCTAAGTGACCCCAAACTTTTGAACGGTAGTGTATATTTGTCACACTTAAATGTTTCAGATCATCAAACAAATTTAAATATTAGACAAAGATAACACAAATAAACACAAAAAAAATCCAAACCTACATGGCCCTGTGTGAAAAAGTGATTGCCCCCAAACCTAATAACTGGTTGGGCCACCCTTAGCAGTAAAAACTGCAATCAAGTGTTTACGATAACTGGCAATGAGTCTTTTACGGCGCTGTGGAGGAATCTTGGCCCACTCATCCTTGCAGAATTGTTGTAATTCAGCCACATTGGAGGGTTTTAGAGCATGAATTTCCTTTTTAAGGTTATGCCACAGCATCCCAATTGGATTCAGGTTAGGACTTTGACAAGGCCACTCCAAAGTTTTCATTTTGATTTTCTTAAGCCATTCAGAGGTGGACTTGCTGGTGTGTTTTGAATCATTGTCCTGCTATAGAAACCAAGTGCGCTTCAGCTTGAGGTCACGAACAGATGGCTGGACATTCTCCTTCAGGATTTTTTGGTAAACGGCAGAATTCATGGTTCCATTTACCCAAGCAAATCTTCCAGGTCCTGAAGCAGCAAAACAGCCCCAGACCATCACACTACCACCACCATATTGTACTGTTGGTATGATGTTCCTTTTCTGAAATGCTGTGCTACTTTTACGCCAGATGTAATGGGACACACACCTTCCAAAATGTTCAACTTTTGTCTCATCAGTCCACAGAATATTCTCCCTAAAAGTCTTGGGGATCATCAAGATGTTTTCTGGCAAAACTGAGATGAGCCTTTATGTTCTTTTTGCTCAGCAGTGGTTTTCATCTTGGAACACTGCCATGAAGGCCATTTTTGCCCAGTCTCTTTCTTATGGTGGAGTCATGAACACAGACCTTAATTGAGGCAAGTGAGGCCTGCAGTTCTTTGGATGTTGTTGTGGGGTCTTTTGTGACCTCTTGGATGAGTCGTCGCAGCGCTCTTAGTAATTTTGGTCAGCCGGCCACTCCTGGGAAGGTTCACCACTGTTCCATGTTTTCACCATTTGTGGATAATAGCTCTCACTGTGGTTCGCTGGAGTCCCAAAGCTTTAGAAATGGCTTTATAACCTTTTCCAGACTGATAGCACTCAATTATTTTGTTTCTCATTTGTTCCTGAATTTCTTTAGATCACAGCATGATGTCTAGCTTTTGAGGATCTTTTGGTCTACTTCACTTTGTCAGACAGGTCCTATTTAAGTGATTTCTTGATTGAGAACAAGTGTGGCAGTAATCAAGCCTGGATGTGGCTAGAGAAACTGAACTCAGCTTTCCAAAGATGTGATAAACCACAGTTATTTATGTTTTAACGGGGGGGGGGGGGCGTCACTTTTTTACACAGGGCCATGTAGGTTTGGATTTTTTTTTTTACCCTTAATAATAAACACCTTCATTTAAACACTGCATTTTGTGTTTACTTGTGTTATTTTTGTCGAATATTTAAATCTGTTTGATGATCTGAAACATTTAAAGTGTGACAAACATACAAAAAATGAGAAATCAGGAAGGGGACAAACACTTTTTCACACCACTGTACATTTCTGTAAATTAAGTTTATACATGATAACCAATTAAAAAGGACCATCTCTTTTTTACATTTTAAATTATGTACTGAAAAAAAATCAATTGCACAAATTCATCTGTCATTAATTTTATGCACCTTTTTCCCCTCTTAATTTTGCAGTGTTGTTATAAAATTGTTTTTAATGTGCATTTGAGATGACTTCATTTTTATTCATTATTGCTACCTGACTAATTAAAAATTATTAGAAATCAAGAAAGTTACATCAAGAGCCAGTTTGTTCCTACGACACGTTCTATTTATTTAGTGTGCATGTGGCCACTGTCATGCACTTTTGCAGCTTTAGCAATATTTTTTCAGACAAAATTAAGAAACTCAAAATGGACTGCTACACTATGTTTCCTATTAGCGACAAGTTAGCATAGTCATTTAGCATATGCTGTCTTAGAATTAGAGAGAGCGAGTGTTAGCATTATTTACCCCCGATTAAAACAAGGTTAGAAGAATATCCTCTCTGACGCAGCACGGTGGGAAACAGTCCCACATCCGTGGCAAACAGAAGTAGTGGCTACATGACCAAAAGATTAGCTTGGAGTTAGCTGCTGTGCTAACCACCAGAACCCACACACCAGGTGCACTGCGGGGAGAGGCAGGGCCATGACAAGTAGAACTGGAGTATGTGTCTTTTAAATCCCAATATAAACGATGCAGTTTTATATGAAACGGTAGACGTTTTACTGTATCATGTCACCCGATATATATCGTCATATCGCACAGCCCTATGTGCAGCCCTAGTTTCTAATAGTAATGCAAGCTGTTGTACTAGTTATTGAGCAATTTGCTTGCAGTAGCTAGCCAGTGAAAATCAGGACAACACACATGGAGTATACGCATGCAAGTTCACCTAAATGCCTCTGTGCCCATTTTATAACAACTGTTTTATAGACTTTACTCCTTTTTTTCACACAGAAGTACTATGGAAAAATGTAAGTGGATGAGAATTAACTTTGGGTCCCTTCATTGAATTTCCTCCATCTGTACACTTTTGGACTTTGATTATATGGTATTTGTTAGTTGTTGTTTTTTTTCCAAATTAATTAATGATCAATTTTCCAATAAATGCTGTTTGTTGTTTTCTGTTGTTAAGTGGAGAGTTTCTAGTCACCATCTGCCATTGTGACTAACAAACTACTTTAATTAATTTAGAATAATGCAATGCAGCTTGTTTGCTGTAATATTACACATATAGCCTCAGAGAATCTGAATTCCCATACAAAGGCTGGTAGAGGTTTACATTTGGTTTTGATTCAGCGGCCTTGTTTGCTGGAGAGAAGTAACCAAACAAATTAAGCCAATTGTTCTCAGTCCATTAAGAAGAATTACATACTGCATATGAAATCTATCATACTGGGTTTGAGCTCAGTACCTTCACCAGAATGTTGAGGGTCCCGGGGCTGGAGCCGTCGGGGCTGGTGAGGAGATAGTTGAAATCAATACAGTGGGTGTCATTTTCCTTCATGACTGGCAGCTGAAACCTGGCCTTCTCTCCCACATCATTCTGAGAGACGTCGACATACATGTAGGAACCTGGACAGAGACACAGAAATCAGCAATTTAACCACATTTCTCATACCTTTTCTTGGCCTGCAGCTGTTTGTGCACCGCAAACCTACTGAAATTCAGAGCATGAGCGGTGACTAGCAATGCCCACTGAGGAGGTAGTGTGTCGACGTTGTGAGTGCAATGACTGTACTTGCCAAAGAGTGGGCTGCGTGCCCACAGCTTTTGTTACATATACATAATGTAACAAATTGCTTCTCCTGTAACTAATATTTAACACGTGAGATTCCGAATCCTACAACAGATACATTTTTAATCATATCATGCTTTTGGTTTCTGCACTAAACATTTCAAGACAATAAAGGACTGGAAGATGACGTAAACTGCCCAAATCCCCCCTTACACTCTACCTACTTGCTGTCACCTCTGGCTTTGGGCTTGTCTGTCTGACAAACACATTCAAACGCAACATTTATTTATTTAGTTCTGAGAACGAATATCCCTTACAAGAGCCTCCATCCTCTCCTTTCATGTTGGTACATTTTTACTCCCTTCTGTTTATCTCTGCTCTCATTCCTTTCTGGTTTACAGCAAAACAATCACCCCCCCGCCCCTTCCCGACACATAAAATGGACCCCAGCTCCAGCGACTGTGTCATTGGCTTTCCCTTTGCGATTATGAGGCCGTTACTTGGCGAGCGAACAACAAGGGAGAAGAAAACCCATAAGTGGCCAGTTTGTAGGCAAAAATGTTAACACTCTGATGCCAAGCGCGGCGGTGTGCACGCACACAAATAATCATGCTGCTTCCACTACTGTATTACCTGCAATAAGCCAGTAGTGTCTGTCCCGTGTGAAAAGTGGTGATTGAGGGTTTTAACGGAGTGTACATAGAAATTAATTTTTAAAAAGGGGTTGCTTTTGAAATGTGTCTAAATATTTTGACTTGTCTGAAAGGTATTTATATTTTAATCAGACTGTTAATTACTTGGTTTCCTTCCAACTTATTTGCATTTTTATGCACATTTCTGATAATTTGCCAAAAGAAGTGTCTGTTGCCATGAATTGCCAATTACCCCCGAGGATACATCGTACGCAGTGCCTTTACTTGAAGGGTCTGGCCGTACATAACGCAAATGTAACGTGGCTGTCTACGTAATCAGACGTTGACAGGAAAACACAAGATGGAGAGCTGAAATTAGGCATAAATTAGATTCCAGATATGGGGGGAAATGCCTGTTGTCCTGGGGCCTTTTTGAACAGTTGTGTACTGCAACAGAATCAAGCCACCAACTTCCTGTGTTTTCAGTAGCTGTGTTTTTGTGTTGAGGCAATAACCATGGAAACCTCTCACTTGCAGCAGTTTCCAGCAATGTTGACTGCTTCAGTCTGAAGCAGTTCAGGAGCTAATCCACCTATCTGCATAAGATTTTAGGACACATTTAGGAGTTGTTGTTTTTTTAATCGTATGCTTCCATCCACATTTTTATGCTAATTTACTTAATTCCTGATAATATTTGTTGGATGCAGATGCAGTAAATGACTAAATAACCCAAGGTCACCAAGACCCTTTTCACTCTCTCTATATATTTATACAGCCCAGCCCCCATCAAAGTTGAAGCAACACAAACTCATAGCTCGTGGCCTTTGACCTTGACCTTGAGCACAACATAGCTGTGGACCCACCTGAGAATCATCGTGTGTGAGTTTAGTGAGCATCTGGGCAATTGCCTAGAAGGACTAGCAATTCTCGTGAAATGTGGATGGACGGACGGACGGACGGACAGATGGATGGACGAAGGAAGCCACATCATCACATTTGCTCCTTTCGGCTTTGCTGGAATGAGCAAACTACTGCTTAGCTTATTAAACAGGTACAGCCAAAATGTATTATGAAACAAAAATTCAAACAACTAAATGAAAAATCATTGGTTTACTATGCAATGTGAAATCTTGGATGTTTTATAAGAAAACAAAGTTTGTAGCATTCTGCCCAAAAACAATGGCTGCACCTTGCAGAAGAACAGATTAAAGGAAAATGTTCTGGTACCAGATGCAAGGCAGCTATGATTCAAAATAAACAATGTGACAAAGGGCAGTAAAAAATTTTAATGCACGGCATGTTATAGAGAAGTAAAACTTGTGTGCAAAGGTTTATGATATAATTTAGAATGTAACAGATGTTTGAAACAAAACAATGTAACAAACAAAAGTCCACATTCTGAAATGTATGAATATATGGTAACACCTCTGATCTCAGTCTTGCTTTTATGTCTTAAAAATCTAAAAGAACATTTTTAAAATGAATTTATACTGTGGAAAATGTTTAAATTGATGAAACAACCGTTGTATTACAGAAAAAAGTCAAATATGAGATACAAACTCATTGTTTTTTTTAGCTAACTGGATCAAGTAGCTGTTGTCCCCTCCTCAGCCCCCTCAGTCCTCCCCCTGACATGGGGATTATTTGCATTAGGTTTATCTTTTCTCTGTTGAGTTTAAAGTCCTACGTGTTTGTTCTGAAAGCATAACTGGATAATAAATACAAAAAATGCCCCATTAATTACAGGTTGAGAGAATACATTACATGTGCTACAGATGCATCGTTACGCTATAGCCACTTCTGAATGGTGTACCACCAACTTACCTACACTGACTAGTGTGAGAACATGAACTCAAAATCAGAATAATCTGGGTGCAATGACATGATAGTAAATCTGACCATCCAGATGTTCTGATAATCAGCTGAGGACTCAACCACATGCTGCTCCACTGAATTATGAGAACCAAACCGTCAATGACAGAGTAGGCCTTTCCAGTCTGACAGATGTGACGACCTGGGTAAAGGCATCTAAGGATAATTTGTGTGAGTTTGATGAGCATTTGGAAAAAGTGGGTAAGGAATGAGGAGTAGTGATTTTCTTTGATGTCACATTAGTGCCCAGAACCTCTTGACTTATGATCCTGACCATGACCTTGAATCCAACCTGAGAGTCATTGTGTGTGAGTTTGGTAAGCATCCAGGCAATCATCTAGGAGGACTAACATTTCTTGTGAATTTTAGATACAGAAAGATGGATGCAGTTCCTTGGTATAAGCTGAATTCACCTTCATCCATCCATCCATCCATCCATCCATCTTCTACCACTTTTCCACAGATCCGGGTCACAGAGGCAGCAGTTCAAACAGAGAAGCCCAAACTTCCCTCTCCTCAGCCACCTGCTCCAGCTCTTCAGATAGGATACCAAGGCGTTCTTAGACCAGCTGGGAGACATAGTCTCTCCAGTGAGTCCTGGGTCTGCCCCAGGGTCTCCTCCCAGTGGGACGTGCCTGAAACACCTCAAGTGGGAGGCGTCCAGGAGGCGTCCTGATCAGATGCCCAAACCACCTCAACTGGCTCCTTTCAATGTGGAGGAGCAGCGGTTCTACTCTTGAGCCTCTCCCGGATGACTGAGCTCCTCACCCTATCTCTAAGGGTGAGTCCAGCAATCCTATGGAAAAAGCTCATTTCAGCCGCTTGTATCCGCAATTTCATTCTTTCAGTCATTACCCAAAGCTCATGACCATAGGTGAGGGTAGGAACGTAGATTGACCGGTAAATCGACAGCTTTATTATTATTATCTAGCTTATCTAAGAAGGTGAAAGCTGTCGATTTCACCTTCATAAACGAGCTAAAAAAAATTATAAAATCCTGCTATGCTTGATGATTAAATACACAATTTAATATTAACTCATCAAAACTGAGAAAAAAGACTTCCGGTTATGGCTGCCACGTAAGAAGGACACGTCTCACTCTGCTCTGCTTCTGGAGAAAAAAAATCGGCAAATAACTCTCTCATTTGGGACAGAACGTATCCCAGCGTTTGAGCGAGGATATGTCGGTGAAGCCTAAGGCTGGAAAACCAAGTAGAGGAAAAAGCGAGCCGCAGAAACAGTCCAAATTAACGGACTTTCAGGTCTGTGACGCAGCAGAGAAAGCACCAAATATGGCGAAGGAAGCTAACAACGGCGCGGGAGCTGCGGGAAGCGACACAGGTGCGTTGCTGGCGGCTATGAGTTCAATGAGAGCGGACTTTTCCTCTAGATTTGATGGGATTATGGCAGCGTTGGAAGGAATGAGAAAGGAATTGGGTGACTGTGTGGAACGAATGGCACAGATGGAGCTTCGTATTTCCAGTGCTGAAGATGAAGTCAATTGTCTCCAATTAAAGGTGCGCACTTTGGAAAAAAAAAATAAATGTCTGGAAGAAAACATTCTGGATTTGGAATCCCGGTCGAGACAGAACAACTTGAGGCTGGTGGGTCTACCGGAAGAATCCGAAGGTCGGGACCCGTGTTCCTTTCTGGAAAAGTGGATTCCGGAGGCGCTGGGCAGTGCGGAGCTGCAGCCGGCGGTGGTTTTGGAGGGCGCGCATCGTATTGGCCCATGGAGAGATAAGGGACCACCGAGGACCTTAATTATGAAGTTTGTCAGCAACAGAGACAGGATGAAGATCTTCAACACAGCACGAGCTAAAGGAGAGATTAAACACCAGGATCAGCAGGTGCGGTTCTACCCAGATTGGGCCACAGGAATCCAACAATTGAGGAAGCAGTATGATCCCGTACGTAAGGAGCTGCGCAACCTTGGGATTCGTCATGGTGTAATCTATCCTGCGAGACTGCTGACCACGTATGGGGGCAGAACCCACATCTTCAAGACCCCAGAGGAGGCGCAGGAGTTTATCAAGAAGATCCAAGAAGAAGAGACTGGTGGGAGCTAAGCATGAACAAAATATAAGGTAGAATAATTAAGCATTTGCACAGGCATCTGACTGACATGAAGCAAATAGCAAGTTTACAAAATATAGATTGCATTATATAATTAAAAAAAAACAAAACAAAAAAAAAACTATGATGTACAAAATTGCTAAAAATTTTGGAGTTAAGTTGGAAAACTACAGAGGAGAGTTAATGTTACGTCATTAAAAGCAGTAGAGTTAGGGTGATTGGGAGGATGAAGAAGGAGTGGCTTAGGCTGATCCTCGTGGATGTGGAGCAGTCGATGGCTATATCGGGAGACGGAATTTTTCTTTTGATTTTGGGGGGTTTGCCACAAGTGTGGGAAGGGGGAATTTGTTTGTGTGTAGTTTGTAGGATGAATGTTCAACCACTCATTTTTTTGCTTCTCTGTATGAGCATGTTTACACTGCAAGGTAATCCCAAACTCCCTATTGATCATAAACCAAAGCGTTAATCTTAATTTAACTTCATGGAATTGCAGAGGTCTACAAAATTTAAAAAAACTTAAACAAGTTATGAATAAAATAAAAGACATGGGTTCAAAAATTGTGTTTTTACAAGAAACTCATCTAATAGAGGAGGATGTAAAAAGAATTAGGAGTAGATGGCAAGGAAGTGTTTTCACCTCATCATTTTCATCCCGAGCCAGGGGAGTTATGACTCTCATACATAAATCAGTCCCTTTTCAAGTGAAAAATGTAATTGGAGACAAATTTGGAAGATATGTAATCATTCAAGGATCTTTGCTATTAGAAAATATAAATTTGGTGAACCTATATGGTCCCAATATAGATGATCAAAAGTTCTTTGCTAATTTATTTCTTATCTTATCATCACTTACAGGGCAACATATAATAGCAGGGGATTTTAATTGTACATTGAATCCCAGTATAGATAGATCAACAGGACTGGACTGTACGCACAATGGATGTAGGATGACCATTAATCATTTTATGAAAGAATTGAGATTGCTAGATATATGGAGAGAAATGAAAACCACAAGACAAAGCCTACTCTTGTTATTCCAGTACCTACAAGACATTCTCACGTATTGATTATTTTTTGATTTCCACAGAATTAAGGTCCAAGATTCAAAACTGCTTTTATGATAACATCGTGATCTCTGATCATGCACCCTGCTGTATAGTATATGTAGATAAGAAATTGACAAAGGAATCAGGTAGATGGCAATTTCAGCATAAATGGCTTCAGGATGAGGAATTTGTCAAGTACATAGAAAAACAGATAGATGAGTTCTTTGATATCAGTACTACACAAACATCAGTATGTGTAAGGTGGGAGGCTTTCAAAGCTTTTATTAGGGGACATATTATTAGTTATACAGGTTCAAAATCTAAGAAGACTCGAGAGGAGAGAGCCCAATTGGAACATAAAATAAAAAATCTTAAGGAAAAAGTGTATGCAGGAAGTGATCCAAGGTTGGAGAATGAATTACTGATTTTGAGAGCTGAATACGACAAAAAATCAGCGAATAGAGCTGCCTCGAGTCTTCTAAGATTGAAACAATCTTTTTATGAACAAGGTGAAAAATCAGGAAAATTATTGGCATGGCAGATTAAACAATTAGAAATTAAAACACCAATTACCAGTATTATAAGTAAGGGACAGGTAGTTATAGATCCTTTAGAAATTAACAGAGCCTTTAGAGATTACTATGAAAAATTATATGATACCAAAAATGAATCTGATTTAACAAAACTAAATGGGTTTTTGAACGAACTATCTATACCGTGTATTCCAAATAAAAACACGGAGATATTGGGAGTCTAAAATTAGTCAAGAAGAAGTTGGGCTAGCCATTGATAATATGAAATCAGGAAAAAGTGCAGGACCAGATGGTCTTCCAGTTGACCTTTATAAAAAATTTAAGAATAAATTAATAAAACCTTTTTTGGAAATGGTTTTAGAAGCATTTCAAAATAATAATTTACCATCATACATGAATAATGCCTTAATTATACTGTTGCCAAAACCAGGTAAGCCCTCTAATAAATGTGAAAATATGAGACCAATAAGCCTATTAAATGCCGACCTTAAGATAATCTGTAAAATTTTAGCAAGACGAATACAAGAAATTTTACCAAATATTATTAATCGAGATCAGAATGGCTTTATAAAGGGAAGACAAGGCTTCCATAATATAAGAAGACTATTTAATATTATTTATTTTAATAAAGAAGCACCGGATACAGCTCTCCTATCACTGGACGCCGAAAAGGCCTTTGATAGAGTCGAATGGCCCTTTCTTTTTGAAGTCTTACAAAGGTTTGGACTTGGAAATAATTTCATAAAATGGGTTCAGATAATATACAATAATGCTACAGCAGAAATCCTAACAAATAACAATATTTCAAAATCAATAAAAATCAATAGAGGATGTCGACAAGGCTGTCCACTTTCACCTTTACTGTTTACTATGGCAATTGAACCTTTAGCGATGGCAGTACGTTTACATTCACAAATATATGGAATTAAAGTTGGACCAACAGAACATAAAATCTCCCTGTAGGCCGATGACATAATTTTGTTTATGTCGAATCTAAAAAAATCAATTCCGACCTTGTTGAATTTAATAAAGAATTTTGGGGAAATATCAGGATATTAAATAAATAAAACTAAATCTTCAATATTAATGCTAAATGAGACCCAGAGAAATTACCCAGACCCTGAGGTAAATCAATTCAACGTTGTAAATCAGTTTAAATATTTAGGAATCCAAATTGTGCCTAAGCTAGAATCAGTCGCCAGTGTCAACTATGAAGCCTTAATGACAGATATCAATGAGTTAATTCAGAGATGGATGTCACTACCAATGTCGATGATCGGGAGAATCAATATACTTAAAAGTAATATTTTACCTAAAATACTTTATTTATTTCAATACATTCCCTTACCACCACCTTTAGATTTATTCTCAAGAATTAAAAAAAAGTTAGTGGAATTTATATGGAACAACAGGAGGGCTAGATTACGTCTGTCTTTATTATATTTACCATTTGATCGTGGAGGTCTGAAATGTCCAAATTTTATGTTGTATTATTGGTCGGCACAACTGAGGTCTATGACATATTATTTTTCATTAAATGATCTCCCTCACTGGACTGAAATGGAATCATACAATTTACCTTTACCTCTTCCCATATTCATATACAGTACTCAGATTCGGCAAAAAAATTACAAAAACAAGTTAAAAATCCATTTGTAAAGCATATGATCAAAATATGGTGTGAAGCTAAAAATTATTTAAAAAAACCACAGTTATTCTCACCATTTAGCCCAATATGGGGTAATCAGTATTTTAAACCAGGAAGAGCGGACGCTGTATTTAAAGTATGGAATTTAAAAGGGATTCAAAAGATTCAAGATTTATATTTGCCATGTGCAGATAACATAATGTCTTTTGAAGAGCTGAGGGTCAAATTTAATCTTAATAGAACACATTTTTTTAAATATCTTCAACTTAGAAACTTTATTCGATCAAATCAAAATAAAGCTCTCACTCGACCTATTTATTCATCCTTGGAAAAAATGTTGATGAAAGATAGTAAAAGAAAGGGTATTATTTCAGAGTTTTATAACTCATTGACACTATCCTCAAGTGAAAATTCACAGAAAAGATTAAACTACTGGAAAGAAGATCTGCAAATTGAAATTTCAGAGGAACAATGGGAATTGGCTTGTACAGAAGCCCAAACCAAATCAATAAATGTACGTCTTAAATTGATACATTTCAAATGGTTAATGCGGATGTATGTTACACCGGAGGAGTTAAAATAGATATAACAAAAATATACCAGATACATGCACAAAATGCATGGAAAGTAAAGGAACCTTATTTCATTGTGTATGGGAATGTAGAATAATAAGAATGTTTTGGGAAGAGGTGAGGGTAACAATTGATAAAATAATCTCAAAACAAATCATTTTGAATCTTAAACTGTTTTTGTTGGGTCTGTACCCAGAAAAGCATAACTTTAATAAAAGTGAAAGAACATTCATAGACCTCAGTTTGCTTAATGCCAAAAAATGTATTGCACTACTGTGGAAAAAGACTCATAGACCAGATGTGACTCAGTGGTTAAGACAGATGTTAACAAACCTTCCATTAGAAAGAATAACATATATACTGAAATCAAAGGAAATTGTGTTTGAGAATATATGGAGACCTTTTATTGATCATGTAAAAAATTTAAACATAACTCTTGAAGAAGAAGGTGAATGATGTGTGTGGACCTTGTAAATTCCAAACTGGTGAACATAATATGTATACTTATGTAATGGATTGTCTAGACTAAACAGAGGAGCATTGTTGAAGACTTGATTTTGTTGGTGGTTGTTGGTGTTTTTAGTGCATTTTTTTTTTTAGTACTTTAGTGTTAGTGTTTGATTGTTTGTGTCATGTTTGTTTAAAAAAAAAAAAGGTTCAATAAAGATATTGTGGGGAAAAAAACTGAGAAAAAACAGTTATGATAGTTTAATTCTGCTTGAAGGCTATTCAATCTAAAATGAAACAGGGTAAAGCCAAAAACACTATGATTTGATGATTAGCCTGTGTTTCTTTTTGATTTGCAATCTAATAACTGAATTAATTAAGTTACATTAAAACTACTTTATCATTCACTCTTGGCTGGACAACAATAAGAGGCCCTTTACACAGAAGAAGATTGTTTCGTGACCATTGAGAGATCAAAAATTGACCCAATCTCTCAACGATCGCCTCCTCTGTGTAAAGGGAATATAAGGAATACTGAATGCACAAGATCGTCTGTTTTTACATGAATTTGTTTTTTAAAATTATTTGCTGAGCTAGTAAAGAGAATCAGGGAGATCATTCAGTATAATGGAAGAGTAACTGAACAGGACTGAATGTAAATGTAAACAAAACAGAAAAAAATTAAAAGTATTCAATCCCTGTTAACAAATGCTGACTAATTCTATTTGTGTACTGTACCACACACAGTATAAACTTTACAGTAGAATGTTAGGACAATGGTGATAATCAGTTATTGTTTCAGTTAATCTACTGTGAGAAAGCACAGTTCTCTGCAGAATAGACAAACATTACAGGATTTCAATCAGAGCCCACAAATGCAAGGACACGAACACGTGTACTTACGGTACATACACATCAGCTTTTTTGAAGCTATAGTTACTGGTTTAGCCCTTCTCTTCTCCACCCTTTTTGTCATAAAGTCACACTTCCTCATCGGCTATGCAGGTGAGAGAATAATCTCATTTCTCATTTCTGAATGCCACCACAAAGACACAAAAATGACTGCATCAAACTGGACTACAGCCAGCAAGACAAACCAAGGCCACTAGCCTTTTCTCTCTCTCCAACTCCATAGTCTAAATCCACCTACAATGAACACATGATGAATGCCACTCGAATTTCTTCATTTCTGGCACTGACACAGGGATGTTGACATGAGAAAAGAGCCTTTAAGATGGCTGCCAAGATGATGTGCCAGCTAAAAATACTCCTATCAGTCAGAGACCCAAATATGTCACAACACAAACAACATGGCAAAATACAACCTTTAAGAAGTTAGCTAATCACAGGACTACCTGCAATAAACTATAGTTAGGATAGGTAAAGGGGGAGGGAAAACTAATATAAAGCACTCTTATCTTGGTATGGTATTTGTATAGTTGCTGAAAAAATAATTAAAAAAAAAAAAAGGATTCTATCAAAATTATTACCCTGCTTGAAAATGAGGCTACAGAGACAGAACAATAACAACACCTAATCTGGGTGGAAAACAATTATAAAAGAGTGACAGTATATGAAAGGGACAAAGCGCCCATGCTAAGCGGGCAGACTTGTGATGCCAAGAACATCTGACACATGAAGTCTGCCAGTTTCTAAAATGGCTGATGCCTTTGAACTGCCAAAGACTAAAATGGCCGCTAATAGAATAATGACACAATGTAACGCACTATGAGACTAAAAATACCGCCGTGACAGCCTTAAGTCCCAGATATGTCACATAACGACAACAGCAGCATGGCAGACAGGGGACAGCAGCAAACAATAACAGCATGCTGCAGGAAGAGCAGCTAATGGGGAGATTCATTTTTAGCATTTTAAGGTGCCAATCAAATAAATAATGATGTTTCCCAACGTTTCAAGATGACTGCTCATTCCCAAGAAGGGAGACCATGAAGTGCTGGGGTTATGCAGTACTTTCCAGGTTTTCTAGGCTTTGGTCAAACATGGCATTACTACATGGACAGCTTATATCCTCTAAGGCTGTGCTTAAAGTCACAGCTTTACTGAAAGACTTAAGGCAGGGGTGTTAATCTCATTCCAAGACCCTGCAGGTTTTACCTCCACCCAGTGTCTTCCACAGGTGATTTAACGGAATTTCTTCCCACTGATTGCTGATTAGCAAAAACACCTGCTGAACAGACTGGGTGGAAGTAATATGCACAGGGTCTTGGTCCAGAATGGATCGAGTTTGACACCCCTGGCTTAAGGTTAGGGGTGGGGCAAAAGATTGATTCAGCAAAGTATCGTGATACTTGGCACTCGCAATGATGCACTGATCCCCAAACACATGTACCAATTGTTTATTAATTAAATATATTTAGGCAAATGTTGCAGACTCTTTGGTATTACCAGTCCCTCCAGAATTTTGCGATGTTGCGATTGCATCAATTCACGTGAAATCAGCCAATCAGCGCATCTTTTGCACGACCTTGCAACTTTGTCCAATCACTGCAACTTTCCCGCAATTTTGGCCAATCCTCGTCAACTTCCGCCAATTTCACCAATCAAATTTGTCTCTGAGTGGCGCTGAAACGCTCACTCTAACCAGTCAAATTTTTGACAATCCTGTGCTTTTCTTGTATTGTTATATAGAATAGCACAGTAGTAAACTGGAAAAAACAACATCTGCTTTAAAATTTGTAATTCTTCCCACAACTTTTAGTAGCACTAAACATTGTAACTTTTATCGCAACTTTTAAAAAAAAAGCTCCGGCAAATTCAGGCTTTTTGGGCCGCAACAATCATAAAAACATCCCACGAAATCCTGGAGGGACTGATTAATTAACCAGTAGAGCTTTCAGTCCACTAGATGACACAAAGTAACCGTACATTGTCGGGTGAAGCCACAGCTTGTCTCGCAAGATTTGCAGCCAGGTGTCCAAGTATGCAAGTTAGGAAGCAGTTGGAGGTGCCAGAAAGTTAACTCAAATGGTGGACCTTCTTTTTATTTTACAACAAGGAAGGAATGGATATTCTCAACCCACAAAAAGTGCTGCACACACACACACACACACAAAAAACAACAACACTCAGAACACGTGGGCCAGCACACTCCTATCTGAACTATCCAGTATCAGTTGATGACAGCGAAGCTAAAAACACTTCACGAGATAAAAATCAACCAGCTCTGGACCCAACTTCCCACTCCCACCCCTGAGCTACAAAGCCACACGAAACAAAAATGTAATACATTTTTTTAGCTTTGGAATCATTTAAACCAACAGTTCCAGCAATCATTATCTGGATAATTGGGAATCTGGATACACTGAAAAAAAAAAAAAAAAAAAAAAAAATTCAAATTACTTTCTCCTGTAAAATACAGAAATTCCATTTCTTTTACCAACTTCATAGTGTAGTGTGCTACAACTTCTAAAAACTAGCAGTAATGTAAGTAGTGGCTGTTTGCCAGCCTTTATTTAACAACCAATTAGCTGCAAACCAATGCAACAAATACAATTTCAGAAGTTTACTTTTAAAGTCTTGCAGAAACTATACAAGAACGGTTTAACTTCACTGTGTTTTTAAGGCTGTAAAGCTGTTTCTTTCTCTATCTATTATTAATTGATCATTATAAAATCATCTAGTGGATACGAGACAGGCCCTGCACACTTTAAATTCCTTTTTCCTCTCTGCTCTTATTAGACAGTGTGCAGCAGATAAACAAAAAGGAAACAGACAGAGACACGGAGACGATGGCGTGCCAAATAGGTTTTGAGTGGTACTGGCTGAGAACATTATGAGTCAAGAGTATCTGCTTTTAGTCCACTGAGCCACAGAGGCCCAACCCATGAATGTTCAACTGGCATGATGCATGTTGCCAGCGTAGCTTCTAGACCCTGCCATAGTGACTAGTGCCAACATCAACTCTCCCCACCCCCCTAGAGGCACTGCATGGAAGAGTTTTATCTCTATTACAAAAACTGCCAAACCATCTCCTAATGCTCAATACTGCCATGAGCACAAACGGTTATTAGCAACTGGGACAAATCAATGTGGGTTAGAGGGAACAAAAGCCTAATTGTTGGCTATGCAATAACCCTAAAAATAAATCTGTGATAAGCAGGTGACTCTTTTTCTTCTGCCAGTACCTTTGACAAAATGAGCCCCCTCAACCAGCCATATTAAGTCAGTCCCAAAGGTCTCTAGAGAATTCCCCTAGGTCAATAGATTAGGTATCATTTTGCTCTGAAGGGTCAAAAGCCAAAAAGGTTTATCTCCAGTCCTCTACCGTCATGCCATACCTTCAGGAACACTGCATCTAGCCAGAGTGCAAAATTGCTGGTGGCTAGGATTGCTTTAGAAAACAATTCTAATAACAGACATTACCAAAGCATCCCTGGGCAAGGCACTTAAGCTACCGACTCAACCCTTCACCCATTTCCTCCTACTCCTCGCAAATAGAAAACCCAGCCAAGTGCTCCATCTGTAATCCCCTCCAGCAAGCTCGTTTTCCAGCCAGTTCACCACTGTTCCACACCCTGCTGGCATTATTAACACATCAAATGTCAGTTCATGCTCCCGTACCTTTAGGCAAGCCTCTGAACCTTCCCCTCAGCCACCAACATCTCCAAACCATTAACCTGCTCTGCCATTCCCATTCCCCCACTCGTTCCACAAGCTTCACCAGACATTAATGCTATGTTAATTCCGGGTGCTACCTCTGCACTCTTGGATGGGGTATTTAACCTCTTCAAAGTGCCAACTCTGCTCTGTCTGCATAGTGACACCATTTGACTTGGTATTAATAGGTCTAAAGAGAGCTAGACTTTGGCTCTACATTCAGTCATTGGTTAAATACATGCAAGACCACAAGCACCACCAACACACAACAACACATATTATGTTGTTTTTGCAGACAGCTGGAGCTGAAATGAAGCTTTCTCTAAATGTCAGCGAGTCTGCGTTGTCATAAAGATAAGCACGAGAGATAAATAACAGCATTCCATTGTCATGGTAACAAAACTGTAATCATTTGCAGCATAGAAAGAAAGGGAAAGGGACGAACCAAAGTGACAGGGGACAAGGGAAGGGAAAGGAAAGGAAAGGAAAGGAAAGGAAAGGAAAGGGGGATTTTACAAACTCAGACATATTTGTGGTTGTTGCCTCATAGTTTCCTCCATGTGGTCAACTTTATTGTTCATACAGCTACATCAACTTGACAAGCTTTACTCCACGGTTTTCCTTTTGTAAAGCGAGTTACCATTTCAACTCTGCAGAGCTGGTCAGTGTTATAACATTTTGCTTTTAAAACTGTAAAGCAGGCAACTTTCCCTGTTCCCTGCCATTGATTAATGACCTCATATTTTGTTAATTAGACCCTCAGCCCAGAGGCAGAAAGATTAAATTTCCCCTTCATCATCATCATCATGAAGGAGGGAAAAAATCAACTGATTAAAGAGGAGAGGAGAGAGAGAATACCAAGATCCTCTACAATGATATATACATTTTCTATGAAGAGTAAAAGTCTGGAAATCAAGTTTTACATCAGCCAGAGTACAAGAGAAATATTATCAGCAGAATGTATTAACAAATTACTGTACACTGTGTGATGTGCATTTTATTGTGGAAGCTGGACAAAATGGAGCAAAGTAATTACACCTGCAAGGTCATAAAAGACAAACTGGTTCTTCAAACTTGTACCAACTTTTGAACTTTTCTTTTCTTTGGAAAATATTGCATAATTTTGTTTCCCTAAGCAATGAATAAGCATCTGAATAAAAGTTTTTACAGAAATTAGATTACATTAACCTAACCTAACCTAACCTAACCTAACCTAACCTAACCTAAGTCAGGTTAGGGTTTAACTGGCATCAACTGGGGATTCTAAATTGTCCTTGAGTATGAATGTGAGAGTGAATGGTTGTCTGTCTCTCTGTGTTGGCCCTGTCATGGACTGACGATCTTGTCCAGGGTGTACCCCACCTCTAGCCCAAAGATGCTGGGATAGGCTCCAGCCTCCCCGTGACATGAAAAGGATTAAGTGGTAGACGATGGATGGATGGATGGATGGATGGATTACATTAAATTTACTTGTCAGTAGCAGTCAGTAATCAATTTTAAATCGGTATCAAATACTTTTGTTTGGAAGACTTTTTTAAATGAAAATCGACTGAATCGATTCCCCCACCCAAGTCTCCAACACAAACCCATGTGAAACATGGCGCCATGCACAGAGAAAGGAGAGGATCTTGTTCCTAAAAAAGCAATCTTACCTCTGTCATACGGAACTGATTCAGGTTCACACTTTTCATAACTGACGACTGGAGTCGGAAAAGTGTCTGTTTACAAATTGTGAAAGTCAGCTTTCACCGCGGACTTGTTTACTGTTTCTGTGGATACATGGCGGTGGAGTAATTTCAGAATGGTGATTAAAGTTCAGTCAGATATGGTTTTTCAAGAGGCAGTGAGGCACTTTTATTTATTTTACAAAAAGTAACAGGATGGTTTTGCAATTTGTGTCTTCAACTTACATGATAGAGGTGCCTACTAAAACATGGAACAAACGGTACTGCATGGAACGTTCCATCGGTGTTCCGTACATGTTCCAAACGGGACATCTACTGATCCTGCCTGGTGTCAGTTCTATGTCAATTACCTCTTAGCTCATATTTGCTTTCCCTTTTTTTAAACAGTCTCTGAATATTAACAGGCAATTGGTTACACAGGGTTACAAAAATCAATTTTTTGTTGTAAGTTGTCTGTGTTTTTTCAACTGATTTAAGACAATTTTGTACTGCTGAATCTGAAAATGACATCCGTTTCTCTCCATCAGGTCAAAAAAAATCTGATCTTCTGACTAAATCGATTACATTTTTGTGACATTATCGGTTGATTTTTGTTAATATTTCTCATCCGAAATAGATTTTTAAGAGAAAAAATTGTTTTCCAACACAATTTATTGATTAAATGTTACAAACTTCGATTACTGTAAATTGAATAGTAGACATTGATAAAGGTAAGTTCATGTAAATTGAATGTTACGTCATCATTGTTCAAAATTCAGAGCTTCAACTTCTGTTTATTCGAACCTGTAGAATGCTCAGCGGCAGGGATGTCTCTCTTCAGAGTCCAACAGTAATCAGCCATCATGACAATGTCATAAATTGGCACATGCAAACTCTTCAGAGTTTGAGAAATTTCAAGAAATAAAGAATTTTGCATCATCCATCCTTCAATCTTCTTCCACTTAACTTTTCGGGTCATGGGGGAAGGGGGGGGCTGGAGCCTATCCCAGCATCTTTGGGCGAGAGGCAGGGTACACCCTGGACAGATCCATACTGTTGTTCCCTGAGTATATTGTGCTTATCAATGAAATCATTTAGTCTCCTAACAAATATTTTTTCCAGAATTTTGGAGAACTGAGGTAACAAGGAGATGGGTCTGTATTTTGACAGTAAGTGTTTGTCACCAGTCTTAAACAGAGGAACGACTCTTGCTATTTTCATTTTCTTTGGAAATTTACCAGCAGTAAGTGACATGTTGCATATGTAAGTGAAGTGTTAACAATACACTCAATAATACATTTCACCAAGAACATACTGAAATCACAATCAGTTGGATTTTTTGTCTTTGAATTTGTTAACAATGTCAAGAATTTCTTTTTCATCTGTTTCTTTCATAAACATTAAGCGTTTATGTTGACGACATTGTCAGCGCCACTTGTATTTGCTGATGATACAGTGGAGTTGGCCATCTTTTTTCCTATATTAACAAAACATTCATATACGTGTTGGAGATCAACCTATTTTCATTGATTATACCATTTTCTGAATTTAAATGAGATGTGATTGGAATTTAGTTTTCCTCTCTTTGTTATATTATTTAACACCTTCCATATATTACATGTATTAGTTTTGTTATTTTCCAACAATTTACTGTAGTATATTTTTTTACTTGATCTATATAAGTCTTGTATTTCTTTTCAGCTTCCACAGTTGTTAATTTCAGAAACGTTTTGTATAACAAGCTTTTCTTTTTACAAGCATTCTGCAGGCCTGTGATCCAAGGCTTATCTCTGTATTTAACTTTAGTTTCCTTTACCACTAGAGGGCAGTGTTTATTATGTAGTTGTGATAAAATAGAGACAAATTCTCCATATGCTGTATCAATGTCATCAACATAAACACCGCTCCAGTCTTGTATTTTTAGATCATTTCTAAGATTGTTGATTGCGGTTTCTGTTACATGTCGTTTAAAAACCTGATCTATTTCAACGTTATGTGTTACACCAGCGTCTGAAGAAACAAAAAACAGGCAGACAGTCTGTCACATCACTGATAATAAGACCAGCAGTTACATTCCCCTCAGTGACATTTGTGAAAATGTTATCAATAAGCGTTGCTGAATGTGGTGTTATTCTAGTGGGGTATGTTACTGAAGGGTAGAAACCCATACAAAACATGGAATTTATGAATTCACTTATTTGGATATGGTCATTTGGATTTAATAAGTCAATATTGAAGTCTCCACAAATAAATACCAGCTTCTTATTACCTACTGCACTGAAAAGCTCAGACAATTTCTCTTTGAAAATGTCAATATCGGTATACGGTGCTCTATAAATACAACTCCTTATGATGGTTTTTGTAGTTGTAATTAATTCCACAGTTACACACTCCATGATGTTTTCCATTTCAAATGACATATTATCTACAACTTGGCTTTGGTAGCAGGACCTGATATATAAACCAACACCAACACCACCTTTTGTTGACCTGCTTGTGCTATATAAATCATAGCCTCTCATTTGCACTGTATGAAGTTGGTCATTTTTTAGCCAAGTCTCAGAAATTGCAACAGCAGAAAAATTTGTGTTATATTGCAACAAACTGTCCTGGATTTTGGAAAAATTCATGTTGAGACTTCTACTACTAAAGTGTGTTATTGACAATGATTGGTCAGAAATTGTATTTTTTAGTTGGTCTGAGCTAAAGTATTCACACTGATGTTTCATACTGTTGAAAGAGTGATTTTCAGGATCGGTTTCATATTCAACACTGTGTGGCTTATGCTCAGTATATTCGTACCCTTTAAAAATGAGTTTGTTTCCTATAAAAGTTTGCATATTAATTATTCCAGTCAATGGAAACAAGTGCACAGTTTACTGTATATCTCTCAGATGATAATGAAATGTCAGTCATTTCAAATGTCAATCATGTCAAACATTTCTAGTAGAGTTAAGGATGCAAAAAGCCCCACTTAAAAACTTGGGTAATGACTTCAGTCTTGAAGGTCTGAGGTTTTTCTCCAAAATTTATAACAATTTTCTTATAGTTTTCTACTTTTCCCTGTAAATATATCTAAATTTGAAACCATTTTCCTCAAATCTGTAATTTCCTCTTGTAAAATTGACTTTTCTTGTACATTTGAGACTTTATTATAAAATTTGTGAATTACTTTATGGCTAATTTTTGTCTATTTTTTTAAATAAAATTACTTTTTTTTAATAAATTCAAGACAGATTGTGGTAAAAAATGTTACTTTTTTCCTTAAACAATTTACACTTTTGACCATAATTTTGAAGAGCCAGAATAGAACAATAATTTAACTCTGATTTCAAAGAAAAAAATATTAATAAAATTATATTTAATGAAATAAATTAATGTAAATTACCAAAGAGTCCATTATTTCTGTTAAAATATTTCTATATATTTATATTTTTTTTAGAATTCTCCTCACCACCCAGACAGCAGGAAAAACCTCCCTTATTTTGAAATCCAAATGTTGGCGCGTTTAGTTTGTCTGAAGACTGCTGACGGATTAAAGTCATTGACTTCATAAATTTTGGTGATCTTAACTTGCCAGGTACATAGCAATGAACATAAATTATTAGCTAATATTGTAGTGGCTGGTGAAGTCAATCCTCAGCAATTCAGTCACTCTTGCCTTTCCCTGCATATGAAGCCTAACCACACCTGTTTGCTAAGCAATTCTTTATTATTGCGCCCGTTACCAGCGGGCTAAAACCACCATAAATGCCTGCACTGCTTACATACCTCTCCTGCTTTTTTCCGCATTTAAAGTACTTTAATAAGCTCATGCTTCTCTTGGACAGTGACGCTAGCGAGACACTGTCTGGCGACTGGAGCAGTCACGCAGGTGGGGGCGCTTCTGAACTCTGCACGGATGACGACCATGCATGTTGTTTGTGAGCGCGCTTGTGACCAGTCATTCCTTCATATTTTTTTCTTAAATTTATATTTCCTTGGTGTGACCTGGGCCACTTGGGAGGCTGGTTCTTGGCGACATGTGGCCCACAGGCCGCTAATTGAATAGGCCTGGCCTAGGAGGAGTAATGTTCTTCGGGAAATCATAAATGCCCAGACCATCTGACCTTTGACAATGATCTTGACCTCAACCTGGATGCAGACCCACCTCAGTGTCATTGTGAATAAGTTTTGTGGGAATCGAGGTAATTGTCTAGGAGGTGTAGTGATTTTTCTAGAACCATGTAAGTGCCCAGAACTCCTGACCTGACAACATGGATGCAGACCCTCCTGAGGATCATTGTGAATGAATTTGGTGGAGTAGGATTCATGTGAAATGTGGACAGACAGGTGGATGGAGAGACAACAGATGCTGTGTCATCACATCAGCTCTTTTCAGTTTCACCGGAATGAGCTAAAAAAAATTGCTAATTTATGGTAAACTGGTAAATGGCATTCACTTATATAGCGCATTTTACTCATCTCTGGATGACCTAAGCGCTTTACAGATCTTGCTATCCACCCATTCACACACTGATAGCAGTGTAGCCGCCATACACAGGCACTGGCCTGACCCACCAAGAGCAGCTGGTGGGTCAACTGATGAAAAAGTCCTAAAATTTAAAAGGAAATCTGCAAAGTTATGAAAAAAGTTGCCTGAAAAGGATAAAAAATTATAAGAAAAGTCACATTTCTCAAAAACATTAAAACAACAATATGTACGATTTTCATCTTAAAACAATGTTTCCAACGTTATTTTGATACATCAACCTCAACTGGGAGCCTGAGTGGGCCCACGGTGCCTGTAACAGCTCAGTTTTTAGTAGGAACACTGAAACAGCTACAACTATGGTGACTATGACCGCACTCACAACAGCCAATAAGAGTACACAACTTTAGCCGCCAACAGCTAAGCTCCTTGTGATCAGCTGTTGGAACTGCAGTAGCCATAGTTGTAGTCTTTTCCATGTCCCTACCCAGAACAAGATAGCTACAGTACATGGTGCTGCTTTGATATGCAGTTTACAAATGGAGGAAAAAAAATGACCGCAAACTGCTTCGGATTACGTCAGAAAATTCAGCGCCCCAAAACTGGTATTTAGGACAACACCAAGAACGCAATGCACTGAAGTTGTACAATAATTACAATCAAGGTATAAATTAAAAGAAAACTAAGAAATTTGGTGGATAACAGACACAAGAAAAACGATGGCTGCCCTCACCTTTCGGCAGATCAGGCGACACGTATGGCACCTCCTGGGTGTTGATGTGCGTCCAGTCAAAGTCATCATACGGATCTTGCTGGTAGTCACACTTAGAGAAGCCCTCGTCAAACGTACAGCTTCCTGCACACAAACAAACACAGAAAAGTTAATTTTATAGGAACAACGATATGGTTTCTTAGCCTAACTTTCTTTCAGTCACATTCGGGAAATCTTTCTGAGACTCTTAAAAAGAAATTGTGGTTGAGTAAATGGATGAATAAACTCAGGAAGCCTCGTGATTGTTTCCTCTAAGCTCTTTTTTCTGCATGTATGCGTGAGACAGAGAGAGAGAGATCATTAAAAAACCACCAGAAGTCTGAATGCGACAGTCATCACTCAAGGCCAATTGTGATCACCCCTGACTCAAGCAGCAGAGCCTTCAGCTGATCATCTGAGCCCATCGCCACAGCCTCAGGAGAACTATGTGTGAGCTGGCCGCCCTTGGCTCCACCTAAACAGGAAGTAGCTCTAACACAGAGACACGTAACTTGTCCCTGTTAGCGAGCTGAACCAATCAAGTTGCAGTGATATGTAGCTCGTCCTGGCAACATCGCTGATAGGAACAGCATGCTGGCCACTACTAGCTATCTGATTCATTGGCCTAGGAGTGATGCACAGCTTGTGTTAATGAAATGGTTAGGAGAGATGTGACTAAGAAGAGCCACAATACCATCTGATTCAAGTCTCTGCTAGTTAGTGGTAAAAAAAGACGAGGCACACATGCCCTCTTTGTCCTCCTCAGCATTAGCTTAAGTAGGGTGGCATTGTTGTGCTGGATAAAAGAAATTATAATTACAATATAGTGACAAATACCCTGAGCAAATAGAGAGCCTAAGTCACATCCCCTCCACTGCCACATATGGGACCTCAAATCAGAAAAACTATTGAAATGAATGATAAAAGAGTGAAATTACCCATTCATTTCAATGGAGATTTTTTCCGATGTAAGGTCCCATGTGTGGAAGTAGAGGGGGGGTGACTTAGGCTCTCTATACTGCGTCATCGAAGACTTAGCTAACTATCTAACCACTTGCTGTCTGAGGAAAATTTTCTTTCATATGTTGTTTTTTAAAAAATCTCTATAGGTCTCCCAGGAGACTAAAATTTACAGCCCACCTTCTCCTGCTGTAAAAGGAAAACACACAGCCAACTGTTGGCCTAGAATTCATACTACAGAAGTTTCCACTGAGTCTGCAGCCTCTGTGTGTAAGAGAATTTTTTGTCAGCGCTGTGTGAACAAGATTTTTTCTGCTTTCAGTAAAACCAGCATTGTGTGAATTTATGTGATTCACAGGTAGTTTTGGACCTTTTGTTTCCTAATGTTGCATTCAGTTCTGAATTCAGTTTTCTGTTTAAGTCTAACTCAGCTGACTGGCTTTATTTTGAAACATTTCATCTTCAGTTCTTGTTCAGTTTAATTTAACTTGATTATATTTTTATTTTGTAACACTTCCTGTTGTTTCCCTGGTTATGATTTTCAGGTTACATTTGGTTTTCCCACTTTGATTTCTCTCTGAAGTTTGGTCTTGTTTTGTATTTATTCTCCTCAGCTGAGTTTATGTTATTTAGGTTCTGTTTCTCTGTGTATTCCCTTCTGGTTGTTTTGTTTTGTCCAATCATTTCCCAGTCTCCGTCTCCCTTGTTAGTGTGATTCCCCTCACCTGTTTCCCATCCTTTGATGGTTCCTTTCCCTTTATATTTGGTTCAGCTTGTATCTCTGGTTGTGGCGTTGTTGCATTATCTTCCCCGTGCTCCTCACTCTTGTGTCCTGCCTCCTTGGTTTGTTTGTATTTAGTTTCCTGCTTTTCGCAGTGCCCTTAAGTGTATATTTCTGAGTGTCTACAGTACCAGTCCAAAGTTTGGACACATCTACCCATTCATTTTCAATGCATAGATGTGTACAAACTTTTGATTGGTAGTGTATTTGTCCTGGAAATGTCCTGGAATTTCCCTACTGTGGGACTAATAAAGGCTTATCTTAATTTTAGTATTGTTTGTCAGGCCCTCGCACCATGGTTCTGTTTTCTAGCTACTCCAGTGTTTAGTTTCCGTTTTGGTTATCTTATCTCTCTGTTTATTATTTACTAAACACTATTCCTCCTTAATTGTCTCCATTTGGGTTCTCCCTTTCCCTGCCTTGCTCCAGACCATGACAGCAGGGATAGATAATTTGTTTAAAATCCAATTTCTCACCTAGCCCTTCCAAGCATGCTCTTCAGTCCCATCCCCCACTTATCCCAACCCTAAACAGCTTTGACCCAGAAGACAAAGAAATTTCAGATGAAAGGAAGAAGAATTCTTACAATTTCTTCCCAAATCAAAGCATGCTGTATCCTGCTCAGGGAATGAAAAAGTCACTTTGAGAACTGCTTTTTTTCTATGACATTACATAATAGGCCAACCAGGAAAAATCTCCAACACTAACAAGCTAAAAGGAAGCAAATCCCTACCTGTCAATCAACATACTTTGGCCAATAAGCCTGACTTCACAGATGTCCATAGAGAAATGTCTGAATCAGGCTTTAAGTTACTAAAGTATGTCATGAAAAAGTCAATGGTGAAGTACTTAAGTTGCTGAAGTGTCAAATGGCAAAACTTAAACAAGATAACCCTAAAATACAAAACATTTTTAAACCTTGTTGCCACCTTTGTACATAACCGGCAATATTTTATTAATTCACATTTTTAATGTTGGGATATTTCAACCAAAAGACTGGCTGTATGTGAGCACTCATGGTACTCTTCTTGACAAAGTCTTTATGCTTCCTCCGACTTTTCTACAAAGTGAAATTTCTAGAGGATCAAGAAACCTGAAGCATAATGGTATGTTTATATCCAAAACTGCAAGGAAACCACTGAGAACGGATGCATGAATGAGCAAGCCACCATGGAGCGCTATCAGCAACCAGCACTGCCAGCAACATAAATCTCCTAGCTTTCAGTTAGCGGTAAAGCTTTGCTACCTGTGTCCTAGAGCAAACTGTGGTGGCTGTGATGGAGAGCAGAACGACAGGCCCTCAGATACCCCACTGATCTGAGCTCCTGCTACAGAGGCATACCAAGAGGTGACAGCCGCCGCCGGAGGAGAAACAAGTTAACATCAAACTAAGCGGCTGTCTTGGGCTGCTGGCTGTATGGCTGACTGTGACTCACAGCCTCAGATGGGCACTGGATCACATTCCCCTCGGCGTCACTCTTTAGACCGGTCCCTCTTCATGCAATTCAGTTCACTCCCATTCAATTCAATTACGTGTTTGTCACAGCAATTCACCTCCAGTCATAATGAAAAAAAATGCTGGGACAAGTGTTAGGCATGAAGCACAACAGGAAAAAAATGAAAATATTCTGTTGTATACTGAGCTTACTTTTCTATACATACACATAATACTTAACAGACATAAAAATGAGAATTCTGACGTGGCAATGTCACGATGTGCATGTGTACTTTGCCTGAGTTTACATCTTTGTGCCAGGAAACTGTCTCTGCATGTATTAACCATATGTTTGTCTGCACTGCATCAACAAACCAGCACAGCCTTGCTCAAAAAATACTACAGTTATACATCATTTTCACATGTTAATCATCTGTTGCATTTAAGCAGTACATTTCAAAAGGCCCATATTGTGCTAATTTGCATTTTTGTGGATTTTAACCTATAAAATACAGCCATGGGTCACATGTATGCCAGTAAGATATTAAAATGCTCATTTCACCAAGAAATAGACGCTGCCTTTATTTAGTAATGCTCCTAAAGAAATTAGTGGATTTCACTTCCTGGGTTTTATGGGTCCTGGGTTAAGTTAGTGAAACAAATGCAATCTGCCTTGTTATTTGTGACTGGCCCACTCAGAAAGCTTTTACCCAATCAGATTAGGGACTCATTACTATTAGTAAGCAGGTTGAGAACCAACAGCTTCAGGCAGAACTTCAAAGACAGCTTTTTCAAGGAGTTATAAAGATAAGCCTTTATTAGTCCCACAATGGAGAAATTCCAGGATTGCAACAGCACAGGGATAGCAACACTCAGAGCAACAATTAGAAGGCAAGAAAAAACAAGAACAGCTAGTAAACATATGTACATATTACTATAAATAAATAAATATATATATATATATATATATATATATAGACACACAGTGCGGAGCATTATGGTTGGCGAATGTGCAGCAGAAAGTCTAAGCTCTCTCTCCGCAGATGCGGCGGGCCACCTGGAAGTCTTTGGGCATGATGGTGACCCTCTTAGCGAAGAAGAGACCCACCAGGTAGGCCACACTGGCCTCCTGCAGAGCCATGACGGCGAAGCTCAGGAAGCGCAGGTCGGTCTTGAAGTCCTGAACGATCTCCCTTACCAGGCGCTGGATGGGCAGCTTACGGATGAGCAGCTCCGTGGATTTCTGGTAGCGACGGATCTCTCTCAGAGCCACGGGCCTGTAACGGTGAGGCTTCTTCACTCCGCCGGTGGCCGGAGCGCTTTTCCGAGCAGCCTTGGTGGCTAGCTGCTTCCTGGGGGGCTTTTTCCTCCAGTAGATTTTACGGGCGGTCTGCTTGGTTCTTGCCATCGCTCTTTATTGTTCTGTCTTATATTTCTTGCATGCCGCCTAAACTCCAGCCCGGCACCCGCGTCGTTTTCGCTACAGTTCCCGGTATGTCGAGTTTCTCTGTTAGCACCGGGTGGCGGCTGAGTGCTAGCTAGCACTAGCTCTTCCCTGCTGTAACGTCTCCTGCTGTAAACAGTGCCTCCGTCCGCCGACTCGGGAGACCTTTGGGGCGATCTGTGTGTCCGTGATATATATATAGAGTGAAAGGTGTAGAAAGAAGAAGGAAGATAAAAAAGGGCTGTTGCAACGGGCAGCCAACTCGTGTGGCGCCGCCGGTCCGGCGGAACAACAAAGAAACCGGCTTTGGTTTTTAAAACCACATATTCATCCCCTCTGTGGATCGCCATTTTATAGTGGTGGAGGGTTTTGCGTGCCCAAAGGATCCCAGGAGACATACTGTCAGGGGCGACTGGTAAAGTCTTCAAAGACTAACTGGTTCAGTGGATCACTGTAAAAAAGTTACTTCAAGGACCCTGTGTGCACAAAGGAATGACATGGACCCACCCTCCAGTGGACTCAACATCTGCTTGGACTACTGTCTCTGGGACCTGGATGCCCAGAAGATGGATGGATGGACAGATAGACGGATGGATGGATGTCTACTATATCATCATCATCGAGATATATATATATATATTAGTTGATGATGTTAACCTTTAAGTTAACCTTTTAAGTGTGTTAACATTTTAAGTGTGAGATTTTGTGTGCCCCTAGTGGCAGAGCGCGGCGCTGCACCTGTCATCTCACACTGATATGACTGGCTGCATTGGGGATTTGTGGTGGCAGACATCCGTTGCAGGACTCAATGGATGACGTAATACATCAATGAAGAAGAACTCCT
This sequence comes from Pholidichthys leucotaenia, assembly GCA_020510985.1. Classification (NCBI taxonomy): domain Eukaryota; kingdom Metazoa; phylum Chordata; class Actinopteri; order Cichliformes; family Pholidichthyidae; genus Pholidichthys; species Pholidichthys leucotaenia. The sequence goes on from CM035842.1 coordinate 297,919,144, forward strand.
CATTTCCTTTTCCTGTTTTTAGCATTTTAGCCCAGAAAGCTAATATGGCTGCCGTCCATCATTGTGCACTGTCACTTAATCGGCTTTGTACGTGAAAAATAGCCACAGGATACAAGCGGAATTTATGTGGGATAATCATAAGACTTTGTAGATGTGGTAGAGAGTGTAAATGACCGACAGAACGCAAAATAACGACCACGATGGATGAAAACGCAGTGACCACGGCAGCGAGTGAGTCCTCTTAGCCGCTGGTAAGTGAGGAATTTGTGTGTTTCTTAATATTGTACTGATTTCTTGTTCATATACTTTGAAGATAAGATGATGAGGTACCTCTGTACAAAAAACGGTGTCAAAAGACTGAACCATTCTTTGTGTAAATACGTCCAAAGTCCAGTTTTGACTGAGTTATGGAATTTAAAGTGCTGCTGCGACATTATGCAAATTAGATGCGTAAATTTATTCCTATCTAAAACTTTGGATCATATTTTACATCTTTCTAATTGACAGTAAGCCATTATCTCTTACCACTTTCAAGTTATAGCCTTGGAAATCTCAACTATTTTATTGACAAAAAATATTTACCTCTCTTGACCACTAGGGGTTATGTCGCAATTCGGCGACAGACACACTCAATGAGTTAAAACTTAAAAGAAGAAAGCACTCAGAGCGTATACCTGAAATGTGGCTGAAATGTGTCACATGGCAGAGCATCATAACTTATCCAAATATTTTCGGGGTGATTACTCCCATTATTTTTCACAATATTTGCAAAAACTTATTTTTAGAAAAGCCCTATATCTGATAGTGTTGACAAAGGGGGAAAAAATGACTCAGAATACTTGTACTGATGCAGATCTGCCCTAAAATTCTATGCCAGTCAGCATGTCCATGTGGGCCACACCATAGGTAAAACTGGGCTATCTTATGGGCCTCAAGTGGGTTTGTCCGCAGTTTCCATGTTAATCCCATCTGTCTTTGCCCACAGTTGCTTTACCTATGACGCCAGTGTTACTGAAACCTCACCCACATTAAATCCGTGTGAGGCCCAGTGGGGTTAAAAGTGGGTAAGCAGATTACCAGTTTACCTGTGCCCCTGTCGGCAAACACAGATGGGACCAACATGGAAATCATGGACACACCCACACGGGACCCACAAGACACAAGACAGCGCAGATTAAATCTACAGTGGGGCCCACGAGGACATGCTGGCTAGGATGGGTTCATCTTTGGCCTGTGGGTCGCCGCTGATGAAAATCTCATCAAAATCCATCAAACAGTTTTTGGGCAATCCTGCTAACAGATAAAAACAGACAGACAGACTGTAATGATCACATTACCTCCATAGTGGTGGTAATGAATCACCTGAAAATTGACAAAATAAAACATTTAAATTATTCTAGGAAGCTTTACTTGTTATTACATACTAGATGTATACAGAAGAAGGTCTGGCAGAAATAGCAGACAAAAGAACGGATTTTCAGGACAATAAAAAAGGCCATCACTTCATGTTGGTAACCTATCTGTGTACCTGCAAAAATACATTTGCAAAATGTAGCTGGTTTATTATCCGAAAGCCAGATGCCCAATCAGTAGTGGGTACATTCCAAAAACAGCCAATTTTGTCCATATGTGGCTGAAAATATGACCCTTTTAATAACAGCAATAACGTGGACCTCTTATTACAAAATTTATTAAAACAAGGAAGCCCTCACAGGATTTTTTCCTGCAGTTTCACGCTGCTGTCGTCTGCCCACTCAGTGCAGTCTCACAATAAACATTTATTTGGCTTTGATATGACTGGCTTTGTTCTATAACTTTTCCAATCTGACCTTTTTGACTGCTTTGCTCAGTGCAGCTGCAGGTTATATGTAAACAACAATATCTAAAGGAAAGATGTGCTATGCCTTGTTTTGTGTAATTTCTATAAAGTAAAAACCATTAAGCCAGGTCTCGGCATTGCATACACATTTATCCTTGGCTTCCCCACTGCAGCGTTTGTTTGGCCTTCCTTTACTGTAGAAAACATAGTGAAGCTTCATGTAGTTTCAAAGGATTCATGCCAGAGTTCCTGCCTGTGAAAGCACTACACACGAGAAAAATTTAATGAATTAAACCTACAATGCTATAAAATATGTTGTGCTATAATGCCGAGGTACAAAAGGGATTTTCGCCTTGGCTTTGCAGTTCAAAAAACATGTCCTTGTATTAAGTCTCACTGTACAGCATTCTGCTCTTCTTTTTTTGTACACCTCTGACAGGCATTCACTTTCAACTACTAACATATTAAACCCGGTATCTGAGTGTGCTGAAAAGGGGTCTGCAAAAACACTAAATGTGTGTGAAAATGTCTACCCGTACACAAACCTCACACCGGCCCGCCCACGTTCTCAGTTAACACTTCTCCCTTTCCTGAATGCCCTGCCAACTTAAACCAACACACACATCAGCACACACACATGCATCTGACAGCTAATCCCTGCTGCCAATAATGAGAAGAGCAGAGTTGGAATAAACTTTCCCCCCAGCTTAATACAACAGAGTCAGTGAAGAGGCATGTTTTGTTGAAATGCTGCATCTATCTATAAATTCAAGGGATCTCTGTCTGTTTGTGTGTGTGTGTGTGTGTGTGTGTGTGTGTGGGTGTGTGTGTTCCTCAGCTATCGCTCAAACCGTTCCTCAGACTGACCTAAGGTTTTATACGTAGTTTCCTGAGGTTACGACGGTGTGCGTCCACGAATACGGAGTCGCTCAGTCAAAATATGTAATTTTTATCAATAAAAGTTTAGCCACCATTCTGTGACCGCTGTGTCTTCATGTCCTGGCTTCAAGAAGTGTGGGCGCAGTTTCGATTGACTTCGTGCTTATTGGACAATACACGGCATCACGACCTGTCAGTCACCACAGTGTTCCCTGGACAAAACAAGGAAGTGAAAAATGACAAATTTGACTAGAAAAAGATAATACTGAAGATTTAATGCTTAAAAAAAATATACTATAAAGTTGCCATGATTGCACAGATCTAAAGGATAATTCAGCATATGTGGTGAACATGAGGTGTGCCGCACGTGAGCAAAATGGGTGGAGCGTCAGTGGGGACCCGGGTCTGACAAAGAATACCGGTGTATCAACTCAGAACATGCCGGGAGAAGCAGCAGCCTGACCGGGCGGACCACGGTCCTTCGCGGGGAGGCACACCCAGCCTGCCCAGTCAGTAGTAGATGGGAGTCCCTGCTTCTGCTTCACCTGTGTGTGCAGGACTGCGAGTCCCCCCTCCTGCCCGAGTAGCTAAAAATTAAAAACTTAATACCGCCATGATTGTGGAGCGAAATGGTCGGAATAACTTAACGACCAAACGCAGGACACAAAAACACCCAAATAATGAAATAAATCACTTTTTAGTTAAATAATTACTAACAAATGGGCAACACTGATGCAACGGTTGGAGTCAAACGAGTCCTTCTGCTGTGTATAATAACAGATGGATAGATGTGCTTTACGGATGTTGGGTGTTTTGTAGTTAATTCGGTTGATTACAGTTTTAAAAAAAACTTTTAATAACAAAATATTGCTAAAATATAAAATGATGCACTACAATGGGTCTCAAATATTTGTAAACATGTCCTGTTATAGTACTGCATGAGTTTATTGATGATACACAGAAGAAATTCAATATTACACTGAACTCCATCACTGAACAGTGATATAAACTGAAATAATTATAATGGTGACTGAACAACTACCATTCCCCGAAGTGCAAGATACACTATTATGAATATAAGTGATAAAGGATCAGACAAGTAAGTGATTTGACAAACAAATAAACAAGGGATCTGAAACAGCTCGCTAATATTGGATGTCCCATTCATTTTCAATAATTAGGTATTCTGTAATTAATATTCACACAGTCAAATAAATCTTAGTGCCATTTAGTCCCTTTTATATTTGTCAAAGTCTAACATGTGATTGCTGACATATAAGCTACACCTCTTTGTATTCCACTTTCAAACACAGCCTACATTTGAGCCTGTAAAGCCTGATTGGGATACCTGTTTCAGACAGGAAGACTTGCATTCTAATGGGCAATGCACTAGTTTAATCAAATCTGTTTTCTCCTCAGCTTATTGCTCAAACTACACATGCATTCTTTTTGTAGTTGGGCGTCATATTATAAAAATTTAAAATGAAATGGCAAGTTGTTAGCAAACAGTTGCCCATTTACACAACTGCTTACTTTCTTTTAGGTTTTGATTTTGGATACTTACAGCTTCTATGTGAAAAAAAAGACTATGTATTATTGTAGCTATTAAAGCTGGATTCATGCTACATTTCCGCTCTGGCTTGCTGAGATGCGTATCCACTTTGGACAAGGCCGGCATGTATGCAGTTGTGTATATACTAACTAACTAACTAACCTGCACTTATATAGCGCTTTTCTAGTCACAAAGACCACTCAAAGCGCTTTCACTAATACTAACCCTCTATTCTAAGGGCCTATAGGAAACAGATATCTAGGGACAATTTAGAACAGCCAATTAACCTAACATGCATGTCTTTGGATTGTGGGAGGAAACCGGAGCCCCCGGAGTAAACCCACGCAGCACAGGGAGAACATGCAAACTCCACACAGAAAGGTTCCAACCCCTGCCAACCTGGGGATTTGAACCAGGAACCTTCTAGCTGTAAGTTAACAGTGCTAACCACTGCACCACCGTGCTGCCCATATACTTCATTTTTGTCGTCTACCAGGGCAAGCCATTGACGCATGCACAAAATGGTTATTTGTAGTTTTACCCCAGTCCTATGGGTAGCACAAATGCACTATCACGCCAGTTTGTTCACTGGCTATATAAAAGTGAATTAACGTGAAACTGACGTACGTTTTTTTGTAGCAACTTTCGAGAAAAAGAATTACCGTTTTTCAGTGCTCTTTGCCACTCAAGCTGCTGCACAACGATTCATGTATGTTTATTCTCCTCTTCATCTTCCACTTTCTCTTCTTCGTCTACTTTGACTTTGTACACTGTCGGTAGCGCCACCTCGTGAATGGGAGGTTCAACTTTGCACATGCGGAGTCAACACACCCAGGCAACACGGTCACAAAATTTGGGCTGCACGCAGACGGCCACAGAAGGGGTCTGTGGAGCCTAGCGGACTGGAGACGATGATGTAATTTTCATCACACAAGTCTCGTGGTTGGAAGCAGACAGCGGAGGTGCAGCATGAATCCAGCTTTAGGCTGCATTCACACTAGAATAGTCCAGGGGTCTCTCAGTTCGATTGGGAGGGCAATGCCGAGAATTTTCCCATCTTCGTTTGGTTTGGTTTGCATTCACACTGCACTTTACTCAAGCAGGCCAAACTGCCTGGACAACGTTACTGGACAACAACTGCTCAGTTGTCTTTGGGTGCTTTCACACCTACAGGCTTAAGTTCATTTCAATCAAACTTGAGTTAGTTTTCTCCGTCAGTGCGGTTCGTTTTTCTGGTAAGAACACAGTAATCGCACTCAGGTGTGCATCAAACCAACCGAACCAAGACCTCTCGATTCTAATCATATGACAAACTCTGAAAATGAAGCGCTGCTACGGATGGAAAATAACATGTTAACGTTCATTAATCCTCCAGAACCGTGACGTGCTCAGCCACAGATATTTTTAAAGATCTAGCAGGTGATGTACAGTGACAAACTGTACGATTTGCTGAAAGTGGTATATGCACGTGTGTAATAAACGATAACCAGGGCGATGAAACCCCCCGTAGATTATGCTACGATTTGTATTATTTTCTCCCCAGAAATACATAAATACACAGTAGTCATCTTACTTCCTATATTTACCTTTCACGGCAAAAAAATCTGACCAATAAGAACAGAGAATGTTCTGACGCAAGTCTCGCGGGATTTAACGTGACGCAGTTTGGTCTGCTTGGATTTTTGCCTGTGTGAAAGGGGACTGAACCAAGCAGAAAATGATACAAAGTAACAAACTTGTCAACTCATTCGGACCAAAGTAAGCAAATTTAGGTGTGAAAGTACCCTTTGTTGTTATTTTCTACCCAAAATGCACTATGCTGAATGCCACTTCCTCTTCTGAGACTACGTGTTGCTATGGTTACACAAACGCCGAGGGGCACTTCTGCCCTTTGGTCCGCTGGGTAGTCCGTTTGCATTCACACTGCAAGCGAAGCACACCAGGGTTCACTTACAAGTGAAACGAGACCCCCCGTTTTCAGGCGGACCAGAGTTTGCTTGTTTGGGGCGCATCAGACTGCACCAAACCAACTGAACTATCCGCGGAAGCGGACCAGAGTTCCTTTGGTCCGGACCAAACAGTGGCAGTGTGAATGTGCCCGTAGTCCCACGTCTCATTTAGTTTTCGGTATGTAATGCAGATGCACTTAACAGCCAAAATTAAAGCTGTGTCACGGGTGGAAAAGAAAAATCAAACTAGGAGTTGGAAAACTACATCTAATATTAATATTGATGAATAAATATAAGTATAAACTAGAAAAGTACTCAAAGAGTGCATACCTCTGCCAAGGCTCCTGCCATCTGTCATGGATCACCTCCAAAATGCAGTGGGTTTGTGTGTAGGCCTAGAGCCACTTCGGGTGAAAATTGCATCAAAGTGTGTTCATTAGTTTTGGGACATTGTTGCTAACACTCTGTGAGAAGATAAGAGCCTTGGCTGAGGTATGCATTCTCAGATTATCACCAAAATATTATGGTTCCTCTCTAGCCAAAGAACCACCTCTGGTGAAAGTTTCATCCAAATCCATCCAGTAGTTTTTGTGTAATCCTGCTGCACACATAAAAACAAAGCCCTTGGTGGAGGTATGCCCTCTCAGATCATCACCAAAATCTAATCATCTGTTCCCCGTGCCATTACACACCTTTCCTGAAAATTTAATCAAAATCCACTCATAACTTTCTGAGTTATGTTGCCAACAGACAGACAAACCAACGCCACTAAAAACATTACCTCCTCCCTTGGCGGCGTTAATAAATCAAATGTCACTAAGGGCCATTAATAAAGCTGTGCAGCACCTACAATTTGTGCTTGCATGTAGAATTGATTTGTGGTTTTGTGAATCATTTGTATGTTTGCAGAATGACTTTAATGTGGTTTTTGGACCTGGGTGACATTTTATTTTAGCACTGAGGATCCACTGGCCTTTGATGGATGTGGAATTGCACTCAAAATTATTCATCTCCCACTGTACCTTTTTATGGTTCAAGTATTTAAATGTTTCTTGTTTGATTTGTTTCTGTGAATATCTAAGTTTGTACATTTTGGAAATAAACATAATTTGCAACTCCATTCCCTCTGAGCACTTCTTCTTGTAGCAGCTTTTCTTCATCTAGAGTACTTGCTGAAAGCTTTGAAATTAGGTCTTTTTTAACTAAATCTGGCATTGCTTTTGACAGAAATTTGTCTCCACATTTGTTGCACATTAATGAGCCACCAAACTTTTTCCACAAAAAGTCTCCTATCAGCATTGATAAATTTAAACCGTTTGTTTCTACTAACTTTACTGATGCAATAATTTTATCTCCAGACTAATAGCCATTTCACACCTAAAAGTCCACACCAAGGTCCCTACCAAGGTTCATCTTTTTGTTAAATTGTATGCATTTGGCCACTTAGGTTTGGTTTCACACTGCTCCTTAACCAAGAGAAATAAACAACTTTTCATGATGCACCTACGTCTTCTTGTCATGATGATCTTTGTGTTGTTAGCACAGACCGGCAGTTACCAAGAAACACACAAACCAGCGCTCCCCCTCCAAGATGTTTTCTGCAGCTCTGGGCACATCGGTAACCACACTTTAAATTGAAAATGGGGAAGACCCCATCCTATTAGTGGGTGTTTAGTTTAGTGAGGCGAGAATGTTATCCATGTCTAGATCTTTTCTGCTCCTGAGTGTTACCACGGGTCAAGTTCCCTCTAAACGGCTGCCTTCACTTCCTGTCCGAAAGTCTGAACCTTTCTGGACCAAATACTGGCTCTTTGGCCTGGACAAAGGTCTCACACCTAAAATGTTGGTCCAGATCAAACTGAAAAGTCCAAAAGTCTGGACCAGATGCATTAGGTGTGAAAGCATCCTGAGCCTCTCAAAAGTTATAAGAGAGAGTTTAGACTGATGGAAAAGCACTGATCACCTACAGCTTATAGATGCTGCAGTACACTCACTAAACAGGAGGCAATGTCTTTTTTACTGTACAGTATTCACACTGAACCTGGCATACTCCATATATGGTGTAATTTGCCCACTTTTGGACACTTCAGTAGTCAAAGCTGTACTTCATCTGTCTTGTTTAGGGCCATGACTATCAGCCACCTCATCACTTTTAATCAATATATTGGCAATGTAAAATGTGGATTATTTTGGCTTAACTACAACATGCTGTATGCCTCAGCTGTAAAATATGAAGAACTAGAGCTAAGAGAGAGCTAAGAAGAACTAGAATGCGATTTTCAGCGTACATGTATTTGCGTGAGTGTGTGTCTAGATGGGTCATTATTGCCACCCTGTCCACCATTCACAAGGACATGCTGAGAGAGAAACCAACTGCATGCTAATCACTTTCTAATCAGCCCCTGTGATTGGCTGCCTCACTAATGAAATAATAGTGGTTCATTTGCATAATAAAATAATTAGAAGGACTCGATAAAGGCTCAAGGGCAGAGAGAGAGCGAGGTGGTGGTGGTGGGGGAACCACACACATACACATAGGAGATCAGGGCAGCCGCAGTCTTTTCTGAAAGATTGTCGAACGGCATCAGACACAACATCTGCCACCGTCCCTCAGAATCATTTGCTGGTGATTTGCATTGACCTTCACCTCCATGAGGTGGATCAAACAAAAGTGCTGCGACCAAAACTGTTCTAAAACATGAGTGCAAAAAGCCCCGGGGGGTTCACAGCACGGAAGAGGACTGTTTCTCAATTATAAGCTTAGATCAAGATGATTAGCTGGCAATGGCAAGAATGTAAAACAATAGCCAGTTTGATTAGCTTTCATTCTCCTTAATGTAACCTAACTGATCAGCACAATAGGCTGTATTAAATCATATCTAATAGTTTAAGTCAGGTCGAAGTCCTTGGGACATGTTCATTAAAATCAAGGTCTGAAGTGATTTTTTTTAATCCAAGAGAGAAATTAATGTTGACTTTTAAAATGATAAATCAACATTCCTCTCTTCAGGCATAAAAAAACTTCTTTAGCTGTCCATATTTCTAGTGTTTGCAGTACTTATACTATATATTAGAGGTGTGGGGAAAATTGATTCAGTATAAAATCTAGGGGTGGGAGGGGAATAATCCTTTTGTAGATGCATTTAATTGCCATATGTGGAAGATTCTGAACTGATGCACAAATGTTAAAAAAAAAAAAATCAATTTTTAAATGTCCAGAGTTCAATGAGAACTGAAAAGTAAGTAACCAGGTACTGTAGTTATCTGTGGTAGGTGATACGTAGAGTAAATGTGACATTCCACTTGAACTGTCACATCTCTCTTCCATTTGTTTCAGCAACAAAAGATGTTGGAAGTAAATTTATTATGGGTCTTTACAAATACTTTGCTTTGCAAGTACCAAATAGTCATAGAGTGAGGAAAAAAGAAATCCTCAATAGGAAGAAAAAGCATCAAGAATCATTTCACTGTTGCAGCCCTCTGAATCGTAATCGAATGGAATTGTGAGGTCCTATCACAATACTTTGTGGTGACAATACTGTATAGATTCAGAGACCAGTATCATGACACTTTATTAAAAATGATCAATAAATGTCGCAAATACAAACATATCTATTTAGTAGGGGTGAGGCAAGAGAATGATCCAGCATAGCATCACAATACTTGGCACTCACAATGATGCACTGATCCCTAAACGCACGTACTGATCTTTTATTAATTACATACATTTATGTAAATGTTGCAAATTCTTGGGTATTAATTACGCAATTGAGTTTTCAGTCGCCACACGCATTGTCAAGTGAAGTCATAGCTTGTCTCGCATGACTTGCAGCCAGGTGTACACATTAGGAAGCAGCTGGATACACTGAAAAGTTAACTCAAATGTCAGGCTTTTTTTAAAAAAAAATAACAAAGATGGAATGAAAGACTGATATGACACACTCAACTCATACGTGGTATTGCAGTACTTAAGGAATTGTAGTACTGTGATAGTATTGCTTCATGACCCAAGTACTGCGACAGGTATCAATTGTATCATGAGTTCCCTCGTGATTCCCAGCCCTACTATTTAGGTACCAGAGTAATAAAAACCAGTTGACTTTTCAGTCCACTAGATTATGCTAAACGTCGACTGTCTGGTTAGGTGCGCACAGCAAAGGAGAGACTGCTGAGATCTAGCTGGGAGTTGAACAAGACAAAGATCAGGATGGGAAATGGCAACATATGACATCACAATACTAAGTGTATAGTAAGATTATGATAATATTGCATCGTGACCCAAGTATCATGATAATATCGTGTTGTGCAACTTCTGGTGATTCCCACCCCTACTATACTTGCTCTAACAATGTCTCATACTGTTTATAAAGGTCTTTATTGCAACAGAATATTCAATTACATATGTACTATATACACTGTAGCCATTATTATAAAAGTCTTATATTTTTCTGAGTCACGCTTGCTAATCAATCACGCCATGTTTAAAAAGTACTGTATTGAACCTTTGGAAAGCCAGGTCTTTGAAGTGTAATGGATCCCCATTGTCTGTATCTCTTTAAAAATTGCTATTTCAGTTATACAGTATATCAATACAGTATAGTTTCACTGAAATATGCATGCAAGCTATGCAAGCTATGCAAGTAGGGACATAAAAGATATGCAAGTTCACTGGCCCAAGATAATGTCAGCATAACCTTTATCACTTCACAGAGTGTGCATATTCAAGTTTTTTTCAGGGGACTTTCGATCTACCTTTCCAGATGTTTCAGCTGATCAGATTACTGCAGATCAGCTGAGAACAAGTTCAACCCCTGACTACAAGCTGAGATGAAACACTGGGAATCTGCTCAGGAATCTAAAGGACTCTGGACACTATCTCAAACCGCCATATTCACTAAGACAAACAATATGCATTCTTTCGCTCATGTATTACATACAGTACAAACTATTTCCTTTTTCTCACTGCTTTGTCTGGCCAGTATTTGTCAAAGCAGAGCTCCCGTTTCAGTCTGCTGGAAGAGATATCATCTCCCAGAGCAGATAAGACAACACGGCTGAAAGAGGGGGAGACAGAGGGGATAACGAAATAAAGAGAATCAAAGAAGAGACAGAAAAGAATAAAGTATTACAGAAAACTGCTTTTTTTTTTTTTTTTGCTCCAAGAGAGGAGAAAAGAAGACAAGGCAATTGTCCACACTACAAATGGAAATTATTATTTTCAAGGACAATAATTACAGTTACATCATTAAAATCCAATTCCGACCTCCAGTAATCCTGTTTCCCTCTAAATTCCTGCAATTTTGGCTTAGTCCAACTACTAATTAAGTTAGTTGACCTGAATTTATAATCACATATGGCTTTGAGGGACATTTGAAACCAGTGAATCACTGTAAAGTCAGAGAAAAGCTTAAAAAGTTGAGCAGTAAAAGCATACTATTGCTGTTGAACTAACTGATGTTGCTCTGCACTGTGGCACACAGAATTATATTTCTGCGTTTTGTTGTTTTTAATCCGTGTGCGCTGAGAAGCGCCGATGCCGTCCGCCCCAAGGACATTAATAAAGTTGTACCTTATCATTTACTTCCTCTATGTCATCTCTACTTTTTGTTCTCCCTTTCCACCTCTTGTTCTCTCTCTCTCCGAGAATAGGTGAAATTAGCCTGAAATGATACAAGGTGACATCAGAGAGGCGCGCGCGCGCACACACACACACACGCATGCACATGCGGTCTTGCTCGTCACGCATCAGTGGCCCTTGCAGCACAGCGCGTCGCCATCAAAGCCAAGAAGACCCATACACACACACACGCGCGCGCATGTGCGCACCTCGCCTGTTAAACATACACAGTCGCACCCAGGCACGTGCACACGGTCACACACGGAGCGACACTCATGCATGCACAAACTCAGAGGAGTAGTTTAATTGGAAGTGCTGAAGGCTGAAGAATTTCTCCTTCATCTCACAATGCTGTAATTGAATCTGAGACGTGTGCACGTGTGCGTGCGTGTGTGGGGTTGGGTAGGTGTCTGTGTATGTTCGGCTGATTCAGGAGTTTTCACTGACAGTAACAGTAAAACATAAATGTGTGTTTTTCTTCTGCGAGCGGTACTTCTGTCCTTCCATCCCTGACTATCTACTGCCCTCGTCCTGCTCCCTTTTTTTATTTACAGGGTTAATGCGGCTTTTTAGCTCAGATTCAAACCCAAGCAGTTTTCATTATTTCCCATAAACTCATGATTTGGCCATGAGGACCCTTTAGTGAAAGGCAGCCACAACCTCCATTGCTGCATGTCAACATTTCACTGACCAAATGTGTACACTGAATATGAGCAAAAGTAAATTTGAGCTGTTTTCTAAATGCTTTTATTTTTACCTCTCTAGTAAAACAGACGTTAGCAAGTGAACAAGACTTCGCTCTATGTTGTTTGTCAAATAAAAGTTGTACTAGAGAACCCTTCTATGCTTGAACAACTGTATACTAAAAGCACCATCAGCACACAGTGAGGCGTGGATGACGTAATGATAACTGGTTAGTGTGTATGAGAAAGCTGAATGGTTACACATGAAAACCTCATAATTAAAAAGATCTTCTTGCTACCTTTTTTTACTCTTTCCAGCAATATTGCATAACACAGACTAGACTAGAATAGGTGGTAATATTGCCCAGGGGTGAGCAGGTGCGTACTTGACTCCAATCAAATATGTCACTCCAACTGAGCACTGAGTCCATGATTATGTTTACTGTTCATGTTGCACCTCAGGGTTTTCCTGTGTACAAGCCACACACATGATGCTGGGCTTTTCTAATAAGAGTAAACTAACCTTGTTTTATACTTAACAGCATTAACAATTAAAGGTGTTTTATCCACCTTAATCCTGGGGGTGTCGCTGCAGGAGCAATTATGGGCGGAGCAATTATGGGCGGAGCTTCCGGTTTCGGCTGACGTAGCGTCAGTCAGTAAGAGTGGAGTAGTGGGGCATTTAAAATAGCGTTTTTAAGTTTTTCAAATTCATTTTAATGTCTAGTCCACATACGTGTTTTGCACTCAAGCGGCAACTAATTTCAGCTCTTGTAGTTTTTGTATTTTTGAATGTTTTTGCGTAGTTCTGGTACTTGCTGCTGTTTGTGGTGTGAGGCTCCTCACAGATGAGCACAGCTAAATCTGTGGCTTCAACAGCAATGAGTAGATCACGCACTGAAAACTAAAGGATTGTTCGTGCGATCGGTGGTGCAGACACAGCAGCACCAGGTTATGTTTTCACTTGTATGAATGTCACAGATCTGACGTTTTACCCCAAATTCAAAATGCCCAAGCACGGTGTTGTGGTTCTCTGTGGCTCTGACTAGACTCTACGTCTGCTCTGAGGTAAATTTGATTATGTCCAACATCCATCCACCCATCCATCCATCTTCCGCTTAATCCTTTTCGGGTCACGGGGGGGCTGGAGCCTATCCCAGCATCTTTGGGCGAGCGGCAGGGCACACCCTGGACAGATCACCAGTCCATCGCAGGGCCAACACAAAGAGACAGAAAACCATTCACTCTCACAGTCACACCTAAGGACAATTTAGAATCCCCAGTTTTGATGCCAGTTAACCTAACTTGCACGTTTTTGGCATGTGGGAGGAAACCGGGAGAAATCCCGGAGTAAAACCCACGCAGACACGGGGAGAACGTGCAAACTCCACACAGATCACTGTTGGTCGGGGGCTGGGATCGAACCCGCAGTCGATTTTATTGCGGTGGAGACATTGATATATCTCAAGAGTTTTTATTTGTTTACAGCGTTAGCATCTTAGCAGTGGCGCTAACAAACAAGAGCTACAGTCTGCCAGGCCACTTTTACGGTTATCTTCTCATCCCTCGATAGTCGTGGGAAGCGGTATGATTACATTACTGTTTTTGAAGTGCAAAAGGCTGTGTTCCCGCATTTCTGATGCCGAGGTCATTGTTTTTTAACAAGGAAAAGAGTCCCATTTCAGTGACGACCATGCATTCTAAACTAGTACTGGAAGTTGCTACCATAATTCACACAAGGCATCATGGGGCCTAGGAATACGGTGGATACAGAACACATTTTCCACAGTTTCATTGTGCTGTACAACTGCACAATGACAATAAAGCCTATTCTATTCTGTTTCAGAGATCTGAAAAGGAAATATACCTGAAGACGACCTTTACCCCTCAGTTTAGAAAGGGCAATAAATCATCAGTGTCATCTACTGAAGAAGTATGTGCCGGCTGTGGCTTCACAGTTTGGGTGTAAGCTACAAGTGATGGAGATGACTTCAGACTGCTGTTATTCTTCCAGATAGGTTAGCTAATAATTGCTGCAGTAGCTAAACGGTTAGTGTACGGTAGAGTTTATTGACTTTTAAATTATTAAATTACTATTTTGCAGGTAGTTTAAAGTTTGGCATTATGTTTAGCAGTAGGCAGAGCAAAGAGTAAAAGATTAAGATGTCTCCTAAAGCTCTTAAATGACCCATTAGATCCACCTAATGGTAGCCCCAACTATCCATTTCATCAAAGAAGGGGAAAAACCTCAACCTCCTAAGAAAACCAATAGAAGCCTCCTGCAGAAAGTCCAATCATGGGAGATAAGGGTGAACCTGGGGAGGAAGTTACGTTTCCCCAGGTCATACAAAAACCTCTTAGGTCTGACCTAGTTCTTTGTTCTGAGGAGGAAAGGAAGATCATCAGGGTGGAACTGACAGTTCTGTGGGAAGGACAGGAAGACCACCAAATACCACAACCTAGTCCAACGGTTTAGGGACAAAGGGTGGCAGGCTTTTTTTTGGTTTTTGTTTTTTTTTTCCCCCAATTGAAGTTGGTTGCAGAGGTTTTCCAGCACAGTCTCTAACGCTAACTCTAACTGCTATGGGACTGGCTGGGAGGGAAAGGAACGCAGCCATTCGCAGTCTGGGGCAAGCAACTGAGCGAGAGAGCCTGGTGTTGGGTCTGGAGCAGAACGGGCGAGCAAAGCTGGAAGCCAGGGGGAGAGGAGTAGTGACTGGCCACCACTGCTGACCCACCAACTGGAGGACATTGCGGCCCAGCTGTGGCCCAGCAAAAGTTGGACACCATCTGATGGCATCTTCTCCTGGTTGAAGGCTGAGGTTACAAGTCTGTGAACTAGCATCAGCCGATGTATCTGATAGTCTCTATTGACAGAGCATCATAAGTTGTCTAAGCCTGCACGTTTTGGAGTTGATTAACCCAATATTGTTCATAATATTTGCAAAAATGTAAAAAAAAAAAAAAAACTGTCTCACAATTCACACACAGTTCAGTGTGTTTGTGTGGTTTTACAAATAGGAGTTAGAGACTAGGCTAGGCTAGGTTGCAAGGGTTAAAGCCTGCCATAGACAATATCTTTATGATACTCACCTCCCTCCTGCATCTTCTCACTCACTCGGTCCTACACTGTGTCTATCTCTCCATCGTTAATCTCTATTACTATTCAAATTCTGACATTTAAAGCAACTTCACATGTGGCCTCGCTGCCTGACTCGCTGGCAGATAAGGCAGGAAAAAAAGAGAGGACCAGGAGAGGAGGTGGGCAGCGGCGAGAGCTTGTCCTTTACAGAGAAAATTGGGAAATCCTTCTCACCTCTTTTTTACCTTCCTCCCTTTTCACGCCTCCCCGTCTGTGAATGAGTTCACTCATAAGCCCTGAAGAGAGTCAAATTTCACCCGTTCTCAGGAAAGCTGAACCATCCACTCTTTTTATGTGTGTGTTCACCCATTTACCTCTCCCCACACCCACTACTCTGTTTACCCTCTCCCTGTCCACCCCTTTCTTTTCGTCTCTGTCGGTTTGGGATACAATACAGCCTGATACCAGAGGTGCTCATTTAACAATTTACTATAAAATATAGTGCTCTGGGAACACACTGACACACTTCAGCTTTTTGCCATACTTGACAGGTCAACTTTCCTTTCCTCCTCTGCAGCAATAAAAACTGAACAGAACCCAACAGGAAAAGTTTCACAGCCGGCAATTAACAACTAAGATGACTCCATACATCGGCATTCTTGAACGCCGCACAAAAAACCATCCCGTAAACCATCTCTGCCATCAGAGCTCGATGTGTGTCATTTTATGTGAGTCAGGGGGGAGTCATTATCGAAGCTTTAGTCTGCACTGAGCTCAGCTTAAACCTGAAAGAACAGCTGGAATTTATTCTCCAAACGACAAGTCCCAACAGGCTGCTTCTCTTTCCACCCTTCACCACAGACTTGACCTCAACCATGCTGACTGGCTGATTCACCGCAGTCATTAAGCCTTCATAAACTTTGGCTAAATTATGACTCAAAGTGGAAAAAATCCAGGAAGCAATCAATTATTTATTGCAGCAACTCTCCTCCACAAGCATCTAAACATGATGTGAGTGATCAGTAATTCATATGTAAGCACTTCTAGATTTTACTACACAGCCCAGTGACCATTTTCAAGCTAGATGGATGCTTCCCATTGAGTGATACAAAAGGGGAGAGTGCAATAAAAAGGGATCAATACTGGACAGAATGGGGTCAGAATGATTGCTGGCAGTCAGTGGGCTCCGTTTGGGCGGAGCACAAGCGGCAGCGCACCTGTATGCACCCACATGCCACCGGAGCCAAGGCGCCTTCTTTACACTGTCACACTAAACCATTCATCATGTTCCCCGATAGCTAACTGATAAATTACCGGCAGAGAACGGTCAAATAATGCTTTAGCCATTGTGGATGATTTGAATGGGCCAATCGCAGAGCAGACAGCAGGCAGTTTGTCTCTGAGCCAATCGGGGCACAGCTGAGGTTTTGGACTGCGGAGCAGGTCTGGTGTGGACGAGATAAGGGCAGAACAAACACACATTAAACAGCAACCCCCACAGACACACATGTATATGCTCCAAAAGACACACGTGGGGTAAGTGAAGCCAGATGGAGGAGGAAATTTAGGGGAAACAAAAGTGGAGGACAAGGAGAGACTGATGAGGAAGGGAAGAGGTATGAAAGTGTTAAAGAAGAGGAGGAGGAAACCCAACTGTGACTTTGGTGGTGGTGGTGGGGGGGGGCACCCTGGAGCTATAAGCAGGTTAAATCTACAGCAGCTAGCTTAGCAATTCAGCACAGAGGTTGGTGACACACTGAACTGGCTGGCTGACTTCTTCAATTGTCCAGTGAGCTGGTTCAAATGCTGGCTGACTGATTTACCGACTGACTGGCCGGTCGGATTTAGTCTATCCCGTGTTTGTGCAGCAGAAGCACTTCTCTTGTTCAGCCCATCGGACAAAAAAGCAGTTCTCCCCGCGACACACAAAGAACAACCTGAAACAGCACTAATACTGGAGAGACCAACAGGGATGGCAGAGAGAAAAATATAGACACAAACAAATAAACACCCACACCCACACCCACACCCACACACACAAAAAAAAATTCTATAAAACATCCAACTTCAAAGAGAGGGAAAAGCACCTAAAATAACAAATGGAAACTGTTTCTGGGACTTCTGAAACCAATAAAAATCAAATTTAGAAAAAAAGCATCACAAATAGAAAAGAATAATGTGTCAAAGTTGCTCTTTTATCTGTGTTTGTGACACAGTTCTGTTGAACAACAAAAGATACCTAACGATAGCGTTTACTGTCCTGGAGGAAATTTACTTTTCACTGCCAGCACAGAAAAACAGAGCGCACATTACACAGCAGTGGAAACCATAGAGACCCAAACAAAGAGAATAACATGCAAGTGGGAATAACATGCTAGCAGGCCAAGCAACTACCAAAGCACTTCGTTCTGAGACTGTCTGCAGAGCTAAACACATATTGCACATTTCTGGGTGTCAGGATAGCTGTGTTGAAGCCTTTGTGAAAACAGGCACAAACACAGACCACAGCTGAATACGACGCCTGCCAAAACCATGCACATGCATGTACGGCAACTTAAGCCACTATTTAGCACAGTGTTATTACTGTGGTCAGCCTGTTTACTTCCAAAGGCAGGTATGTTAAAGAGGAATTATAGTTAATGCCAGCGGACTGTTATTTTTATCATTCTGGCCATCATTACTATCACTAACAATAACATCGCAAGCATAAAGTTTAAACTGACATCCTGGAAGGCAAACACAAAACCAGTGCAGCCATTTAAAATTTCAACTTTCATCGAAGTAAACGGAAAACAAAAACAAATTTAGTCAAACTACCCTGAGCAAAAATCAGCCAAGAATAATTTTGTGGTTCAAAAATGAACGCTCCTACTTACAGTAGTAGCGTGCACAGCTGATTTATGTGTATATCCTGATCTGTCAACATTACAAGCAAGTTGTTCCCTCTATGTCACTTTTTTTTGCCATACAGCTTTTCCTTATAAAACTAAAACTTTGTTGCTAATTTGTGAGGTTTTCCTCTTAAATTTGTCACTTTTGCTGTATATAAATCACTTTATTTGCAGCTTTTCTTGTAAATCTGATGCCGTTTTTTAAATTTCCACCTTTTCTACAGAAATTTAAAACTTTTACCATGAAAATTCACTGCTTTTGTGAGGTTTTTTTTAGATCAAAGCCACAGGTTGCTGACCCGTCTTTTGATTCTTATGCACCCATGTCAATGTGATGACGCTGCGACGGCGTCGATGCAGCAGCAACGCAGACCACAAGAGCTGTGATTAGTCCGCGTTGTCTGCTCCTTCACATTTCCTGGTTCTCATCGCTGCTCCGCTCTGCTCGCTCATGACAGCTCAACTTCCAAAGTCAGTCAAGTTAGACAACGGTCCAAATTCAAGAATTACGAATATTTAGGAAGTGAGGACATACAGAACATTTTATGTGATTACACAAATTGTCAAATAACGGCAGCGGCGGTGGTCGCACACACCGTTTTCTCCGACTTCTCTTTTCTCTCTGTGCAGCAATCGTATGAGAAGTTGCTTGTTAACATCTATTAGCTCCAACGCCATCACAATCTGCTCTTGTCCATTACCATTTAATAAACAAAAACCCGACGAACAGAAATCACTCTACGCATCGGCTGGCACCTGTTTTGGCAACGGAACGATGCATTCCACCCAACACACAAGAAAAAAATTGCTGATCACTGCGTCGGTGACGTATGCAGGTGCATAAATCCAGGTTTACTGTGTTGTGCTCAGCTGTGCTTCTTGGACAATGAGGTTATAAGATAATCCTTTATAGGGAAATTTGCAGTACTGCAGCAGCAAAGCGATAGTAACAGAGCAGTAAGAAATAATAAAATAGAACAAAAACAGTATATGCACAGTGCAGAAGTTTAAAAAGTAAAATAGTAAAATTCAATCATTCAGCAATATACAGTGGTGTGAAGAAGTGTTTGCCCCCTTCCTGATTTCTCATTTTTTTGTATGTAACACTTAAATGTTTCAGATCATCAAACAAATTTAAATATTAAGACAAAGATAACACAAGTAAACATAAAATGCAGTTTTTAAATGAAGGTGTTTATTATTAAGGGAAAAAAATCCAAACCTACATGGTCCTGTGTGAAAAAGTGATTGCCCCCCCATTAAAACATAAATTAATTTTGGTTTATCACAACTTTGGAAAGCTGAGTTCAATTTCTCTAGCCACACCCAGGCCTGATTACTGCCACACCTGTTCTCAATCAAGAAATCACTTAAATAGGACCTGCCTGACAAAGTCAAGTAGACCAAAAGATCCTCAAAAGCTAGACATCATGCTGTGATCCAAAGATATTCAGGAACAAATGAGAAACAAAGTAATTGAGATCTATAGATAGATAGATAGTTTATTTCGAACACAAAAATATAACAAATACAAGCAAATGGCAAATGCAATAAAGTAACATTATACACTGTTCGAAAGGGAGAAGGAAGAAGTAAACACTTATTAATTCCATCTCTTCTTTTCCATAGATACACCCATGTGAATTTTATACAAATTACCACCTTTAAGACCCCAAGTAAACAATTTACTGTATTTTTTACAAATCAACATTAACACCCATCCATCCATTCTAACATACAATGATGTCCATACAACAAAACCAGCCTCAAACAACACAGATATACACAGTGCTGTCCTACCCACCATTCCATAGTGTCCCATAATATCCCAGAGTGAACATAATGAATCGTACATATAACTACTACCCTTCTAACATATATCCTTTCAGCAAATGGTGCTTATACCTCTTTTTGAATTGATTTCTGTTTGTACATAGTTTCAGTTCCAGCTCTAGACTGTTCCACAAATCCACCCCACAGACAGATATGCACATACTTTTCTTGGTAGTACGTATCTTGGGTTTTGTAAAGTTTAAGTCTCCCCTCAAATTATGATCATTGTCTCTTTTTTTAAAATATTTTTTGTATATTAGTTGGTAGTTGATTATTAATTGCCCTGTACATTACTTATGCTGTCATAAATTTAACTAAATCGATTAACTTTATGACATGTGACTTTAAGAACAACGAATTGGTATGGTCTCTATATCCTGCATTGCTTATTATCCTTATAGCTCTTTTTTGTAATGTGCATATTGACTGTAGGTTGGTTTTGTAGGTGTTTCCCCAGACTTCTACGCAGTAGTTAAGATAAGGTAAAACAGTGAATTGTACAATAAGACCAATGATTTATAGTCCAAGAAGTGTCTTGTCTTCCCCAGTATGCCTATACATTTTGCTAATTTGGCCCGGATGTGACTGATGTGAGGTTTCCAGCAGATTTTATTGTCAAGCGTCACCCCCAGAAACTTATTTTCCTGTACTATTTCTATTCTGGTATCATCTATCGTTACCATTATTTCATGATTTATTTTATAATTTCCAAACAACATAATCTTTGGGGTTTTTTTAGATTTAAAGATATTTATTTTTGTTGAACCACTGCGTTAATTTTTCCATTTCAGTTGTGACCACCTCTAAAACCTGCTGCAAATTCTCACCAGTGCAAAGGATATTTGTGTCATCCGCAAACAAAATAAATTTCAGAATTTTTGAGACTTGGCATATGTCATTTATATATAAAATAAAGAGTTTGGGTCCCAAAACTGACCCCTGGGGCACACCACAAGTGATGTCCATGAAGGGTGATTTGTGCTCTCCAATTTGTACAAATTGTTGTCTGTTACTTAAATAACTTTCCACCCAACTCAGTCCAACCCCTCTTATCCCATACCTTTCCAGTTTCCTTAGTAGTATTCTGTGGTCAATGGTGTCAAAAGCTTCTTTAAATCTATAAATACTCCTACAGCAACATTTTTTTTATCTATACAACTAGTAATTTCTTCTATAAGTTCGATCAGTGCCAAAGATGTAGACTTATCTGCTCTAAAACCATACTGGCTATCTGTAAGGAGGTTGTGTTTTTCAGTGAAATCATCCAGTCTCTTAGTGAAGACTTTTTCAAGTATTTTGGAGAATTGTGAGAGTAAAGAGACTGGCCTGTAATTTGTGAAGCGATGACTGTCTCCTGTTTTGTATAGAGGTATTACTTTTGCTATTTTCATTTTGTCTGGAAATGTACCAGTTTGAAATGACAGGTTACAGATGTGGGTGAGTGGCTTAACAATTCCCTCAATTATTTTTTTCACTATTGTCATGTCAATTTCATTCCAGTCCGTTGATTTTTTGTTCTTAAATTTACTCACAGTCTCGATAATTTCCTTTTCAGTAACTGCACCCAAAAAGATTGTGTTTGGATTTCTATCTTCTATTTCATTCACAGAACCACTGTAGTTTGTTTCTGGTGTCACTATTGATTTTGCTAATCCAGGACCAACGTTTACAAAAAATTTATTGAAACCACTGACCACATCTTCCATAATTATTTATCAAATTGCCATTTTCGATAAAATATTCTGGATAATTTGCATTCTTAGGACGATTACTAATAATCCCATTGAGTACTTGCCATATTCCTTTTATGTTATTTTTGTTATCCTCTAGTAATCTGTTGTAATATTCTTTCTTACAGGTTCTCATTATAGTAGTAAGCTTATTTTTGTATCTTTTATATTTGATCTCAGCTTCCACCTTTCTGCATTTAATCAATTGTTTATATAATGTATTCTTCTTTTTACATGCATTTATTAACCCCTTGGTGACCCAAGGAATATTTTTTTTTGTTGTCTGTCACTGTATTGTTTTATAGGACAGTATTTATTGTACAATGAAATATTTGTAAAAATTTATCATATGCTTTATTTATGTCATTTTCATCATAAACTATCTTCCAATCTTGTATTAATAATTCCTTTGTCAGTAAATGCATTGATTCTTCGGTTCTTATTCTTTTATATTTAATATTTTTGGTATACTTTTTCTTCCTATAATCACATTGATAGACAACAAAAAACGGCAGGTGGTCACTGATATCATTCAATAAAAGCCCACTCCTGATATTATTTTCCATAATGTTTGTGAATATGTTATCTATTAGTGTGGCACTGTGTGACGTGATTCTGCTAGGTCCGGTAATTGTTGGATGTAAGCCCATACTGTACATTGTGTTGATAAATTCTTCTGTCAAACTATGTTGTTTTGAGTTCATCAGATCTATATTGAAATCCCCACAGATGAACATAACTTTATGAGTTAGTTTTGCATACATTTTTTCCATCCAGTCCTTAAATAAGTCAATGTTTGATCCAGGTGTTCTATATACACAGCTCACTACTACATTCTTCACATTGTCCAGACAGATTTCTATTGTAATACATTCAAATAAATCATCCACAGTTACTGACAGATTTTCAACAACCTTGTATTTCAAGCTCTTGTCAACAAAAATTGCAACTCCTCCTCCTTTTTTCACTTTTCTATTTATATAATTTAGTTCATAGCCATCCATGGTAAAATCCACTCCTTTCTCTTCACTGAGCCACGTCTCTGATATTGCCACAATATTGAAGGGCTCTTTAAACTGGTGTAAATAATCTTTAATGTTATTAAAGTTTGCATAACTCCTGCTGTTGAAGTGGATCATAGAAATATTGAAATCAGATGTGACCATTGTGTTAACCTGTTCATCTGTGTAGTAATTACAGTCATTATTGATGGAGCTAAATAAATTATTATCAGGGTCTATGTCATATTCTATGTCCTGTGGGTTGTGATCTGTGTATTCAAAAACTTTTCAGTTCCTGTTGTCCCTGTTTGATTTTTTGATCCATGTTGTTGAATGTTTTTTGCAGATGAGTAAAATCCTTCAGTGTCCTACAGTTGTCTGAATTGTTGCTGTGACTCCAGTTCATAATATTCATTGATAATTGTCCAGTTCCATAATATTACGGATGTTAATGACCTTGGCTTCTTCAGGCGATCCGTTTAATTTGATGTATATTTTACAATTTGATGTCCAGGTGTTTTGAATCTTTTTCTGCTTTTTCATGTATCTTGCTTTCCTGGCTATTTCTGCGTTTTCCTTCGTGAGGTGCTCGTTAATGTAAATGTTTGTTCCTTTTAGCTTCCTACCTTGTTTCAGTAGCGCAGTCTTGTGTTTTTTGTTCACAAACCTCATGATCACAGCCGGTTTGTCGCCGCTTTTCCTGGGCAGAGGGTGGCAGGACTCTATGTTGTTGCAGTCCAGCTGAATTCCATTGGCCTGCATGAAGGCCGCCACTTGTTGCTCAGCGGATTCCTCATCCAGCTGACTTCCACTGCTGTCTGCGGCCACTGCTCTCGCGTATGATCGGGGTTTGATGTGGAGCCCCGTGATGATCACGTCGTTCGCCCGAGTGCTCTGGTCCATCTCAGCCATTCTGCTCTCCAGATACGCCAGCCTCCTGTCTTTCTCAGCGTTCTGGTTCCGCAGCGCTTTAATCTCCTCCATTAGGTCCAGGATGCTTCTTTGCTGTGCCTTTACAGCGGAAATCTCTTCCGCCAAGAAATCCAGCGCTTTTTTTATTTCATCTTCATTTTGCAGAGCTTTCTTGGGACCCATTTTCCCAGCCGATGATCGCTGAATCCAATCGTAGGGAAAAAAAAAAAAAAAAACACACGTGGGAATCCCTTTGTTTTCCTGAGCGCGAGGGGCGAGGGGCCAATTGCTACACCAGCCACTACTGACAAATTCTCCTTATTTCTCACGAGTAGGTTCACACTCCAGCGCCAGCTCCAAACTGCGTTCTAACTGCGTTTATCTGCCTTTTAAACAGAAACGAACTGGGAGCCTTTACCCGTGCGTCCTTACCCGTCCTCACCCGGAACCGCAAGTTCCGGGTGAAGATCTATCAGTCTGGAAAAGGTTATAAAGCCATTTCTAAAGCTTTGGGACTCCAGCAAACCACAGTGAGAGCCATTATCCACAAAAAGGGCGAAAACATGGAACAGTGGTGAACCTTCCCAGGAGTGGCCAGCCAACCAAAATTACCCCAAGAGCACAGCGACGACTCATCCAAGAGGTCACAAAAGACCCCACAACAACATCCACAGAACTGCAGGCCTCACTTGCCTCAGTTAAGGTCAGTGTTCTTGATTCCCCCATAAGAAACAGACCGGGCAAAAATGGCCTGCATGGCAAAGTTCTTCCTTCTTTGGGCAAGAGGCGGGGTACACTCTGGACAGATCACCAGAGCATCATAGGGCCAACACAGAGAGACAGACAACCATTCACTATCAAATTCATACCTAAGGATAATTTGGAATTCAGAGTTAGTGCCACTTGACCCAATGTGTACAGTATGTCTGTATTCCTAGTTTGTGTACTACATGAACAATGGCAATAAATCTGATTCTGATTCTGATTCTGATGTCTTTGGACTGTGGGAGGAAACTGGAATATACGATGAAGATAAATGCAAACAGGGGAGAACATGCAAATGTATATTTTTGAAAATCCAAAAACTCATCAAAATTGTGTAAGAATATATTGCAAACTAATCCAGACTGACCAGTCAAATCTCAAAAGTTTTGATGTGGAACAGTAGATTCTAAACTCAGTAGCTAAAAAAGCAAAATTTGTAAAGCATAATTAAAATTTTTTGTTGTCAGTCTTCAGAAGTTAAAAAATGTGCATTGAGGCCAGTTATAACTGAATGACATGAAACAACTTCATGAATAAGCCATGTTTTCCATCAGTCAGTAACTCCATTAGCCACCATTCACAGAATACAAAGTAGAAACAATGGAAAAAATGCAAACACACCGATACCTTCTCCCCCCTCTGTCTTTGCATCCTGCCCCGACAGCCACGCTTTTCTTAAGTACACGAGAGCACACTTTGCGGTGAGCAATGTGCGTGAACACAAGTGTCTATGTTGTCACCTTCAGCTGTTAAATGTGGTCAAACATCACTTAGGGGCTGAAAAAGGAGAGACTGTGAGAAAAGAGGGCGAGAGAATGGCAGAGACAGAAAGAGAGAGGGAAAGGGCAGAACAGGAGCTGGAGAGACCTCCAGTCATCCTCTGGGTTCACAGCACGTAAGTCTGTGTGTGTGTGTGTGTGTGTGTGTGTGTGGTAAATGAGTTTTGGGAGTTGTCGTCTCTTTACGATAACTGTAACTGGCCCGAGGACAGCTGTTATTACACTTTACAACAGGGAAATACTGTATGAGAGAGAGAGAGAGAGAGAGAGAGAGAGAGAGAGAGAGAGTGTGTGTGTGTGTGTGTGTGTGTGTGTGTGTGTGTGTGTGTGTGTGTGTGTGTGTGTGTGTGTGACAGAGAAAGACGAGGGGAGGTTTTCCTTTTTTTTTTTTAGAGGGCATGGAGAAATATTATTTATTACCATGTGGGGGTGATGATAAGAAACCTGAAGACGAGCCACATTTGCAAGCTGTTTTACTAAAATATATACTCACCTTGATTTAATTTTTCCCTTAAGTCTAGTTATGCAAACCATAACATTTGAGTGTGAGTGATTATGTGTGTCTCGGAGCTAAGGACAGACTCCGGGGAGGGAGAGGCCAGTTACCTGCATGGGAGTGGTCTTTTAATAGATATCTGTGTGAGTCTCCACTGTTAAATGACAAAGCTCTGAGGAGGAAATGAGCCCAACCGGTTTCTGACGCATATTCAGGTTACAGGGCAGTGACAGCCTCGGGGTTGCTCAGACTTACACTCGCATGCACACACTGTCTGCCACACACACTCGTACACACTGTTAGACAGCAGACACCATTGTTAAATATGTCCCTTCTCTTGTTTCCCTATCTCTGTCTCCTTTTATTGAGGTCAATAGACAAATAAATGGGCTGGTTTGAGGTTTAGTGGTCAAAGACAAGATTGGAGAGGTGCAGGTTTGAATCACTGAATCATCTGAATCATTGGGCCTCATCCAAGAACCAGGTGTACTCACAAATTTGTTTATAAGCATGACATATGAATAATGGGGTGGGGAAGGAAATGAATACAGCATAATACTGCGATACTTTGTGGTGGTGATACTGCATCAATTCAAAGTCACCAGCAGGGTTTCCTCTGGTAACATTTCTGGGTGGTGGCCCGCCATGCCTGAAAAATTTCCGCCACTCTATCAGGAAATATAAATTTAAGAAAAAAATATGAAGGAATGATGGTCTGCAAGCACACACATGAACAACATGCGTGACCATCATCCGCGCAGAGTTCAGAAGCGCCCCGCCCATGTGTTCCAGTCGGCAGGTAGTCTCGCTATGAGCATTGCTGTCCAAGAGAAGCATGAGCTTATTAAAATGCTTTAAAAGCGAGAAAAAAAAATCAGAAGTATGTGAGCAGTGAAATCGTTTACCATGGTTTTAACCCGCTGGTACCGGGAGCAATAATGGAAGAGTCGCTTAGCTCAGATATTCTCAAAGTTGGGGGGGAGGGGGGTCGCAAGATGATTTTCAGAATCCTCCTGAGGTGATTATGCAGGTGACATGTCACTTTAACTGCACCACAGTAAGCGTCACAGGTCACACACAGGTCAGTGTGCACCAGCAGATTTTGTCTGAACAGCTCAAATCAACACACTACATATGGCGACACATGGGGAGTGCATAATTGTATAACATCTTAGACAAGAACAAAGAGCAGAGGTTCCCTGGGAGATAACAGGGAGGTGTGAAGGATGAATGCAGTGTGACCTTTTGTGTGTTAGAAACTTCTAGAGGAATGATAAAGGATTAAGGAAGTGAATGCAATGTGACCTTTTGTGTGTTAGAAGCTTCTAGAGGAATGCCATGCTATTTAAGAGAAGAGTCTCTGCTGAGTTGTCATTCTGTCTATGCTTCTTGTGTGAGATGTGTAATAAATTGTCTGAGCCAAATCCGCCTCGTTATTTACACGCTCCACACTGGTGACCCAAGACGAATCATGGAACACAACGAAAGACCCCCGGAGCCAACCTCGATGGGAACCCCCAGCCACGCATGTGCTGTTGCGATCAAGCTACCGGATTTTTGGCAGCACAACCCGCGCTCCTGGTTCCACCTAGTCGAGGCGCAGTTCGCCCTCCAGGGGATATCGGCGGATGACACAAAATTCCACTATGTGGTCGCAGCGCTCGACGCCTGCACGGCTCAGCACGTAGAGAGCCTGCTTAATCAGCCACCAACCGACGACATGTACGGCGCGCTGAAGGCTGCGCTCATCCAGCACTTCACACTCTCGGATGGTGAGAGAGCAGAGAGACTCCTGACTCGGACCGGGTTGGGAGATGGGTCGGCCATAGACCTGATGGAGAAGATGCTGAGGTTAAAGGGCACAGAAGACGACCATTTCATTTTTACCCACCTCTTCCTCCGGAACCTTCCGTCAGCAGCAAGAGCGACCCTGGCCAATTCGCCGTTGCTGGCCAAGCGGGACTATCGTGCGCTAGCTCGGGAAGCAAACCGGATCATCGTCGCCAGCAGGGAGTTCACAACCATTGCGGCAGCGACGGAGCTCGGCGCGACGGCCGGAGGAGGCGAGGAGCCATCGACGGCAGCAGCTGAGCCACCGACGGCAGCAGCAGCGGGGGCCAAGGAACGCGGGGGAGACACGCTTTGCTTCTACCACCGCCGCTTCGCAGAGAGGGCACGCAAATGTATACCACCATGCCAATTCAAGCGACTCAGGAGGCGCCAAGACTGGGGGTCGGTAGCAGCCGCGACCCGCGGGGAGGAGAACAAGCTACTCTACTTGACGGATGCACGCTCGGGGAGGCATTTCCTCGTGGACACTGGCGCCCAGAAGAGTTTCATCCGGCCGACCTACGCTGACCGGCTGGCAGGATCTAGCGGCCCTGAGACGGCAGCAGCAAACGACTCGGGGATTAAGACCTTTGGTGAGAGGACTCTACTCTTGTCTCTACACGGCCGTACATTTGAGTGGACTTTTGTCATAGCAGCATTGAATTTCCATATACTGGGGGCTGATTTTCTGTGTGCACATGGTTTGTTGGTAGATGTCGCTAACAGACGCCTGGGTTAATGCACTATCTTTTGACTCTCTCCCCTGTATAGCTCGAGTGACCCGGCCAACAGCACAAGCCAACGTCACAGCTACATGCGGTAAGTTCCACACACTGCTCACTCAGTTCCCAGCACTCACTGTCCCAACGTTTTCGGCAGCCATCGCTAAACACGGGGTGGAGCATTTTATCACCACCACCGGGCTGCCCGTTTTTGCAAGACCTCGGCGCTTGGATGCAGCTAAACTGGCCATAGCGCGCGAGGAGTTCGCCAACCTGGAGAGGTTGGGCATCATTAGGCGCTCAAACAGCCCATGGGCTTCCCCGTTACACATGGTCCCTAAAGCTGAAGGTTCGTGGCGACCTTTCCGCAGGTTGAACAACGCCACAGCGCACGACCGCTACCCAATTCCTCACATTCAGGATTTTTCCATTCACCTTGCAGGAGCGCGCGTTTTTTCTAAAATAGACCTGGTCCGCGGTTACCACCAGGCCCCAGTGCGCGCTGAGGACATACCCAAAACAGCAGTAATAACTCTGTTCGGTTTATTCGAGTTTTTGCGCATGCCTTTTGGGCTTAAAGGGGCTGCACAGATGTTCCAACGCATGATGGATGCAGTGCTGCGCGATCTCCCTTTCGTGTTCATCTACCTGGACGATAACTTAGTAGCCAGCGCGTCTGAAGACGAACACAAAACCCACCTCACGACGGTTTTCCGGAGGTTGGAAGAGCACGGGTTAATAATCAACCCAGCGAAATGTCAGTTCGGGGTGACAGGGATTGATTTTTTGGGGCACCGCGTCTCTCCCGAAGGAGCAGTACCGCTGCCTGACAAAGTGCACGCGGTAGCAGATTTTCCCCGGCCACGAACGGTCAGGGTGCTACAAGAATTTTTGGGAATGGTGAATTTTTATAACCATTTCCTTCCCCGCGCAGCGCAGCTCATGCAACCACTGTACGCCGCGCTCAGAAAACAGAAGCCCGCAGATAAGGTCGAATGGACCCCGGAGCGAGAGCGGGCGTTCTCGGAAGTCAAAGCAGCCCTGGCAAATGCCGCATTGCTGGCACATCCAGACCCAACGGCCCGCATAGCGCTCACCACTGACGCTTCAGATGTGGCCATAGGGGCGGTCGTGGAGCAGCGCGTAGCCGGGGCTTGGCAGCCGCTCGCCTTTTTCAGCAGGACTTTGCGCGACAGTGAACGTAAATACAGCATGTTCGACAGGGAGTTGCTGGCTCTCCACCTGGCCATTCGCCACTTCCAGTTCTGGCTGGAAGGGCGCAGTTTCACCGCGTTCGTTGACCACAAGCCACTAACATTCGCGATGGCCAAGGTTTCCGAACCGTGGTCGGGCCGGCAGCAGAGACAGCTGGCTGCGATCTCAGAGTTTACGACCGATATTCAGCATGTCTCGGGTAAACTGAATGTAGTAGCAGACTGCCTCTCGCACGCCGTGGCTGCCCCAGTTGGCGTGGGGATAGATTAGGCAGCCATGGCCGCGGAGCAGGTTAGTGACGCGGACGTGCGCGCGCTCCAGTCTGGACCAACAGGGTTAAGGCTGGAGAGCAGGGTGCTGCAAGACGGCATGCCCCCCCCCCAATCTGCGATGTCTCCACGGGGCGCCCGCGTCCCGTGGTCCCGGCCGCATGGCGCCGCCGCGTGTTTGACTCGATTCATTCTTTGGCGCACCCGGGAGTGCGCGCGTCAGTCAAAATGGTAGGGGAGACATTCGTGTGGCCGAGCCTTCGCAAACAAGTGAAAGAGTGGGCGGCAGCCTGCATGGCGTGCCAACGAGCCAAAGTACACTGACACACGAAGGCTCCCTTGGAGCCGTTTCGCATCCCGGCTAAGAGGTTCGACCATGTTCACGTGGACCTCGTGGGCCCCCTCCCGCCATCACAAGGGTGCACGCACCTTCTGACAATGGTGGACCGCACCACGCGCTGGCCGGAAGTGGTTCCACTGGCGGCAACCACAGCCGAGGAGGTGGCGCGCGCGTTTTTAACAGCATGGGTGGCGCGTTTTGGAGTCCCGTCGGATATTACGTCCGACAGAGGCCCTCAATTTGTTTCCGAACTCTGGTCAACAATGGCCCGCAGCCTGGGTGTCACAATTCACCGCACAACCGCGTACAATCCACAGGCTAATGGGTTATGCAAACGTTTTCATAGATCATTGAAAGCAGCTCTCAGGGCTTCACTGACGGATGCAAATTGGGTAGACAAGCTACCGTGGGTTTTATTGGGGTTACGTGCTGCGCCTAAAGAGGATCTGGAAGCTTCCCCGGCTGAACTCATTTTTGCGCAACCACTTCGGCTGCCCGGGGAGTTTCTGCCAGATAATCCCGTGCCGGGCAGCTCCCCGTCTCAACTGTTGCAGCGTAGCAACAGGTCAATGGACCTTCACTGTATAAATAAAGGTAAAATAAAAAACTAACAATACTAATACCAAGTGCACACAGACACACTAGTGGACAATAAGCTAAGTTAATCAATGATGCAACTTGCATCAATGTATAAGTTGCATAGACACAAGCATGCTGCCTGGCCCTGCCCACCACAGTTTTCCGCGCGTTTTTGTGCCTAAAACTTTGAAAAATGCGGAGTTCATTTTTGTCAGACACGACGCCCATCGCCCTCCACTGCGCCCACCTTATGATGGACCGTTCAGAGTGCTGGAAACAGGGGACAAGCATTTTTTGCTAGATTTGGGGGGTAGGAGGGAAAAGATTGGCATAGACAGACTCAAACCCACTTTCGTGGTGGCGGACGAGCAAGTGTTGTTGGCGAGGGCCCTTTGGCGTGGAAGACCCCCACGGGGAGCTTCCCAGAGAAAAGATTCCCCAGAGATTCCCCAGAGCACCCACACGGACAGACTTTTACCCCTCAAACATCAACCCCCCAGCATGACAACGCCACGGAGGCGGTGAATCCTGGTTACAGCAGATACGGGAGAAGACCGAAGCCCAAGCAGCATGTGGATTGATGTTTAATGATTCTACCACAGCATATGGACTGTTATTCTATTGTTCTATCCAAGATGCTCGGGGGCGTCGTATGGCGACACATGGGGAGTGCATAATTGTATAACATCTTAGACAAGAACAAAGAGCAGAGGTTCCCTGGGAGATAACAGGGAGGTGTGAAGGATGAATGCAGTGTGACCTTTTGTGTGTTAGAAACTTCCAGAGGAATGATAAAGGATTAAGGAAGTGAATGCAATGTGACCTTTTGTGTGTTAGAAGTTTCTAGAGGAATGCCATGCTATTTAAGAGAAGAGTCTCTGCTGAGTTGTCATTCTGTCTATGCTTCTTGTGTGAGATGTGTAATAAACTGTCTGAGCCAAATCCGCCTCGTTATTTACACGCTCCACATACACTTTTAAGCCTAGGATTTTTTATTTTTTTTTGCTCCAAGTCTTTTTATTAGCATTTAGTGTACATGGTACATAAAAAACACACACACCCAGGGAGAAAAAAAAGAACAGCTCATACCCCCCCCCCCCCCCCCGCTGAAACAGAGCCCCATCCCTCTAGCATTACTGTATCATTCAGTCACTTCACATTGGTCGTGTTAACAGCCATATATTACCATCCACATAGAAAGAAAAATAATAAGTAAATAAGATACGGTCATGTTTATCGTTGCCCAAAATTTGCTACTGTCACAGGCCTAGTCAGCACAGCAAAGGAGTGACTCCTACAACCTAGCTGGGAGTTGAACAAGACAAATATCAAAGCAGATGATATTGTGGTAGCATCACAACACAGCCCAAGTATCGTGAAAATATTGTATTGCGCAGCCTCTGGTGATTCGCACTCCTAACAATTAGTATTTTGAAATTTTTGTACCAGTTCTAACAAAATTCACAAGTAGCCAAGACCAGTTGTAAGAGTTATGTGCAAATAGTTTTATAGTCATTCTAACCTTAGTTTTCATTAAATGACTGTATTTTATTTGTTTGAATCACTTTTAAGAGAAAACCCTTCATAATAAACTTCATAATTAGTTAACATGGCTTTATACATTGATTCAAGTTATAATTCTAAATGTGTAACATGGTATCTTAACCAGTTTAATCAGACAGTGGTGACACTGTGTAACGACCATGGTAGAATCAGGGCATCAACTATGCAAATCTTCAGTTTTCATTAACATGTGCAGACAGGTGAAATTCATCATTTTATAGGGGCTGTATACATAGTTTTTTGTAGGAGCTGTGAGCATTTGTTGAATCTGAAGTAGCTACAGCAGTGGTGGCCTTGTGGTCAAGGATGCTGTCAGTTCAATCCCTGGACTGGTGGGATCAGATCTGGGTGGGACAGATAACATAGCCGTGTTTTCCCTACCCTCCTTAACCCCACTGTGGTGCCCTTGAGCAAGGCCCTTAACTCCAACTGCTCCAGGGGAGCTGCTCAGTGGCCACAGGCCAGTCTGTGGTCACACTGGGCATCTTCCAGGTGTGACTGTGTATCTCAGTGAGTGTGAACAGGGCGTCCTTGAAAAAGAGAGGTTGCCTCTCAATGGACCTTCACTGTATAAATAAAGGTAAAATAAAAAACTAACAATACTAATACCAAGTGCACACAGACACACTAGTGGACAATAAGCTAAGTTAATCAATGATGCAACTTGCATCAATGTATAAGTTGCTTTTTAAATTAATTGCCCCTTGAGGGATAAATAAGGGATAAATAAAGTTGTTTGAATTTAACTGAATTCAATTAAGTGAACTAAAGCCAAACTATACTAGCTCCACTCCTGTGCCTAATAACAATGGTCACTACATTTATCTTTTATATGATTACAACTCTTAATGAAATGTGAACTATTAAACCACTTTTTAATAGGAAACAGGACCCATAATCATGGTAAGGTAGTCAATTTTAATAGTAATAAGGAGTGCAAAATATGAAATATTTTAAAAAATGTATCTAAATAAAGGTCAAGCTGATGTGTTCTAATTATCGCTTCTCCTGATCAGCAGTCAAAACATCAAAATTATTCACTGACACATAATTCTTAAGAGGTAATTAGGCATCAACATGACTGTAAACCCACTTACAAAAGCTTTTTCACTGACTATATCATCAAAGGAAGAGTGCTGTATGCTATATAGAGTGAACCGCCTTAAGGCAAATCTGCAATTTGTGACATTGGGCAATATGAACAAAACTGACTTCACTTGACTTGATTACAGCAGACTCATGTTATCAAAAAGGCTCGGCCTGCGTGGCTGCAGATATACTTGTATCTTGTCAGTGATGTACAGAAATCACTGCCGGTTTTACACCAACTGACAGCAAACACTGTCTCTTATAAGCAGAAAATGGCTCCTGACCTTGACAGAAAGCCTAACCAGTGATTTGGGGACAGCAGTGCATGAATGCCTCTTTTCTTGTTTTTGAAAATGTTGAAATAAAATATTAAATACACAGTGATTTAGGAGTTGGTTTATGAAAAAATGGAGCTGAAAGGATTTAGCATGACCTTGACAACATAATAATCTGAAATTTTAAACAGAATGAATGGAGAACTGAATTAAAGGGTCAGACTAACTGCTGCAGACGAGTAAAAAAGAGAATAAAAAAACTCCACAAAAAAGGAAAACATTCCCTCCAGACTGTCAGCCTTGTAGCTGACCCCGTAATGTCCATTTCATGGGGAATGTGTGTGTGAGTCTGTGTGCATTTTAAGGGGATGTGGCCCATTGCTCGGGGGCATCACACCCTGTTTCATCAAGCATGGACCTACTCTAAGATGGACCCTTTAATCTCAGAATCATGGGAGGAGGCGTGGACGAGGGCATCAGTGAAGCATACACACACCCTTCTCTGTGAACTAAGACCAAGACATGAATACTGTGCAGGCGGCACAAAATTCAGTGCAAAATGTACTCATCAACACTGACTACTTCCATAACATTTGTATTCTAACAATTCCTGTCATGTTCTTTACAGTTCAAGCAATGCACAATCTCGATCGATCTACAAGGATGCTTTATTTTATGCTGGAGTTAACTGGATTGTTTTGGCATGGGAACATTTTAGTTTAAAGTAAGACTAACATTTTATTGACCCTTATGGGTAAATATAGTGTTGCATGCACCCCTCTGGGAGAACCATGGGTCAAGATCAAGTAGAGAACTGGATGCCCGGAGCTGTCGATGAATTACTGTTTTTACTTGATGCTTACAGCAAAGCATCAAACAGATTGCAGATGAACACTGCTGCCCTTGACTATGCCCATATGTTTCCAAGGTTAATCTTTAATTTCATAAGCAACAGTTTTCAAGATAAAAATACTGCATATTCATAAATGGCTTTGAAAATGGTTGCAACAGAATTTTTTATTTCCAAGATTGTACTGTTCAATAAAACATATTTCCAATACATTATCAATTTGAGAAATGAATTCACTTACAGCCCACCAAGAAGTACAAACAAATCCATTTTCATTGTGCACCATTCTATATAATGTATTAACAGTTGTCAGTTGTATTTTTCATCAACTCTATCCAGATAAGGACATAAGGTAGCTCAGTAATTCCACACTTGATTGCATGTTGTTGGTTAATCAGTGCAGCTACAACAAAGCTTTGATAAACTGCTAAGAATGTTGAACCAAAAGCTTTATCCAAAGAATAATTTTTACATTGGCATCACACTTTCGAAATAGGCATGTGATTAATAAGATAATTTTTTTCTAACTGTTTGTATCACAGTCCGGGCATGATCATGGGATCATGCCCACACTTTGTTTTTCTCATTTTCCCTGTGATTATTTATGATTTGCATTATGTGTCTCCTGAGTTTCCTCTGGTCCGCTGTGTCATCCCCTGTTTGGTCCTGGGTATGTGTGTGTGTGTGTATCTGTTTACCTACTGTTCCAGCTCCTCATGTTTCCTGTACCCCTAGCCACTGCCCTCTCTGTATTCCTCCTGTATCATTGTCCTGTATATTCATTGTCAGGTTTCATGTACATCCCCTGTCTGATTGTCTGCACAGCCCCAGCCGTCCTGTTTTGTAGATGCTCCCCTGTTGATTCCAAATTAGTCCCAGCTGTCTTAGGTTAAGTCAGTAATCTGTTCCCACCTGTCCTCTGTTGTCTTGATTACCCCCTGTCTATATATACCGGTGTCAGTCTGTGTCCAGTGTGGTGTCATTAATGTCCCTGCCATCTACAGTATGTTCCCAAGTGAGTTATTTGTGCCTTGCCTAGTTTAGTTTTATTTTCAGCCCAAGTGCTGCCATTCTTTTGTGTTTTGAGTTCTATTTAATAAATCATTGTTTTGTACCATACTCCTGCCTGCGCCTGAGTCCTCTCCACCACTCCAACCTATGACAGCTTGATTTTATTACATTCTGCCTGTTAATTATTCAATTTTTAAATGCACTGAAAAAGTGTTATTATATCTGCAATCAAGTTGCTCTCATTCTCCAGGGTTGTCAGTCTTTCTGAGAACAAAAAGAATTGCAGCTATATTTGAAAAACGGTATCTACCTGTGCGATTTGCACATAACCACTTTTTGCCATAGTTATTTTTAAGGGGTAGAAAAACTTAAGGTGTTGTATGACTGACGTATACAGTATACCTCATGTATCTTTACTGTTGTCTTACAGTACAGTGTTCTATTGGCAATTGTCTGTATAATTTTTTGTCCATCACAGAATTTTAAATAACCTTTAGAATATTCTATGATGCTTTTGGAGTTTCATTTTTTGCTAGACAACAGTGAAAATGTATTTCGTTAATTACGTTTTTGTCTGGACTCGTATTTCAGAAGCTTTAATAAGCTTATTGGAGAGTCAGATTTCATATTTGTTTTTTGTTGCATATGAATTTTAAGCATACGTTAGGGTGATTTCACACATAAATTTGGTCCCGATCAAACTGAAACATCCAAGAGCACGCTGAATTGATTTGTAAATAAACTTTGTGAAACTGAACAAACCAAAGTTCAGTCAGGCCTGTTTTCATCGTGGAAGATTGACTGACACCTTTACCTAAAGTGTAATTTTCTGTCAAGCACAAACTTTGTTCAGACTTCTTCAGCCTCACAAGGGGAACACTTTGAATCCAATAATTGGTTTAAAACTGCGAGGGGGGGTGGCTGAAAGGTCCATAGGCTGAAAAGTTCATAGTGGTCAAATCTGACCAAATGTGGTTTATTTTTCAACATAGTCGCCCCTTCGGTCCACACACTCCTTCCATCGGTGTTGCAGCGCTTGGATCCCTGCAGTTGAAAAAATAAACCACATTGGGTCAAATTTGACCACTATGAACTTTTCAGCCCCCCTCCCCCCATATGAGTCATACATTTTCCAGTTCATCTGAAAATCAGCAACATAGAGGGCCCTATTTCAGTGATCTAGTCAGCAGTCTATTGTCTATGGGCAGAGCGCAATTATTGGTGTATTCAAGTCCATTCCCCTATCACAGCAGCACAAAAATGAATTTTACACCAGCCGCAAAGTGCAACAAGGCTATCCAAATGCTCTTAGTTATTCAGAGATGTGTTGTAAGAGCGTAATGTGAAATAAACCAATCCCTGTCTTTGTTCTCATTCCCTTTAATAAACAGGCACAAAATCCAAGATTTAATAGTGATATGGCAGCTTTTAAATGCCAAAACAAATCAGTTTTGCACTAATGATGCAGACTTGTTCACAAAATGAAAATGCATTAAAAAGGGGCAGAAAAGGAGTTTTTTTTTTTAACCTTGCCCACAACAAGTACAATTCAGAAATTATGCCACTCTTTTTTCTTTGTCCATGATTTTGACAGAGTTGTAAAAATTCCTTCAGTTATATTATCACAGGACAAGCAAAAGCTGGACATGCAAAAACACCTCTTTTAAACCAAAAAAGAGGGAGTCGTTCATCGCAAGCCTGAGGTCCATTAATGTTCCCTCCTCTGCTGAATGTAAAATTATTGTATGTTAACTCAAAACAACTCTCAAGAGACTTTCACTCTGAATCATTCTGCTCAAGGAATGACAGCTGTTAATAAATTACAGTAGATAATGATGGAGGTCAGCTTTGCACACGCCTGCCAGCTCTCCTCCAGTTGTAGTGACAGCTGTTACCTGATGTAGGGCAGAATAACCCCGCTACGCGACAGCACGGAAGTCTGGTAGTAAAATTAAAAAAACAGTAACCGACACTTTGTTCACTTCAGCGGTAGCCACAGTACAGCACCAATCCCTTCACCATTCAGACACACATTCACATCTAGGGCCACTTTTAGAGTCTCCAGTTAACCTAACTTCCCTGTTTTTGGCCTGTGGGAGGAAACCGGACTACCTGGGGTAAACCCACACACACACAGGCAGAACATGCAAACTCCACACAGAAGGGTCACCGATGGTCAGGAGGTGGGAGCAAACCCACGATGGTCAGGGGTGGACTCGATCCTTTCACCTTCTTATTGTGCTGCCACAGTGCTAACCACTGTACCACACAAAGCTGCATAAATGTCCTGCAAGAGGGAGAAAAACACTGGACCATGTTTATAGCAACATTAAGCATGCCTAGAGAGCCACCCCCCTCCCTCACCTTGGACAATCAGACCATCTCTCCCTGCTCCTAATA
This sequence comes from Pholidichthys leucotaenia, assembly GCA_020510985.1. NCBI lineage: Eukaryota > Metazoa > Chordata > Actinopteri > Cichliformes > Pholidichthyidae > Pholidichthys > Pholidichthys leucotaenia. The sequence goes on from CM035842.1 coordinate 297,957,275, forward strand.
CCTGCCTACACCCCCCTGAGGAAGAATTCTAACATAACGAAGCAAACAATTAAAACCTGGCCTGAAAATTCTCTCTTCCAGCTACAGGACTGCTTTAGCTGCACAGATTGGAACATCTTTGAACAGCACGACCTGGACTCCTATACCAAGTCCATCCTTTTCTACAATAAGTGTTGTGTAAAAAATATGACAGTCACCAAACTCATCTGGGTCTTTCCAAACAGGAAACCCTGGATGACCAGTGAAGTCCAGGCTCTGATAAGAGCTCGCAACTTAGCCAGCCTTCAGGTAGAGGGACAGCTCACTGTACAGCACTGCTAGAGCTAACCTGAGATGAGGTATAAAACATGCCAAGAACGCCTGAAGGAAGAAAGTAGAGGGCTTCCTCACAGACAACAACCCCCGACAGATGGGGGGAGGCATTCAGGCCCTCACCAGCCACAGGGGCCAGTGCCCCCCAACATCAGACAGCAGCTTCACTCTGTAGAGGAGCTTAACAGCTTCTTTGCCCAGTTTGAGCACACCTCCTCCCCAAACTCATCCTCCCCACCCTCCCCCCTCTCTCTACAGGTGCATGAGGTGAGGAGGAAACTGAAAGCAGTGAACCCCCGCAGAGCTGCTGGCCCTGACGGCATCCCACGAGCGTCAAAGCCATGTGCTGAGCAGCTGGCAGAGATCCTCACGAAGCTGTTCAACCTCTCCCTGATGCACGCCACTATCCCCTCTTGCCTCAAGGCCTCCACCATCATCCCTATCCCCCAAAAGTCCACAATTGACAGCCTGAATGACTACAGACCCATAGCACTTACATCTGTAGTCATGAAGTGTTTTGAGCGACTGGTGTCCCAGCACATCAGGAACTGTCTTCCCCCCTCCTTTGACCCCCACCAGTTCACCTACAGGAAGAACCAGTCCATGGAAGACATCATCACCAGCACACTCCACAGAGCGCTGAGCCACTTGGAGAACCCAAGGAGCTACGTGAGGATGCTCTTTGTGGACTACAGTTCAGCTTTCAACGCCATCATCCCAAACATCCTGATCAACAAACTGCACCTCCTCCAGATCCCTCCCCCACCTGCTCCTGCATAAAAAACTTTCTCACCAATTGCCCACAAACAGTCAGACTTGGCCCCCACCACTCCTCCACAGTCTCTCAGCACTGGCTCCCCCCAGGGCTGCGTGCAAAGTCCTCTACTGTACTCCCTGTATACCTTTGACTGTATTCCAACCCACGCAACCACCATCATTGTGAAGTACGCAGATGATACCACCTTGGTCAGGCTCATCACTGACGACAATGAGAAGGCATATAGGGTGGAGATAGAGAATCTGCTGCTGTGGTGTCAAACTAACAACCTGAATGTCCAAAAAAACCCCCAAAGAACTCATACTGGACTTCAGAAAGAACAAGACAGGACCACACCCCCCTCCTCATAAATGGCAACCGCATGAAAACCGTCCCCACCTTCAGGTCCCTGGGCACCCACGTCTCCTCTGAGCTCTCTTGGTTTGACAACACCAAGGCCCTGGTGAAGAAAGCCCAGCATCGGCTGCACTTCCTCCGTATCCTGAGGAAGAACAACCTGGACCAGAATACCACTACTCAGTGGAGAGCGTGCTCACCTACTGTCTGAAGGTACCCTCACACCAGATGCGAACGGGCAGCGTGAATGCATATAAAGTCAATGGAAAGAGACAAGCACACGCAAAATCCCACATTTGCACGTTCACGTCCAAAGGATAGCGCTAGCTTTGAGATTCTGCTGTCATTGGAGTCAAAGTATCAACATTGGAGAGTAAACCAGTTTGAAAATGAGACTGCTACTCATTTGCAGACAGAAGGACCAGGAGCTCTTCAGCTGAATCGGGATGTCACAGTAATTTACCCACGGACTCCTGCCACAGACGTGCTAAGAAGGCTAGCAAGCCAGCAACATAAACATCCACCATCTTGTGACGTTTTGGAGGCTGGGACAACTTTTTCAGGGGAGCCCCCGTTGGATAATGTAAACCCAAGCATGATGTTATTTTGGGGATTTCCACAGCAGGTTGAACACTGCTGCAGAAGTTATAAAGGCAACTTCACCTGTCTGCATCTCACTCAGATGGTGAATTTATGTCTATTCGCGTATTTACATTGAGTTATGATGTAATCGTGCCACGCAAAAAATTTGCCTGTTTGCGTTTGGTGTGAACGCACCTTGAGTGTGTGGTATGCCGGCTCCACAGCTGAGAACATGAAGGCTGTACAGAGGGTCATCAACACCGCCCAAAGAATCATTTGCCCTCCCTGGAGGACATCTCCAGATCCTCCTGTCTCAGAAAGATCAAGGCCATCACAGGAGACCCCACATCCCGCCCACCACCTGTTTGGCCTGCTTCCCTCTGGACAATGGTTCAGATCAACCAGGTCCCACCTCTCCAGACTTAACAGTTTCTTCCCCTGGGCCATCTGGACTGCAAACAGTCATAGGCCCCACCCCCCCTCCCTCCGAATGCTCGTATGCACAGAACTGAGGACCTTTTTAATTATCACAATAACACACCTGTCTTTGCACTCCACACTTTCATGTATATTGACCCATCCGTGAAACCACTACCATACCTGTGTATATTTTCCATAATCCTGTGTATATTTTCCATAATCCTGGGCTAGTTTACGCAGTCGCATCTTCAATTGTGTGTTCTTAACTCCACACTTTTATGTACACTGTTTCATCCGTGAAGCCACTATCATACCTGTGTATATTTCCATAATCCTGGGCTATTTTCATTTCAGCCGTGTGTTTAATGGTGTGTTCTGTAACTGTGCTTTATCTAATCCTTCTCTCATACTAAATTGCACAGTAGCCTGGTGGAGCACCCACAATTTCGTTGTACTGTACAACTGTACAGTGACAATAAAGCCTATTCTATTCTTCTAAAGTTTCCAATATCATTGTTCTTTATATACTCTTTCTTCACAAATACAAGCTTTTCCCATTATTGTCTAATGTACATACACAATCACCGTCTCGTCTCCCATTGTGGCATGTATGCCATGATGTTGCCAAGTAATTAAAGTGGTTTGTGTCTGTTCTGTGAATGGTCTGGAAGCTTGTTAATGGAAAACAAGTGCAGACTGGCCACATTATCCTTCATGAATTTATGTCTGTTCCTATCTATCACTCTTCTCTCCCACCATGACCACTTCACACACTTTCCTTCTCCTCCACCCCCAATTTCAATGCCACCAAAGGCACAAAAAAAAAAAAAAAAAAAAAAAAAAAATCCCCTCTGGTTTTGTCGCACAAGGAATCTGAACAATCGTTGCTCTGTTTGGATGGTACACTTGCACTCAAACACAAACTCAACCACTCTCCCCTGATCTTAGGTGAACACACAGCAAGGCCTTTTCCTTGCTCACATTAATGTAAGTAATCAAAGTTGACAAGGGGCTTTGTAGTGCTAAGAGAGCAAGAGCAGGAGAGAGAGAGAGAGAGTGAGGGGTCATCTTTAACTCTTCTCTGCCTGCCGTCCTGCAAGCAAGGGGGAAGGGAGAAATGGAAGAAGATCAAAACTAGTAATCCACCTGTCCATTACCAACAGCTCACTGTCCCAAAACAATCACAACATTTTTGTTTCTTCTCAGAATAAACAAATCCATCGATGATGCACAGTATGGACCATTTACTGATCATTTACACCCTAAAATCCCAGAGATGGACTATAATTTTATGGTGTTTCTGCAAAGAAAAAGCCACTGACAGCTCCAACCTTTGATTTACCACCAGTGAAACATACAGAATCTGCTTTCATAAATGCGCAGAGGCACATTCATGGAATAATTGGACGGCATAGTGTTTCTGGCAGGTGATCTGGACTGTTGTTTTTTGGATGGGGACCTCTTACCGCCACTGCAGCTTCAATACCAAAATCAGCACCAGAAAACATATATGAGCGCGTATGCATTTGTGTGTTATTATGCCATGCCCACGGGAGCAGAGAGCCATGAAATCCTGCCTAAAAAATGTCCATGTGGGCTTCTATGAATGCAAGTGTTAAGCCAAGGGTGTTGTGTAAAATCCACTCAAACGAACAACTTGAAGAGCAAAAAAAAAAAAAAAAAAAAACAGCCTTCTTGGACCGAAAACGTAGCCACGGGCAATGAGGCCGAGTGGGTTTGTGTGTGCGTGTGTTGGCCCGAGGCAGAGTGTAAGTGTAAGTGTGTGTGTGTGTGTGTGTGTGTGTGTGTGTGTGTGTGCGCGCGCGCGCGCACGTGTGGAGTGGATTGCTTCATGCCTGGATGGACATGAAAGGTAGCGAGAGGAAGAGGGCATGCCCACACACATGCACGGAGTCGAAACGGGGGAAAAAAAAACGCAGCTATGAATGTATGAACAAAACAGGCAATTGAATGCACACATTCGCTTTTGAGTACAAACCCAGAAGACGCTCAAACAAACATGACGACTGTGAATACCAATAGCTTTTCAGCAGCTTATTTATATTTTATTCCATAGGGTTTCCACTGTTGTTTTGAAGTGGGGTAAGAAGAAAAAAAAAGTTTTCTTTTGCTATCATGAGAATGGGTTTATTATGAGGTATTTTTAGGTCAAACAAATGACGGTTTTTCTGTCCTAATTTGAGACCTATGTAAATATACTGTACTTTAAATGAATATAACAATTAACTGTATGGAAGTGGAACGTAAATGAAATCTTTAAAAAGGCAAGTCCATAGAACCAGAAAAGATGATAAAACTAAAATTTAAAATGCATTAATAAGAAGCTGACATTTAGAAAGGAAAAATTAAAAAAAAGTCTGTTATTCAGCTGAAAATGGATGCATTTCACCTATTTCCATCTCCACTTTTTTATTCTACTACAGCTTTGCATGTTTTACAAATAACCACAGCGGTGCATAAATTATTTGTTTAACCAGATATTCCGTTTTCAAAATTGGTATTCAGAGCCTCATTTTTTTACATGAACAACTTTGCAAATATAAGAAAAAATACTCCAATTCACAAGTTGCATCACACATTTGAAAAAAAAAAGCCCTACGATTTACAAGAAAAACTGTAAAGTGAAAAGAAATAATTTAACTTACAAGGAAAGATTACATAAGTGGTGTTAGTCCATTAGAATTTTTAATCATGGGTTAACTCTTGATTAATTGCACTTTAATTGCACATTTTCTGTTCTAATGTAAATGTATATCTTGCCTTGCCATTTAAAATTCTGGCTCATAGAGGCGTTTTTTGTTGTGTGCTGAGTGCTGCATTGCTTCCACTTTTCCCAAAGTGCAGCGTGGGTGGAAGGCCTTAAGTATGGGAAGCCATCAGGGTCAAAAATCCCTTTACACGTTACTCGTCAGAAAAAATAGTGGTGTCAAAGAGGGTGATGGGTTAAAACTACTTATTATTGTGCTATCTTTGACAGCATTAATATTTATGATAAAACAGCAATTTTACTATGCAAGTTTAAAAGAGCAGCTGCAAATCTATACAAAAAGTTGCAAATTTACATGAAAACATTCCAGGTTTATTAGAAATGCAACACTTCTGAAAAAACACCGAGGCTTACCGAGTGCTTTGGCATTCAGGACAGCCCCGCAAATAATCTTTATTTTTCTTATACGGGGATTTGATGAAGTCCAGTCATAAAAGTAGCATATTTTAATTTTATCAGTAAAATCCATTCATTATCAACCGCAAATCTGACAAAGTCACTGGATATAATTAAGAAAGTAAAACCACTTCTTTTTTAGTAGCTTATGATGATAAATTTTCCAATGTCAGCAAATGGTAGGAAAGTGTTAACTTTAAAGACCAACCAGTTAGCTGCCCCTCTAAAGCGCCCGAATAGTCGACATGTATCTCCTCTCACTGATCTTTAGAATATTAAATGGGTAAATCTGTCTGTAACAGCAGAACGGCTGAATTGAGCACATTCCTCCATGCAGTCTGAGGCTGATTTCATTATAGATAAATCAGATTCATCTATTCAATCTCTCTTTCTTTCTATCTGCCGGTCCCTTTCCATTCCTCTCCTTTTCTTTCCCTCCATGTGTGTCTTTCCTCCAATTGAACAATCCCTCTCTTTTTCGGAGTCTTCCCATTGCTTTTTAAGTCTGTCTGCCTTTCTCAATTTCTGTCACTCCCGGTATCAGTCTCGTTATCTGGGTAATATAATAAGCATGTGCGCAGATGAGTAGGAGGAGAGGGAGAAGAGAGAGCAAAAAGTAGTGGGGAGCAGAAAGAAATCGGGAGACCTGGAGGAGATAAAAAGAAGTAGAAGAAGCGCCGTGTTAAAAAGCTGAGTCCGCCAGAGCAGTCACAACAAATTCATCTCTCCCTCTCCATTCTTTCGTCCTCTCTCTTGCTCTCTCTGATACAGCCTGGCCTCAGTAATACAATAAAGAAGTTGGCTCAGCTCCTTGTGTCTCCGTGCGTGAACGTGTGTGTACTTGTGTGTTGTGCTGTGTGTGTGTGTGTGGGTGGGTGGAAGGTAGACGACACCTCTTACTCCCTTCCCTCTGTCTCATCATTGCAGCTGTTCCACAGAGGTGTGTTTCAATATATCACCCTGTCACACACACACACGTACACACAAACACGGTCCCTGCTTAATAAGCGGTATTCCGAGCTCCTGGGTTTATAGGAGCTGAAACTGCACTCCTGCACAAAACTGAAGTCTTTCTGACTTTCCTTTGGTCCGCCTTCATTTCCTTTCTTTATTTTCTGCTTATTCACTATTCTCCTTTGTTCCCATTTCCACCTTCAATTGGAGTTATTTCACTTTAAGACTCATAATTGATTTTCTCTACTTTCGTTTTTATTAAATGCTTCTTTTATTGTATGGGACAAAGGTGGGTTGTACAAATAAAACTTATCTGAAGGTACAGAAAATGCAACAACTTGGTGAGGTGACTGCAGTATCACCCACCTCCATTTTCTTTGAAGGTCCCAATATGTTACTGAAGGAAAGCAGCTTTCAACTTTTCCATGTAATTATTGAGGCAAAACCAAATTAGTATAAGCTTCTCATCCATGAATTTACAGCAAAAATAATTTTATACAACCCAGGGCTCGAAATTAACACCTGCCCACCTGCCAATAGCAGGTAGATTTCTATGGCGTTACATTTCTGAGCAACGACATAGAGATTTTGAGTGAGGAATTAGCGCTTTTGAGCACAAAAATGTGTTTTTTGCAAGAACTTGAGATTATAAAGTGTGCACTGACAATATATTTTCCTCAAGATTTCCCCTCTGCTCACTCGCGGTGTTTAATTGTGCACCGCTCACGGGCGAATTATCATAATTCGCCCCGACTGACCCCTGACTAGTTGAAATTGTGGCACATTCATAGCGCTGTGCCATGTCAAGCGAGCGCACAGGTAGAGTTGAGCACGAGGAGAGAAAGAAGTTGAGCAAGCAAGAGACCTCTCAATGTGAGATTGGGAAACTACAACTCCTGATTTTATTAACAACAAAAACACTTTCAGCCAATCAAAAAAGATGTGACCATCGCTTTCACCTGTTTTGACAGCAGGGCTGAAATAAATGACAGAGGCTAGGGACGTTTATCGACCTGCTTTCAGCAGGATCTGAATGCAAAATAGGTGATGGAGGAGGAGAAATGATCATAGACTGTATCTGGATGCATAAAGCGACCCTCTGAAGCAGCTCTATGCATCCAAACTGAAATTATTATCATTATTATTATTATTATTATTATTTGCAAGTCCATGTGATTCCACTTTGCACTGTGTGCTCACTTCATCCTGCCTGTGCTAGTCCAGAGTTGGGAGCTGAGAGAAAAAAAATCAGGTGAATAATTTCACTCTTTTTGCTTTTCCTCTTATTTTTTCTCTGCAGAAGGTACAGGTCTAGTTTAAAAAAAAAATCCTTTACGACTGCTGATTGTAGCAGTGGCATAACCAGTCTCATCCTGCAGCAGGACAAACATACAGTCATGTGAAAAAATTAGAGGACACCCTATGAAATCCTGTGTGTTGTTTAACATATTTATCAATTTTAACAACTATAAAGAAAAGACTAAGAAATTTTCTGTAAAATGTAATTCTAAAAACATGCAATTTCTGGTGAGGAGTAAATTAGGACACCCCCACATTTATTCCCACTTAAAATGGTTAAAATCACACACAGGTGTATCACATCAGGTGCACATGATTAGAACATCGTTGCTCAGCATTTTGAAGACTTGTCCTATTTAAATCTCAGACATTTAGTTTGGTGTGCTCCTGACTGTTGAAGTGAGAGTGAACACCATGGTGAGATCGAAAGAGCTGTCTGAGACCTTCAGAAAGAACACTGTAGCAGCTTATGAGTCTGTTAAGGGATTTAAAAAGATCTCAAAAGAATTTGAAATCAGCCATTTCATTGTCCAGAAAATAGTCTACAAGTGGAGGACATTCAAAACAACTGCCAACATGCTCAGGTCTGGCCGTCCAAGCAAGGTCACCCCGAAAGCAGTCCGCAAGATGCTAAAAGAAGTCTCCAAAATCTCTAAAATATCATCACGGGACCTACAGCAGGCTCTTGCTACTGTTGATGTGAAAGTACATGCCTCTACTATCAGAAAGAGACTGCACAAGTTTAACTTGCATGCAAGGGGTACAAGGAGGAAACCTTTGCTCTCTAAGAGAAACAGAAAGGCCAGACTGAAGTTTGCCAGAGAGAATGTAGACAAAGACCAGGACTTCTGGAATAATGTTCTTTGGACAGATGAGTCTAAATTATTTGGACATCAGAACAGAGGACGTGTTTGGCGTAGACCAAATACAGCATTCCAGGAAAAGAACCTCATATCAACTGTGAAGCGTGGAGGTGGAAGTGTCATGGTTTGGGGATGCTTTGCTGCAGCAGGATCTGGCCAGCTCACCATCATAGAATCCACCATGAATTCTGCCGTGTATCAGAGAATGCTTGAGGACCAAGTGAGACCATCTGTAAAAAAATTAAAGCTGAAGCGGAACTGGACCCTGCAACATGAAAATGACCCAAAACAGACCAGTAAATCCACCAAGGACTGGCTAAAAACTAAGAAATGGAGAGTCCTGGAATGACTGAGTCAAAGCCCAGATCTTAATGTCATTGAGATGCTGTGGGGTGACTTGAAATGGGCTTTAAATGCAAGAAACCCCTCAAACATCTCACAGCTGAAAGAATTCTGCATTGAGGAGTGGGGCAAACTTTCTTCAGACCGATGTCAGAGACTGGTAGATGGCTACACACTGAAGTTATTCAGCCAAAGGGGGTAACACTAGCTATTAGGCAGTAGGGTGTCCTAACTTTTTCCTCAGAATATGAAACAAGGTTAATTTTTGATATTTACCTGCAATTAAATCACCTTCTTTCTAGAGATAAAGACAAGATCAGACATCAATATGTGAACATTTCTTTTTTTTTTCCACAATATCTTTATTGAACCTTTTTTTTTTTTTAACAAACATGATACAAACAATCAAACACTAACACTAAAGTACTACAAAAAAAAAATGCACTAAAAACACCAACAACCACCAACAAAATCAAGTCTTCAACAATGCTCCTCTGTTTAGTCTAGACAATCCAATACATAAGTATACATATTATGTTCACCAGTTTGGAATTTACAAGGTCCACACACATCATTCACCTTCTTCTTCAAGAGTTATGTTTAAATTTTTTACATAATCAATAAAAGGTCTCCATATATTCTCAAACACAATTTCCTTTGATTTCAGTATATATGTTATTCTTTCTAATGGAAGGTTTGTTAACATCTGTCTTAACCACTGAGTCACATCTGGTCTATGAGTCTTTTTCCATAATAGTGCAATACATTTTTTGGCATTAAGCAAACTGAGGTCTATGAATGTTCTTTCACTTTTATTAAAATTATGCTTTTCTGGGTACAGACCCAACAAAAACAGTTTAGGATTCAATATGATTTGTTTTGAGATTATTTTTTCAATTGTTACCCTCACCTCTTCCCAAAACATTCTTATTAATCTACATTCCCATAAACAATGAAATAGGGTTCCTTTACTTTCCATGCATTTTGTGCATGTATCTGGTATATTTTTGTTATATCTATTTAACTCCTCCGGTGTAACATACATCCGCATTAACCATTTGAAATGTATCAATTTAAGGCGTGCATTTATTGATTTGGTTTGAGCTTCTGTACAAGCCAATTCCCATTGTTCCTCTGAAATTTCAGTTTGCAGATCTTCTTTCCAGTAGTTTAATCTTTTCAGTGAATTTTCACTTGAAGATAGTGTCAATGAGTTATAAAACTCTGAAATAATACCCTTTCTTTTACTATCTTTCATCATCATTTTTTCCAAGGATGAATAAATAGGTCGAGTGAGAGCTTTATTTTGATTTGATCGAATAAAGTTTCTAAGTTGAAGATATTTAAAAAAATGTGTTCTATTGAGATTAAATTTGATCCTCAGCTCTTCAAAAGACATTATGTTATCTGCACATGGCAAATATAAATCCTGAATCTTTTGTATCCCTTTTAAATTCCATGCTTTAAATACAGCGTCCGCTCTCCCTGGTTTAAAATATTGATTACCCCATATTGGACTAAATTGTGACAATAACTGTGGTTCTTTTAAATAGTTTTTAGCTTCACACCATATTTTGATCATATGCTTTACAAATGGATTTTTAACTTGTTTTTGTAATTTTTTTGCCGAATCTGAGTATATGAATATGGGAAGAGGTAAAGGTAAATTGTATGATTCCATTTCAGTCCAATGAGGGAGATCATTTGATGAAAAATAATATGTCATAGACCTCAGTTGTGCCGACCAATAATACAACATAAAATTTGGACATTTCAGACCTCCACGATCAAATGGTAAATATAATAAAGACAAACGTAATCTAGCCCTCCTGTTGTTCCATATAAATTCCACTAACTTTTTTTTTATTCTTGAGAATAGATCTAAAGGTGGTGATAAGGGAATGTATTGAAATAAATAAAGTATTTTAGGTAAAATATTACTTTTAAGTATATTGATTCTCCCGATCATCGACATTGGTAGTGACATCCATCTCTGAGTTAACTCATTGATATCTGACATTAAGGCTTCATAGTTGACACTGGCGACTGATTCTAGCTTAGGCACAATTTGGATTCCTAAATATTTAAACTGATTTACAACATTGAATTGATTTACCTCAGGGGCTGGGTAATTTCTCTGGGTCTCATTTAGCATTAATATTGAAGATTTAGTTTTATTTATTTTATATCCTGATATTTCCCCAAAATTCTTTATTAAATTCAACAAGGTTGGAATTGATTTTTTTAGATTCGACATAAACAAAATTATGTCATCGGCGTACAGGGAGATTTTATGTTCTGTTGGTCCAACTTTAATTCCATATATTTGTGAATGTAAACGTATCGCTATCGCTAAAGGTTCAATTGCCATAGTAAACAGTAAAGGTGAAAGTGGACAGCCTTGTCGACATCCTCTATTGATTTTTATTGGTTTTGAAATATTGTTATTTGTTAGGATTTCTGCTGTAGCATTATTGTATATTATTTGAACCCATTTTATGAAATTATTTCCAAGTCCAAACCTTTGTAGGACTTCAAAAAGAAAGGGCCATTCAACTCTATCAAAGGCCTTTTCGGCGTCCAGTGATAGGAGAGCTGTATCCGGTGCTTCTTTATTAAAATAAATAATATTAAATAGTCTTCTTACATTATGGAAGCCTTGCCTACCCTTTATAAAGCCATTCTGATCTCGATTAATAATATTTGGTAAAATTTCTTGTATTCGTCTTGCTAAAATTTTACAGATTATCTTAAGGTCGGCGTTTAATAGGCTTATTGGTCTCATATTTTCACATTTATTAGAGGGCTTACCTGGTTTTGGCAGCAGTATAATTAAGGCATTATTTATGTATGATGGTAAATTATTATTTTGAAATGCGTCTAAAACCATTTCCAAAAAAGGTTTTATTAATTTATTCTTAAATTTTTTATAAAGGTCAACTGGAAGACCATCTGGTCCTGCACTTTTTCCTGATTTCATATTATCAATGGCTAGCCCAACTTCTTCTTGACTAATTTTAGACTCCAATATCTCCCTGTTTTCATTTGGGATACACGGTATAGATAGTTCGTTCAAAAACCCATTTAGTTTTGTTAAATCAGGTTCATTTTTGGTATCATATAATTTTTCATAGTAATCTCTGAAGGCTCTATTAATTTCTGAAGGATCTATAACTACCTGTCCATTACTTATAATACTGGTAATTGGTGTTTTAATTTCTAATTGTTTAATCTGCCATGCTAATAATTTTCCTGATTTTTCACCTTGTTCATAAAAAGATTGTTTCAATCTTAGAAGACTCGAGGCAGCTCTATTCGCTGATTTTTTGTCGTATTCAGCTCTCAAAATCAGTAATTCATTCTCCAACCTTGGGTCACTTCCTGCATACACTTTTTCCTGAAGACTTTTTATTTTATGTTCCAATTTAGCTCTCTCCTCTCGAGTCTTCTTAGATTTTGATCCTGTATAACTAATAATATGCCCCCTAATAAAAGCTTTGAAAGCCTCCCACTTTACACATGCTGATGTTTGTGTAGTATTGATGTCAAAGAACTCGTCTATCTGTTTTTCTATATACTTGACAAATTCCTCATCCTGAAGCCATTTATGCTGAAATTGCCATCTACCTGATTCCTTTGTCAATTTTTTATCTACATATATTAGACAACAGGGTGCATGATCAGAGATCACGATGTTATCATAAAAGCAGTTTTGAATCTTGGACCTTAATTCTGTGGAAATCAAAAAATAATCAATACGTGAGAATGTCTTGTAGGTACTGGAATAACAAGAATAGGCTTTAACTTGTGGTTTCATTTCTCTCCATATATCTAACAATCTCAATTCTTTCATAAAATGATTAATAGTCATCCTACATCCAATGTGCGTACAATCCAGTCCTGTTGATCTATCTATACCTGGATTCAATGTACAATTAAAATCCCCTGCTATTATATGTTGCCCTGTAAGAGATGATAAGATAAGAAATAAATTAGCAAAGAACTTCTGATCATCTATATTGGGACCATATAAGTTCACAAGATTTATATTTTCTAATAGCAAAGAACCTTGAATGATTACATATCTTCCAAATTTGTCTCCAATTACATTTTTCACTTGAAAAGGAACTGATTTATGTATAAGAGTCATAACTCCCCTGGCTCGGGATGAAAATGAAGAGGTGAATACACTTCCTTGCCATCTACTCCTAATTCTTTTAACATCCTCCTCTATTAGATGAGTTTCTTGTAAAAACACAATTTTTGAACCCATGTCTTTTATTTTATTCATAACTTGTTTAAGTTTTTTTAAATTTTGTAGACCTCTGCAATTCCATGAAGTTAAATTAAGATTAACACTTTGGTTTATGATCAATAGAGAGTTTGGGATTACCTTGCAGTGTAAACATGCTCATACAGAGAAGCAAAAACATGAGTGGTTGAACATTCATCCTACAAACTACACACAAACAAATTTCCCCTTCCCACACTTGTGGCAAACCCCCCAAAATCAAAAGAAAAATTCTGTCTCCCGATATAGCCATCGACCGTTCCACACCCACGGGGAACAGCCTAAGCCACTCCTTCTTCATCCTCCCAATCACCCTAACTCTACTGCTTTTAATAACGTAACATTAACTCTCCTCTGTAGTTTTCCAACTTAACTCCAAAATTTTTAACAACTTTGTACATCATAGTTTTTTTTGTTTGTTTTGTTTTTGTTTTGTTTTTTTAATATATAATACAATCTATATTTTGTAAACTTACTATTTACTTCAAGTCAGTCAGATGCCTGTGCAAATGCTTAATTATTCTACCTTATATTTTGTTCATGCTTAGCTCCCACCAGTCTCTTCTTCTTCTTTGATCTTCTTGATGAACTCCTGCGCCTCCTCTGGGGTCTTGAAGATGTGGGTTCTGCCCTCATACGTGGTCAGCAGTCTCGCAGGATAGATTACACCATGACGAATCCCAAGGTTGCGCAGCTCCTTACGTATGGGATCAAACTGCTTCCTCAATTGCTGGATTCCTGTGGCCAAATCTGGGTAGAACCGCACCTGCTGGTCCTGGTGTTTAATCTCTCCTTTAGCTCGTGCAGCGTTGAAGATCTTCATCCTGTCTCTGTTGCTAAGAAACTTCATAATTAAGGTCCTCGGCGGTCCCTTATCTCTCCGTGGGCCAATACGATGTGCATTTTCCAGAACCACTGCTGATTGCAACTCCTCGCTGCCCAGCACCTCCGGAATCCACTTTTCCAGAAAGGAACATACGTCCCGACCTTCTGATTCCTCTGGAAGACCCACCAGCCTCAAGTTATTCTGTCTCGACCGAGATTCCAAATCCAAAATATTATTTTCCAGAGATTTATTTTTTTTTTCCAAAGTGCGCACCTTTAATTGAAGACGGGTGACGTCATCTTCAGCACTAGCGAGACGGAGCTCCATCTGCGCCGTTCGTTCTACACAGTCACCCAATTCCTTTCTTATTCCTTCCAACGCTGTCATAATCCCATCAAATCTAGAGGAAAAGTCCGCTCTCATTGAACTCATGGCAGCCATCAGCGCATCTGCGCCTCCCCCCGCAGACATCGCACCATTGCCAGCCTCCTCCGCCATATATGGAGTTTTATTTGCTGCGTCACAGACCTGAAAGTCCGTTAATTTGGACTGTTTCGGCGGCTCGCTTTTTCCTTTACCTGGTTTTCCAGCCTTAGGCTTCGCCGACATATCCTCGCCCAAACGCTGGGATACGTTCTGTCCCAAATGAGAGAGTTATTTGCCGATTTTTTTTCTCCAAGAGCAGAGCAGAGTGAGACACGTCCGTCTTACGTGGCAGCCATAACCGGAAGTGATGTGAACATTTCTTAATAAAGAACTGAATATTTAATGGGATGTCCTAACGTTTTCACATGACTGCACGTATATGTGGCAGGGTGAAGCCGGTGTGGAGTGCAGCGCATGTTTGTCTCTGCTGTTAATGATGTTAATTGGTGTGGACGCTTACTTAGAACAATTTTTAAAACTATAATTTTATAGTTATCATTATTGTGTTTGATGCGGATAGCCCTTTATTCTCTAAAAATATATTTTTAATGGGCTGGTCCAGGGGTGTCAAACATCTGGCCTGCGGGCCAAACCTGTCCATCCAATTTTTCTCCAAATTTACAGCTTTCTTTCTAGTAAAATTTCTGACTTTTTCTACTGATTAGAACTGTTCATGTAAATTTGAGACATTTTTCTCTTTAAGATGAGAATTTTCTCCTCATCAGTTTTCTATTCTCTTTTTTTCTGGTGAAAACAGGTGGTGTCCATTTAGGTTAAATCCATCAGCAGCTACTAATGACGCAGTGCAGCCTGAAGGGGTGTCCCAATTCACAGGGGTCAATTTCTGCTCTCAAGGGCCAAGGGGTAGTGGTAGGCAAAGGGGTAGCGGGACAAATCAGAATTGGGACGGACCCCAAATCTACATGTACTTTAATGCAAATATTTTTTTCTCTACTGTTTTACAGTAGTTACTGCTGTTCATGAATAATTAAACAGTGTTTCTATTCCTATTTTTATGCATGTAGTATAAGGGTCATTTACATTTTAAAAGGTTGTAAATTTAGTTCAAGTAAATTTTAGCATGTGATAGTCAAATTTGATCATATTAAACATAATTTTCTAACCACAAAATTATGGCAAGTGGAAAGGCTGAGTGGCTAGTAACTTTGGAAAATCACTAGCTACAGTGGCTGGAGAGCAAAAAAGTTAATGTCAAGCCCTGATACAACCCATAGTTGTTGGTCAGAAACCCAAGGTGAACCTGTGTACCAAGTTTGGTGATCCTAGAGAGCAGCAAGAAGGCATAGGGAATGCTAACATTGACGTTTGACCTTTTCACCCCAAAACCATAGTCAAAGGTCAGGATCCCAAGGTGAACCAGTGTAGCAAGTTTGGTGACACTAGCTTTCTTTGTTGTTGAGATATAAGATAAGATAAGATAAGATAAGATAAGATAAGCCTTTATTAGTCCCACAATGGGGAAATTCCAGGAATGCAACAGCACAGGGATAGCAACACTCAGAGCAACAATCAGAAGGCAAGAAAAAACAAGAACAGCTAGAAAACATATGTACATATTACTATAAATATATATATATATATATATATACAGAGAGAGAGAGAGAGAGAGAGAGAGAGAGAGAGAGAGAGAGAGAGAGAGAGACACACACACAGTGTGGAGCATTATGGTTGGTGAATGTGCAGCAGAAAGTCTAAGCTCTCTCTCCGCGGATGCGGCGGGCCAGCTGGAAGTCTTTGGGCATGATGGTGACCCTCTTTGCGAAAAAGAGACCCACCAGGTAGGCCTTGCTGGCCTCCTGCAGAGCCATGACGGCGAAGCTCAGGAAGTGCAGGTCGGTCTTTAAGTCCTGAGCGATCTCCCTCACCAGGCGCTGGATGGGCAGCTTACAGATGAGCAACTCCGTGGATTTCTGGTAGCGACGGATCTCTCTCAGAGCCACGGTACCGGGCCTGTAACGGTGAGGCTTCTTCACTCCGCCGGTGGCCGGAGCACTTTTACGAGCAGCCTTGGTGGCTAGCTGCTTCCTGGGGGGCTTTTTCCTCCAGTAGATTTTACGGGCGGTCTGCTTGGTTCTTGCCATCGCTCTTTATTATTCTGTCTTATATTTCTTGCACGCCGCCTAAACTCCAGCCCGGCACCCGCGTCGTTTTCGCTACAGTTCCCGGTATGTCGAGTTTCTCCGTTAGCATCGGGTGGCGGATGAGTGCTAGCTAGCACTAGCTCTTCCCTGGTGTAACGTCTCCTGCTGTAGACAGTGGCTCCGTCCGCCGACTCGGGAGACCTTTGGGGCGATCTGTGTGTCCGTGATATACAGTATATATAGAGTGAAAAGTGTAGAAAGAAGAAGGAAGATTAAAAAAAAAGGCTGTTGCAACGGGCAGCCAACTCGTGTGGCGCCGCCGGTCCGGCGGAACCGGAACTGGAAAAAAAAGTTAATAGTATAGTTAAATAAATAAATATAGTTTATTTATGAGGCATTTTGATGTTGACCTTTGACCTTGCAATCCCAAAACCATAGTCACACTTCAGGGTCACAGGGTGAACCTTGTGTATCAAGTTTGGTAACCTTAGCTTTACTCGTTGTACAGTAATAAGGCATAGGGAATGTTAACCTTAACCTTTGCCCTTTTGACCCCAAACTCATAGTCAGAGGTCAGGATCCCAAGGTGAACCTGTGTATCAAGTTTGGTGAACTTAGCTTTACTCATTGTACAGTAATAAGGCATAGGGAATGTTAACCTTAACCTTTGACCTTTTGACCCCAAACTCATAGTCAGAGGTCAGGATCCCAAGGTGAACCTGTGTACCAGGTTTGGTGGCCAAAGCTTTACTCATTTTATAGTAATAGTGCAAATGGAATGTTAAGTTTGACATCTGATCTTCTGACCCCAAACCCATAGTCAAGTCAAGGTGCAAATCGTCCAAGATTTGTCTTAGATACAACTACTGTGTTGATTTCAAAAGCCTACATCATTTCTTTCAGTAGTTACTGTGTTTTCAAGATTTAGGGAAAATCTGACCTCTGACCTTGATCTCATGGTGATCCGATCAGAGTAAAATTGCAATATACGCATCATCAATATACTGT
This sequence comes from Pholidichthys leucotaenia, assembly GCA_020510985.1. Taxonomy (NCBI): domain Eukaryota; kingdom Metazoa; phylum Chordata; class Actinopteri; order Cichliformes; family Pholidichthyidae; genus Pholidichthys; species Pholidichthys leucotaenia. Next base: position 297,974,998 of record CM035842.1, read on the forward strand.
ATGTCAAACCCTGGTACCAAGTTTCAAAACAATCAGAACAAACTGTAAGAGGAGTTGATTTCACAAAAGTGGGACAGATGGATGGACAAACAGACTGCCCCATAACAAAATCAAAAAACTGAATGTGGCACATTTAAATAACATGTTTAACATACAGTGGGGATTTAGTCAGCCACCAATTGTGCAAGTTCTCCCACTTAAAAGATGAGAGGTCTCCAATTTTCATCATAGGTATACCTCAACTATGAGACAAAATGAGAAAAAAAAAATCCAAAAAATCACATTGAAGGATTTTTAATGAATTAATTGGTAAATTCCTCCGTAAAATAAGTATTTGGTCAATAACAAAAGTTCATCTCAGTACTTTGTTATATACCCTTTGTTGGCAATGACAGAGGTCAAACATTTTCTGTAAGTCTCACAAGGTTTTCTCACACTGTTGCTGGTATTTTGGCCCATTCCTCCATGCAGATCTCCTCTAGAGCAGTGATGTTTTGGGGCTGTCGCTGGGCAACATGGACTTTCAACTCCCTCCAAAGATTTTCTATGGGGTTGAGATCTGGAGACTGGCAAGGCCACTCCAGGACCTTGAAATGCTTCTTACGAAGCCACTCCTTCGTTGCCCAGGCGGTATGTTTGGGATCATTGTCATGCTGAAAGACCCAGCCATGTTTCATCTTCAACGCCCTTGCTGATAGAAGAAGGTTTTCACTCAAAATCTCACGATACCTGGCCCCATTCATTCTTTCCTTTACACGGATCAGTCGTCCTGGTCCCTTTGCAGAAAAACAGCCCCAAAGCATGATGTTTCCACCCCCATGCTTCACAGTAGGTATGGTGTTCTTTCTCCTCCAAACACAACAAGTTGAGTTTTTACAGTAAAATTCTATTTTGGTTTCATCTGACCATATGACATTCTCCCAATCCTCTTCTGGATCATCCAAATGCTCTCTAGCAAACTTCAGACGGGCGTGGACATGTACTGGCTTAAGCAGGGGGACACGTCTGGCACTGCAGGATTTGAGTCCCTGGCGGCGTAGTGTGTTACTGATGGTAGCCTTTGTTACTTTGGTCCCAGCTCTCTGCAGGTCATTTACTAGGTCCCCCCGTGTGGTTCTGGGATTTTTGCTCACCGTTCTCATGATCATTTTGACCCCACAGGGTGAGCTCTTGCGTGGAGCCCCAGATCGAGGGAGATTATCAGTGGTCTTGTATGTCTTCCATTTTCTAATAATTGCTCCCACAGTTGAATTCTTCACACCAAGCTGCTTACCTATTGCAGATTCAGTCTTCCCAGCCTGGTGCAGGTCTACAATTTTGTTTCTGGTGTCCTTTGACAGCTCTTTGGTCTTGGCCATAGTGGAGTTTGGAGTCTGACTGTTTGAGGTTGTGGACAGGTGTCTTTTATACTGATAACGAGTTTCAACAGGTGTCATTAATACAGGTAACGAGTGGAGGACAGAGGAGCCTCTTAAAGAAGAAGTTACAGGTCTGTGAGAGCCAGAAATCTTGCTTGTTTGTAGGTGACCAAATACTTATTTTATGGAGGAATTTACCAATTAATTCATTAAAAATCCTTCAATGTGATTTTTTGGATTTTTTTTTTTCTCATTTTGTCTCTCATAGTTGAGGTATACCTATGATGAAAATTGGAGACCTCTCTCATCTTTTAAGTGGGAGAACTTGCACAATTGGTGGCTGACTAAATACTTTTTTGCCCCACTGTACACTGTAGGAGCATACAACTGCACTCAAAATTATTTACCTCCTTTAGAGAGCCTTAAATGGGATTTGTGCACCCGCATCATGTTGATGCCATTACCGATGTCTGTCGCAGACGCAGTGATCAGCCAATGTGTAGACTGACTTGTGTTCGTCGTGTGTTTTTGTTTATGAAATAGTGACAGGCAAAAGCAGATTATGATAAGAAAAAAGCAACTTTTCATATGATCTTTGCACAGAGAAAAAGAGAAGAAGTTGGAGAAAACGGCACGTGCGACCACCGCTGCAGCCATTATTTGACAATCTGTGTAATTATTGGGGTTATGACGAGCCACAAAATGTTCTGTATGTGCTCACTTCCTCAATATTCTTTTGAATTTGGACCGTTGTTTAACTGACTCGCTTTGAAAGTTGTGCCTCCGTCAGAGCGGAGCAGCAACAAGAACCAGGAAATGTGTAGGAGGAAACTAAGCGGACCAATCCCAGCTCTTAGGGCCTGCGTCGCCAATCTCTGGAGAGGTGCATGTCAGGCGACGCAATAGGAACGCATGTTGCTGCTGCATCGATGTTGCATTGACGCGTCATAGCTGCATTGCGTCGATGCAGGTGCATAAATCCAGCTTTAGTCCCATCTCCTCTACTTCTGCATATGGGACCTAACTTTGGAAAAACTCTATTGAAAAGAATGGCTTTTGAATTACTCATATGATGTTTATCAAAATTAATAATTTTCCACATAAAAAAATGTTCTAGGTTGCCTTTTAACTGTTAGGCAAGTATCTCACAGAGTGGTGAATGCTGATGAACATAGCAATTTTTTGATTTGCCGACTCTTCCAACGAATGTTGGAGAAAATCAAGCTAATATCTTACAGCGAGGCAAATACTGAGGAATGTTGCAATTGTTGGGTTTCATCAGGGTTTGGAACCCCAAACAGTTTTGTCATAAAAGATCTTAAACAGCTGCTAATGTTCACTACTTGGTGAACCAAAAAGAACTTTAGCAACAGGTGTTACAACGTTTGCAAACGTGTTACAACCATTTGCAAATGATCACAACTATTTTGCTAACATTTGCAACTGTTCGCAGAAAAAAGTTTGCAACCTTAAAATTGTTTGTAAACTATTTTGTAACCTTTTACGAACCCTGATGAAACCCCAAAATTGCTACCTCCGTGAAAGTTTCTAAGCATTTGCCTCTCGATGAGATAAAGTATAAGGTTGTGAAAATATGTAAATTGAAAGTTGACAAACCCAAAGTTGTGTAAATTACATCATCATTTTCGAAAAGAGCCCAGATGGAACTGACTAACAGCCCTTTGGATCAGCTGCAGCTCTCACAATACATTTGTGTTGTTTTTCTCCTCTTCGGATGCTTCTTTCCTCAGTCAGAAAAAAGGAGGTGAGCTTTGAGACAGGAACCACCATAATCCTGTTTGTTGTATTTACAAACCTTCAGCTGTTTGCAAAAAGCATTTAAATGTTTCTTGTTTTATTTGTTTATCACAAATGGCTGTAAATTTTGAAAATAAATATGATTTGAAATGGGGGTTGAATAATTTTGAGTGCAACTGTATAATAAAACAGAAATTATAGAGCAGCTGAAAATCTTGAGGAAAAACTATGTTAGCAGCAAGCTGTTTTACATCACTCCATTAAAATATGGCTTTTTCCCGTTAGCGAGTGTAAAACATAATGGAAATGTTAAGATTTAAGTTCAAATCATTAATTTTCAAGTTGAGGTGGTTATTGCCTTTATGTCACACTTGTAGTTTAATTGTGGAGTATTATTTTCTGTGTTAACAGTTAAAATCTGGCATATTTAGCTGCTAGGAATTTACTGTGGTTTAATAGGTATATTCCTCATAGTGAATAACATTAAGAAAAAATTTCATTGGTTGGTTTACCCAAGGAAATCAAAGGCACATGACAAATATTTTCATTAAAACAACTCTGTTCAGTGTAATTTTATTACACTGTAGCATTCAGTAACACGTGATGAATCTGAATCTGTCAGTGCTCTAGTGATTTTCAAACATGGATACAGAAGGCAGAAGCAAAAAAAGGAGCCAGAGAAGGAAAGTGGACACCTGGGTGAGTCCTGAGGCTCTGCAGGAAGGAGTGGAGAAATCTAGAAGGAGGGAGGATGGGCGAAAGGGTGGGCAGTTTCTCTCAGCTGTTCCCTCGTACGGGTGTGTATGTAGGGCCCATATGTGCATTAGTGCTGGAGGAGTTGAACAGGGGGTCATACCAGATGGACACACACACAAATGACAGATTCCACCCACTAGCATCATGTAACCACAGTTTGGCCCTTCTCCTTTAATGCAAGGAGATACTTCACTGTTCTCACTTTTAAATTTGCAGCAGAATGTGCAGAAGGTGAAGCGAGACTGCAAAAACGCAGCAATATTAGTGTAGTTACACTGGTCCACACTGTTCTTCTGAGGCATTTACTTGAAAAGTTTTAACCCTCACAGACATGTTTGGGTGTCGACCCGCGCATCAAGACAGGTGTTCAAGCCTCTGATGCAGATGGGAAACACCTGCTTTAATATCGCCGGCTGGGATGTGGCCAAAAGTGCAGCGTGCCCTTAAGTTTCAACTCACACTGGAGTGCAGCTGTGATTCTAGTTAATGTAATTTTGGAGAGGGAAGAAACTGTGATGTTAAAATACTAAGTTCCCACCTAGTAATGACGTTTATAATCATTTTAGTCTTGGTTGATTATTTCTGCTTTGACAGTGAAGAGTTCCAAAGCTCAACCGTTTAATTTCTCATTATACGAGAATAATAAGCAAATTAAACCAATTTCACTAACAAAATTACTTTTTCCACAAAATGAAATCATGTCAACTTCCTGTATGGACAAACTGAAACTCAAATATCCCATATTGTACCATTTCCAAGGATTAATTTCAAGTCTTAACATTTACAAAGACATAATATATAACAAAAGCAATCAATTCTACCTGCTCATTAATATGCGTGAAATATTTAGCTGAAGGGGAAAAGTTATTCTGGGTGAGGGGAAGGAAGTAAGGCTACTGCTAAACTACTGTTAAACTCTTAAGTGCAAAACTTTTAATGGCTCATCTCACCACAGTTGGCATTTGTACAAAAAGGCAGAACAGCAGCAATTCCCAGAGTACCACCAATATAACTGTATATACCAGAGCAGACATCTCTTCTTTCACCACCAGATCATCAGTGCTAGGCTAACAGCAGTGCCAACAACTAAAACTTTTGAGTTATTCAGCTTCACTGATATATTTAAATAATTGTGCTTCTGGGTTGTGGGTATAAAGCATGGCTCTACAGTGTTAAGGCAGTAGCAACCCTAAGGAGCAACTTCCCAGCAAAATCCAAGCTTGTTTTAGTTAAGCCACCGGTGCAAATGTTAGCTCTGATGCTAATAGGCCGCTAGGATCTTTGGCTCTATAAGTGGGGCTCCGTAGCTGTGACAATTGTGTGCTCTGGGGAGAAGAGGCGGTGGTGTGCACACAGTTTGGACAAACATGCAGGATCATATGGTGGACTGGATCAGTAACACAGCCAACAGTACTGTGATGGGCCCCTATAAATAAAGACTGTGGGCCCTATTAGGACGATCATCTGTGGACTTTTCCAACAGACTTTCCACCGTACGTCAGTGTTTTTGTTAGGTTTCTGTCAGCGCATTGTTTTTTACGCTTTGCGTCACACCATCTAATTGCAGGCGGAGGCTCATTTCAAAGAGGTGTGGTGGCATGCAATCTAATGTGCATTACTATTATAGTGTATGTCATGACAATACACTTTTGATCCGAAAAATCATCAGAAGTGCATTGTTACCTCTGCCAAGGAGGTTATGTTTTCATCGGCGTTGGTCTGTCTGTCTGTCTGTCTGTTTGTTTGTTTGTTAGCAAGATAACTCAAAAAGTTATGGACGGATTTTCCTGAAATTTTCGCAGATTGTCAGAAATGGGGTATCCTACAGATGATTAGATTTTGGTGGTGATCCGGATCACCGTCCAGAAGAAAACCGCCATTACGGAAAATGCCATTTTCGTCAATAACTACTGAACCACTAATCCTATCATTGTGAATCCAATTGCTGTCACGCCTCGCCGCTCATCTGCGGCGCCAGCTGCACGCACACCTGCACCTCATCAGCGGCGAGGGATTTAAGCCGCCTCGCCCTGGGCTTCGGCCTGACGCCGTCAGTCTTCACTCGTCACGATTGCTGTTAGGAATCTCTACCGCTCAGCAAACATTCTGGTAAGAAGCCCTTACCTCATTCTTCTCCCAGTCTGCTCCCCTGTGCACAGGTGGATTTCCCGGCGGCGGACCACTCCTCTCCGCCTCCATTCCCTCGCTGCTGCACCGGGCGTTCCAGGTCACTGTCTACAGGACCTCATCCTTGCTGTGCCAGCCACCTGCTAATTCCAAGTAAGCCAGTCACCATTTGCATATCTCCTGTGTTGGTGTGGTGCCCGTCACCCTTCTCCCTTTGCTTCTCCCATAGGGTTGTCCGGCTGTACAGCCTCCAGCCTCCGTGTCCGACGCAGACGCCACCACCAATACATTCACATCCCGCAGACACACATTCATACACACTTGTTGTTAATAAAGCTATTAGATCTACCCTGATCCTGCGTATGTGTCTCCTGAGCCGTGCACTATGTCAGTATGGCTTCAGCCGAGCGGCTCGGCAGACGGCGGGCTCACACGCCGACTTTCCACCCTCGAGGCTCGAGTGGACCTAATAGCCCACCAGCAACAGGTGATTCTTAATCAACTTACCATCATTACTAACCGATTGGACCGCTTGGACCCCCAACAGCCGTTCCCCCCGGCTCGTCAGGGCGGCGCGGCTCCTGCTGCTCCAGCGGCCGTCCAGCCAGCTCCGGTAGCACCGGTTCGGCTCACACCCATTCCGACCCCCGCCCGCTTTAGCGGTAAGCTTGGCGGAGCGCGGGGGTTTATAATGCAGTGTGAGTCCGTGTTCCACCGTGTGCCCGGAGATTTTCCCTCAGATCATAGCCGAATTGGCTACATAGGGAATCTCCTGGAGGGGCGAGCGCTAACTTGGGCTTATGCCGTAATGGCGAGGCCCAGTTACGCCACCCTCACCTATGGCCAATTCGTGAGACAATTCCTGGAAGTCTTTGATCATTCTCGTACCGAGAGCGTTCAGGTCGATCGGCTTCTCAGCCTCCAGCAGGGAAGCCGGTCGGCAGCTGACTACGCGATCGACTTCCGGGTAGCGGCGGAGGAGTTAGGCTGGGATGAACGTTCATTCTGCGGCCTCTTCCTCCGCAGTCTCAATGATGATCTGAGGGACGAACTGGCTGGGCGGGACATCCCAGAGACTTTGGCGGAGCTAACGTCCCTAGCCATCAGCCTGGATAACAGGCTGCGCGAGCGCACCTCGGAGCGGAAGTCGTCTTCTTCTCGCTCTCGTGGTGTCTCGTCGCGCCTGTCCCAAGCTCGCCCCCTGGCGTCGCCGCCACCATCGCGCCCCGAGGAGTCGGAGCCGATGGTGACGGGCTGGACAAAGCTCCCTCCTGCGGAGAAACAACGCCGCCGTGAGTTGGGTCTCTGCATGTATTGCGGAGACAGCCAACACACGGTGGAGCTTTGTCCACAGAAGCCAAACGGCGGGGTCCGCCAGTCACTGTAGGGGGCCTCGCGGACATCAATCGGTTAAATCCCCTCTCCCAATTGAAGCTGCCCGTCCGATTTTGTCACAACTCCACTGGGCACCTCACTCACGCACTGGTGGATTCGGGCGCGGAGGGCAGCTTTATTTCACAAAGCCTGGCAACCCGATTGGGCATCCGTTGCCAAGCCCTCAAATCTCCTCTCGCCCTGGTCAACCTCTCCCACGTCTCCCTGGGAAGAGTAACACATCAGACCGTTCCTGTTCCTGTGATCATCTCTGGGAACCACAGGGAGGAAATCACCTTCTACGTCCTCCCCAACTCTGTGTCGCCCGTCATCCTGGGGTACCCCTGGCTCCGCCTCCATAACCCCGTCCTGGATTGGAAGTCTGCCAGGGTATCGGCATGGAGTACCTTCTGCATGAGCACCTGCCTGCAATCCGCTGCCTGCTCTCCGTCCTCTTCTCCAACTCCTATGGACGCTGCGCCCCCGGATCTCTCCCTGGTGCCATCAGAATTTCACGACCTGGGTATGGTTTTCAGCAAATCTAAGGCGATGTCTCTTCCCCCACACAGGCCCTACAACTGTGCGATCAACATCCGCCAGGGGGCACCCTTACCCTCTGGGCGACTCTACAGCCTGTCGGCACCGGAGAAGGAGACCATGAATTCCTACCTCAAGGAATCGCTGAGTGCTGGAATTATCCGTCCTTCGTCATCTCCATTAGGCGCAGGGTTCTTCTTCGTGGGCAAGAAGGACGGTTCCCTCCGTCCTTGTATCGACTACCGCGCCCTGAATGACATCACGGAGAAGGATCGCTACACCCTGCCACTTATGGACACCGCCTTCCACTCCCTCCAGGGGGCGACTTGGTTCACCAAGCTGGATCTACGCAGCGCATACCACCTCGTCCGGATCCGGGAGGGAGATGAGTGGAAGACAGCCTTCCGTACCCCGAACGGCCACTTCGAGTACCTGGTGATGCCGTTCGGGTTGACCAACGCTCCAGCCGTCTTTCAGCGCCTAATAAATGACGTCCTCCGGGATTTCATCGGCCTATTTGTGTTCGTCTACCTGGATGACATCCTCATCTTCTCCAAATCCAGGGACGAGCACCGGGTCCATGTGAGGCGGGTCCTCCAAAGGCTGCTGGAGAACCGGCTGTATGTGAAGGCTGAAAAATGTGAATTCTACGCTAAGACAACGTCCTTCCTCGGGTTCGTCATCTCCCACGACCAGGTGCTTCCGGACCCAGTGAAGGTGAAGGCGGTGGTGGAATGGCCCACACCTACATCGAGAAAACAGGTGCAACAATTCATTGGGTTTGCAAATTTCTACCGCCGCTTCGTCCCAAATTTTGGCACCGTCGTCGGCCCTCTGACCCGCCTCACGTCCCCTAAGGTCCCGTTCCGGTGGACCGAAGAGGCCGCGGCTGCTTTTCAGCCGCTGAAGGCGGAGTTCTCCTCCTCCCGGGTCCTTAGCCAAGTTGACCCGTCGCTGCAATGCATCGTGGAAGTGGATGCTTCAGACACGGGAGTGGGGGCGGTTCTATCTCAGCGGTCGCCAGATGGTGGAGTCAAACGGCCCTGCGCCTTCTTCTCTCGGCGCTTGTCCCCGGCGGAACGGAACTACGACGTGGGGGACAGAGAGCTCCTCGCCATCAAGCTCGCGCTGCAGGAGTGGCGTCACTGGCTAGAGGGGGCGGACCAGCCGTTCGTGGTCCTGACTGACCACAAGAACTTGGAATACTTGAGATCTGCCAAGCGCCTGAACGCCCACCAGGCGCGTTGGTCCTTGTTCTTTGCCAGGTTCCGCTTTAACATCACCTTCAGGCCTGGCTCCAAGAATGGCCTGCCCGACGCCCTCTCTAGGCAATTTGCCCCTGAGGCGTCTGAGGACACGGTCCACACCATCCTGCCCAGGTCGTGCATCGTGGGAGCCGTCACTTGGGACATTGAAAGCAAGATCCGGAAGGCGCAGGAAGTGGAACCTGACCCTGGCGGCGGACCGGAGGGGAGGCTTTTCGTGCCATCCATGATTCGGGGGGAGGTCATCCACTGGCTACATACGTCTAAGCTCACCTGCCACCCTGGTTCCTCCCGGATGATCGACCTCCTTCAACGGTCCTTCTGGTGGCTGGGCCTGCCCTGTATGTGCCACCAGCAAGTCAGGTAATGCCCCTCCAGCGGGTTTGCTCCAGCCTCTGCCCATCCCTGGCAGGCCCTGGTCGCATATCGCCCTGGATTTCGTCACCGGACTCCCAGTTTCTAACACCTTCGACACCGTCCTGACCATCGTAGACCGATTCTCCAAGGCGGCGCACTTCATCCCGCTACGAGGTCTTCCTTCTGCCCTGGAGACGGCGGACCTCCTAGTCCAACACATGGTCAGGCTGCACGGGATTCCTGTGGACATGGTCTCGGACCGAGGGCCCCAATTTTCCTCAGAGGTTTGGAGGTCATTTTGCAACGCCCTGGGAGCCAAGGTAAGCCTCTCCTCCGGCCATCACCCCCAAACCAACGGGCAGTGTGAGCAGACCAACCAGGAGCTGGAGGCTGCACTCCGCTGCGTCACTGCGTCCAAGCCTGCGTCCTGGAGTAACCATCTCGCCTGGGTTGAGTACGCCCACAACACCGCCTGCTCTTCTGCCACAGGGATGTCTCCCTTTAAGGCGTCCCTGGGCTACGACCCCCCTCTTTTCCCAGCGCAGGAGAGTGAGGTAACTGTTCCCTCAGTTCGGGCGCACCTCAGGCAGTTCCGCTCCATCTGGGCGTCAGCGCGCAATGCGCTTTTACGCACGGCGGAGCGCAACAGAACCACGGCGGACCGGCACAGAAGACCTGCCCCAGCGTACCAGGTGGGCCAGCGTGTCTATGTGTCAACCCAGGACGTCATTTTAAAGGATGAGAGGAGGAAGCTGGCACAGCGTTTTATGGGCCCATACCCCATCACCAGGATTATCAACCCGGTGGCTGTGCGTGTAGCTATTCCCCCCTCCCTCCGCATCCATCCCACCTTCCACGTTTCCAAGGTGAAGCTGGCAGTCTCCGACCCCCTTTGCCCTCCTCCTGCTGCGCAGCCCGCGCCCCGGATGATTGATGGTCATCCGGCCTGGCCTGTCTCTTCTATCCTGGACTCCCGGCGCCGGGGTCGCGGGTTGCAGTACTTGGTGGACTGGGAGGGATATGGGCCTGAACATCGGCAAAGGGTACCCTCGTCATTTCTGTTGGACCCGTCCCTCATAACTGAGTTCCACCGAGCGCACCCGGAGAAACCATCGCCAGGAGGCGCTGCTAGAGGGGGGAGTACTGTCACGCCTCGCCGCTCATCTGCGGCGCCAGCTGCACGCACACCTGCACCTCATCAGCGGCGAGGGATTTAAGCCGCCTCGCCCTGGGCTTCGGCCTTAAGCCGTCAGTCTTCACTCGTCACGATTGCTGTTAGGAATCTCTACCGCTCAGCAAACATTCTGGTAAGAAGCCCTTACCTCATTCTTCTCCCAGTCTGCTCCCCTGTGCACAGGTGGATTTCCCGGCGGCGGACCACTCCTCTCCGCCTCCATTCCCTCGCTGCTGCACCGGGCGTTCCAGGTCGCTGTCTACCGGACCTCATCCTTGCTGTGCCAGCCACCTGCTAATTCCAAGTAAGCCAGTCACCATTTGCATATCTCCTGTGTTGGTGTGGTGCCCGTCACCCTTCTCCCTTTGCTTCTCCCATAGGGTTGTCCAGCTGTACGGCCTCCAGCCTCCGTGCCCGACGCAGACGCCACCACCAATACATTCACATCCCGCAGACACACATTCATACACACTTGTTGTTAATAAAGCTATTAGATCTACCCTGAGCCTGCGTGTGTGTCTCCTGAGCCGTGCACTATGTCAATTGCTAGTCATATGTTTTCATGGTCAAGGAATCTGAAAACGTACACACAAACACTGTATGGGGGGAACTGTGGTGCTAAACCGCCATTACGGAAAATGCCATTTTCGTCAATAACTACTGAACCACTAATCCTATCATTGAGAATCCAGTTGCTAGTCATATGTTTTCATGGTCAAGGAATCTGAAAACGTACACACAAACACTGTATGGGGGGAACTGTGGTGCTTGGCGGAGGTCTGCGCTCTCCCGAGTGCTTTTCTAGTTCAATGCTGTTTCAGTGGCATGTTTTGAAATCGCGCAACTCCAGAGCTCATGAGGAAACGACATCCACTGGGATCTCTTTTATTTTAATGGAGAGAGTTGTAACGATCATGATATAATTGCCCATAATTTTAATTATATGATTATCACACACTAGTTTTTTTATTCCCTCCACACTCTCATTTTAATTGCAGACTTACCATTAGAGTCTATAGATTAGGCATTAATGTATCATTTTTTTAGGGGAATGAATGAATGAACAGGGAGGGAGTACGTGTGCCAGTGTGTTCCAGTGTGATGTGCAGCGCACGGGGGATCCATCTGAAGATTTTTATTCCATTCACATTTTCGTCTTCATCATGGACTTGGGCATTAATGTCTTTATTTTTAGGGGAATAAATGGAATGAACAAGGAGTGTGGGGCATTTTACTTTTCACTGCAAGTCCCCAGAGAGACAGGAGATGTGTCCACACCTGCCTTGGCCATGTGCCCCGGGCTTCCAGCCGGGCTGAGGCCACCTGCCCCAGCAAGCTCCCCGACTGCCACCTGTCAGCCCCCAGCAGAGGCTGCTGAGAGCAGGCTCGCTTGGTGGCGGGGGTCGGCGGCAGATGGGAGGCCACGCCAGATCTCTTTCTCCTCTCCCACCCGGGAGGGACTGGGACAGAGAGCCGCAAACCTCAGCAGACTCCACCGAAACGGGGGGACCTTTGGTCAGCAAAAGCAACAGGAGAGGGAGTACTCCATCTCTTCACGGCCGGGAGCAACTTCCACACCATCGTTAATTAAAGTTTATGAAAGTTTGCACAGGCATCATCCTCTTTTCCTGAAGTTCTACACTACATGAAATGTGCACTACATTAAACCATTCAGCTGATTTTTCAGCTCAGCATTCTTCCCTGTTTGTTTTTTCTAACATAACTAACTGTGCATCAATTGTGATTGATGCCTTCCTTATTACCAAGCAACATTACTATCGCCTGCATTTTGGCTCACATGTACAGACTTTGGTCAGTGCAAAACCCGTCTTAAATTGTCATGATCATAGTTCACTTTCGATTAGGCTTGTCACGGTGGAGGAATTTCCCCTGTGGTGAGGGTGGATAGCTCAACACTGTGATATGTGGTATTACTGCAAATGCTTTTAAGACCCCATGGTCTCATAATTTAAACAGGGTTCATAACTTATGTGGCAAACGATGGAAGCTGTGAGAAACTCGCTGCAGCTCTGCCTCAACTTATGCGTGTGTGACAATTGTGCAGAGCTCTGGTCTTCCTACAGGCAAGAACTGCTTATTCTGTTAAAAAAAATGATCATTTTCATAAAGCAGTGGCAGTAACTCCAGTATTTCAACTACAAGGTGTGCGGACTTGGGACACTGCAGCGACATTTGGCCAGCTTCCGTACAGGACCCTGCGTGGCTCTTGTTTCCATGATTTTTGCTGCTGTCCGAAAAATCACATTCAAACAAGCAAGGCACTATGCAGTAGTTGTTTCTCTCTCGGAGCTCAAGTGTCAGGATAATAAACACTCTGCTCTGAAGGAAATAACACACCCTTTCAGTGCGCACTGTCACAGCTGTATTTAGCAAGGAGTCTGTCTAGAGAGTCCCCAACATGGTGCTGGCAGTGGCAGCACCTTTTACTGTGGAAGCTTCCACAATACCAGGTGCAAACATGCTGTTGGCAATAAAAATACACAAACATTTAACAATTTATTTAGTAATCAATAGGAGCACATAACTGAACAGAGATTTGAAAGAGATTTAGCCACACACACACAAAAGGTGAACATTCCGTGTATGGATCCCCGTAATATGTGATAGCAATGGTCTTGACTGCTGGTGGAGTCTACAGTTTTATTTTCTTATTTTAGCACAGTACACATTAAGTAAAACACATAAACTATGACCACCATAAGAGCTTGTGCTTACAGGTCCATAAACTGACTAACATTAGCATTCATAGCTTGACTGTCTCTGCTAAGCGCTGTAGCCTTACTGACAATTCCACAGGCAGGCACAGGAAGTGAAAACAAAACCACTGTTATCAAAATAAAAGCCTGCTTTTTTACTTCAGTACATAAAATAATAAATCTTTCAGGGGGTTATACACCGCGGTTGTTGCGGTTGCTTATTATCCTCTGCAGTAGGCTTGTCCATAGCACGGGACTACATAACTGCGGTTATTGCGACAGCCCTACTTTAAAGGGATGGGCAAGAGCGCTTTGGATTGGACTATCCATGACACACCGCTTTGCATCATGCGCCGGTGGAAAGTTCATTTCTACGCTGTTGTGATAAGGAAATGAACTTGGAAACACCCATAAATGCGTTCTGCGTCATTGAGAACTGACTAACCGACTGTGTCGTTGTAATACAACCCTTTGTGTATTCCTAAGTGAAGGGAGCATTTTGTTGCAAACATGTGACCCATGGACACATTTTAGAAGGTTAAAATCCACGAAAACAACATTTTGCACTTAATGGACTCTTTAAAAATATACTTTGTACCACCATATTAAGTTCTACTACTTATCAGGTCAGCACAGGAACATTTTTGCTAAAAGTGAATCTCATAAACCTCTCAGAAACAAATTGTGTCTGTTGACCCTGACTGACCTTTCTCTCACAACACAACCACAAAAAATTCATAAACATGCAGACACAGGCTCTCGATCACACACACACCAACACTCGTAAACATACTTCACTTAATATCCTGAGCGCTTCACTCAGCACTCCATTCCTCATCCAGTAAAGCAGCTCTTCAACTGTGTGCATTGCTTCTCCATGTGTGTTTGTGCTGAGGTTAAAGGTTAAATGATGGCCATTAAGATTCATCTCTGGGTTCACTACCAGCTAACCAAATGACATCCAACATGCACATATGCACAGACACTCGCATGAATAATCAGATGAGAGTGTCAGAGTGCAGCAATTGTCTCTCCTCTACTGTTTGTCACTGAGGCAAATCAGTGAACACATAATGAATGCAGTAATTGTAGTGCTTAAGTAGTGCTAAAAGTTTGTTCGCTTCTTAGTTTGCTGCTTCCTATTGGTTTTATTCTATTACTAAAATAAAGCTTGCAAAAATCTCCATAAATCAAGATTTTGTACAGCTGACCATCTCTGTGGATCTGCTGCAACATGTTTTCAACACATTTCACAATATTCGCTCTGCCTGCCCTCCCAAAGCCTCCCGGGGATGAATGAAGGGAACGGAGGATGAGAGAGGAGGGTTACAGATCGAGGGGATGAATAAAGTGATGATTGAAGTCATTCCAGCTTCACACCTACAGATTGGAAATCACCAGGCAATTTCCTAGTTTCACTTTGTTTACCACACAAGAGATGAGCGTGTGCGAGAATGTTATTTCTGTCTTCGTTAATCCTTTTCTCACTGACAAATTCAGTGTCTGACTAACAGGGAAGTAACTGACAACCTGTCTCATTTTCTTCAATCTGAACTTTTTACACGCATCATACACAAGCACGCTGCATGATGACTGAGTGGACCCTGTGTCAATCCCAGCATGCCTCTCTGCTCTGAGGCAGGAGATTCTGTCATCACCGCAGTTACTGTCAGAACGCATCATCGGTGGCCGTGGCAACTAATTAAGACCTGCCCATCAAGCCTGTGGTCAGCAAGTGAGTGTGGAAACTTAAAACAAACAGGCAAACACATTCATTTAATTAACTACCTGTCATAAACACACATGAAAACACACACTTTATAGCCTGTGTTGCTGTGCCTGCCAGCAGGCATCAACATACAGTGTGTTACTCAATGCAACTCACCGGTCATTAGTCACGCAAACTTGCTCATTCACACACTTAAGTCCTGACTGAGACTCACTCAGGCATGAAGTGTACTGAGTTTATTTTATTTTCCCATTGCAGGTTCATCATCAGAATTCTTGGTAGTGAGCACAAGAGGTGGAGAAGGTAGTTTTTCCAAGTTTGTTTTCAAAACTAATTAAACACTTGCACAGATAAATAAAAGTGTCATCAGCAAAGAAGTTAAAGCACTCCGGTGGCTCTAAAACCACCTCAAAAACAAATGTATATTGCCAAAAATAGTATATTGTGGCTTTTATTCCACAAAAAAAAAAACTTGCATTGCCTTAGAATTGCTTGGAAAGAGCTTTTACATCTTCCACCTACTTAAGTATGCGTGGATCTATGAATATTCTAATTAGTCCCACCCATACTCCTGCCCACCAGTACCAGATGCTGTAAGGCCAGCCCTCCGCTGTCCTCTGACCTGAGAACACCAAGGACTGCCTCACATGGCTAGTCAAAACATCGGGAGTGATTCAGCCGTACATGTTTGAACCTGAGAGTGACTCACAAGAACAGGAAAAATAGGACACTGTGCAAGGCTCCGAGAAGGCAATCCAACTTGACTATCTAGAGCAGGGATGTCAAACGCATTCCATGGAGGGCCAAGAAGATGATTTGCTAATCAGCAATCAGTGTGAAGAAATTCAGTTAAATCACTTGTGGAAGACACTGGATGGAGGTGAAACCTGCAGGGTCTTGGCCCTCCATGGAGTGAGTTTGACATTCCTGATCTAGAAGTAAAAAGTCGTAACAAGGTTTCCATAGGTGAACCTGGGGAAGGATCATTCTCGATGGAGCTCGGTAGAGAGTCGCTGCCCGGCCCCACGTGGAGGCTGGAGGGCTCCCCACCTGTCTCTGGTTGCCCACTCACAGAGGGTCTTCCCCAGCTGGCTGTCAAAGTGTCTCCCGTGTGGAAGTGAAGGAGGCGAGCCCACGAGCATGGCGTTCCATTCACCGCCGACCCCCAACAAAGCGAGCTAACTCTCGGCGGTCACACCTGGGGGCTGATGGGTGCCTGTCGGGCAGCTCGCTGTGGGCCAGCAGTCTAATGCCTGGTGCCGTGGAACCCCGACCTCGGCGTGGCACATGTGGGCTTGCCCCAGCCGTTGCGCCACGTGCCCCCCAGGTACCCAACTTGCTTCACCCCCCTCCTCTGTCATCCCTGGCGGGGATGGAATGGAATGCCTGGGGGGTTTTGTGTCCCCCCCAAAAAACCCCTTCACCAAACTGAGTCAAACGAATGCAAAACGGACGGGTGGCGGTCTTGGTGCCTTCCTCCCCCTAAGAGCAGATGTCTCTCTCTGGTTCAGCCTTCCGATCATGTGCTTCCCATTCCTCCATCTCCCCCAGCCCCAAGACAGTGCAGTGGGGCACCTGTGGGAGGCAGCGGTGGACTCCAGTCTCCGAGCTGTCCGTGCCCCACATGCGCTATGGGGTTCCAGAATATGGTAGCCCCAGCAATGGTAAACTACGGGTGGCTGCAGTCAGTTTCGTGTGCCGTCCCCGGGAAGGGACACTACTTGAGACCATGAGCCTCCGTCCGTGGAGCCACGTCAGATCCTCACTCTTCCCATGGGGAAGTGAACTTAGGTGTTTAGCTATGCCCAGTGCTTATCTAGAAACGCTCTGTCCGAAGTCCCCGTTTTTTTGTTTTTTTGGGGGGGAGGGGGGCAGAGCTTAACTGGACATTCACACCAGAAAAACACATACTTGGGACTTGGGACTGATGTTGCTCTTGATATGTCTTGTAAGTCACAAAAAACATGTTACAGATATGTCAGCAACAGAAAAAACTTGTTTTTTGGCGGAGTGTCACTTTAAACTCAAGGACCTATACTGAAATGGCTTCAGTGAGTCTTAAAGCTAAATAATAACCACTAAATCCTTAATATCTGTAGAGGAGCTATTGATGTAGCTACTGAAATTATGTTAAATTTAAGCAATTTCATTAGCAATTAAGAACAGCTGAGATGTTTACTTAAATAACCAATATAGATGGGATTTTTTTTTAAATTTTGTTTTGCAAACAAGCGTTTACCAGTTTCAGCTTCAAAAATGCAAATATTTTCCTGTTTTTTCACTTTTATATAATTCAAAATGAAATATGATAAACAGATCATTTTAAATATTTTATGGGGTGAAATTTAAAAAGCACGAAAGGAGGCAGCGCCTCTTGGCTGCATGGGACGGGGGGGGGGGGGGGGATGCCTTGCTGCCGCCTTCTTTGGGTGTGGGGCGTGGGGGTCCCCAGGGTTGTGCGCGGTGGTGGCGCTGGGGTGGAGGCGGGTCCACTGTGGAGGTGTCTGGGGGGCTTGTGCTGGGGGTGCGACCGGTCTCCGGCCTGGGGGATGGGGACGCTGGCCTCCTGGCGCCTGAGGCCCGGGGTCTGGTGTTGGCCCCACTGGGGGGGCGGGAGTGGGCTGGTCCGGGGGCATGGGCTGGCCGGGTCGGCCGCTTGGCAGCCTGGCTTCCCTTGGCCATCCCTCCTAGGGCAGATGCCTGGCTATCCTGGGGTTTGCTGGCCTCTCACATGCACACACTTATTTTATGCACGCTCTCATACACACATACACATAGGGCTGTGCGATATGGCAAAAAATTCATATCACGATATAGTCATCTTACATCACAATAACCATACATATCCCGATATACATTTTCTATAAACTCTACAGTTTAGATAATCATTTAAAAAGGACCATCTCTTTTTTTACGTGTACCATTTTCCCTCATAATTTTGCAGTATTATAAAATAGTTTTGTAATGTGCACTTGAGACTTGATTCTCATAAATTTCAAGTTTTTCTTCTAAATCATATATGAATAAAAAGTAAACAATAAGTTAAATATTTCCTGAGCCTGAGGAGAATAGCAAAAAAAGAAAAAAATAACATAAAAAATGTCTGATAATGACAAAATTACCCATGGCTCTCATCACCTACAGATATTAATTAGCTGTTAGTTTAAATAAATAAAAATTTAAGTGTAGACCTGCAGCCTAAAGACTGCCATTCTGGCCTGATTTAATCTGTTTGCTTCTTAGTAAAAATATTTCAGATTGATCATGATCTGAAAATCAAAGACACAAAAGGTAATGTAATAAAAATACATGTGATAACTTTAACTTTATTCATTATCACTACTTGACTAATTAAAATGATTAGAAATCAAATAAATTACATTTAGAGCCAACTTGCTCCTCCGACCAGTTTCAATTTATTATACATTTTGCATGTACTGTATGTCCCACCATCATACACTTTTCAAGATTCAAGATTAAAAGGCTTTAATATCATGTGCACAGTTAAGAAATGCTACATTTCCTGAGCAGTGAAGTGCTTACTTTGCTCTCCGAATGAATGCCAAGGTAATAGGTACAGAAACAACAATTCTAATAAGGTCATGACACACAAACACTGTAACTCAATCCTAACACTAATGGATGCTAATAACACACACACCAACTCACAGTTAGGCAATTAGAACTCCTTAAGCACACCTTGATACTAAATACTAAAACTAATGAGTACTAATAACACACACTAGGCAGTTTGGACAGTTAAAGCAGTTAAAACAGACAAGAGGAATGAAATTGAAAATTCACTGGATGACTAAAGTGATAGTGGTATATTGATATCAGAGATAATGTGAACCTGAGATGGCATGAACCTATGTACAGTGTGCAAATGACCACTGTGCAACGAGCAGTGTATAATTACAAATTAGCACCCGGTGCTAATTCCTGTACTGGTAGTACCAGTAGACTGTACATGATAAGTAGCAGCAGAGATGATATGGACATCAGACGGGTGAGACTATATCTACTGTACAGGTGAGCAATGTGCAAATTTAGCAGCCGGTGTGTGAGTTCCTATATGCAAAGCTGTGTTACAGAGTTTTGGGAGTTGTTATCTGTTCAGGAGTCTGATGGCAGTGGGAAAGAAGGAGTTCTTCAGTCTGGTTGTCCAGCATTTCACACTTCTGCACCTCTGGCCTGAGGGTAGAAGTATGAACAGTCTAGTCTGTGCTGGGGGTGGGTGGGGTCCTGGAGGATGGCGTCAGCTCTCCTTTGGACTCTGCGGTGGTAGATGCTCTGCAGAGAGGGGGAGTGGAGTCCTGATGATCTTCTCCGCTGTCTTCACCACTCTGCAGGCGTTTGCGGTCCAGGGCAGTAGTGCTGCTGTGCCACGCAGTGATGCAGTTGGTCAGGATGCCCTCGATGATGCAGCTGTAGAAATTGTTGAGGATCCTGGAGGACATGCCAAACTTCTTCAGCCAAAGTACAGTCGCTGTTGAGCTCTCTTAACCAGCTCTTTTTTTTGTTTTTTTTGTTACTTATTTGTATCCGTAGGTAGATTTGGTTTGCAGTCTGGTGACAAGCCACCGGCTGCCGGTTGCTGCGTGCGCGAGCGCCCTAAACCTACATGTTTTGTTTTTTTGGGTATGCAGGAGGAAACCGGAGAAATCCCGGAGTAAACCCACGCAACACGGGGAGAACATGCAAACTCGGCTGGGATCGAACCCACGATCTCCTGATCCCCGCGATCCCCCGGCCGAGGGTAAACTGTGCTGCCACAGTGCTAAACCACTGCGCCACCGTGCAGCTCTGTGGAGTTGTGTGTCTACTTAAGGTCCTCGCTGATGTGGATGCCCAGGTATTTAAAGCTGCGCACCCGCTCCACCTCAAGCTTCTGGATGAACAGCGGCCGATGGGGTCTTTTGCAGCTTTAATAACATTTTTTCAGACAAAACTAAGAAACTCAGCAGTAATTTACCAAAAAAACAAAAAAAACAAAACCCAAAACGATGGTCTGCTACGGTTTCCAGTTAGCCCAACTTAGCATCGTCATTTAGCATTTTATAATTAGACATGGTGTTAACGTTACTTACCTCCTATTAAAATGAGGTTAGCGAATTATCCTCTCTGACGCAGCATGATGGAAAACAGTCCCACATCCCTGGCAAACAGGAGTAGCAGCTATCTGAACCGATAGTTTGGAGTTAGCATTAGCCACCACCAGACTGAAGCCTAGCCACCCACCACACCTGTTCCGCTGTGTGCACTGCAGAGGAGAGATGGGGCCCTGACAAGTAGTGGTGAGGTAGGAGCTTTACTGAATAAACGGAGGTATGGGCATTTTAAATACGATATAAACGATAAAGTATTCTATGAAACAACAGACGTTTTTATATCGTCATCCAATATATATCATCATATCGCACAGCCCTACGCACACATATGCATACACACGTGTCTCTCCTTAAACAGGTGCAGATATCAGATTCGAGTTGAGACGCTCTTCAGTGGAAGAAAATGTCTTCTGTTTGTTTCAGTTGTTAGCTTGTTTATGTCTTCTTTGTTTGTTCCTCTCCCTTTTCTTTCCCTCTCCCCACCCCTCCTTTCCCCATCCCCCCCCCCCCCCCCGGTTGGGTCCTTCATGGGTAAAACAATTTAAATAAAGTATTAAAAGTTATTACAAGAGGAGTTTATAAACAATATACAGTACATATACAGTATGTATGGGCTGCACGGTGGCGCAGTGGTTTAGCACTGTGGCAGCACAGTTTTACCCTCGGCCGGGGGATCGCGGGGATCATGAGATCGTGGGTCCGATCCCAGCCCCCGACCAACAGTGAGCTGTGTGGAGTTTGCATGTTCTCCCCGTGTTGCGCGGGTTTACTCCGGGATTTCTCCAGTTTCCTCCCGCATACCAAAAACATGTAGGTTTAGGGCGCTCGCGCACACAGCGACCAGCAGCCGGTGGCTTGTCACCAGACTGCAAACCAAGTCTACCTACGGGTACAAATAAGTAACAAAAAAAAAAAAAAAAAAAAAAAAAAATCAATTTAATGTTTAGCTGATTCATTATGAGCGATCCAACTCACCGCATATACCTGTCATGTATAGTGGATAATCCATCCATCCATCCACTTTCTTAACCACTTATTCCCTTCAGGTTGTGGGGGGGGTGGAGCCTATCTGAGCATCTTTGGGAGAGAGGTTCAGCTCGCCAGTCCATCACATTGCCATGAGGTGGATAAGTAGCATGAAAATAGACATACTTGTTTGACAATGATTAATTACTTGTTGTCTAGAGTTTTCTCATCTCTCCCAAAAAAGACTAATAGACATACAGTCATGACAGCTACACAACCTTTCACAGTTGTTCACTCTCAAACACACAGTAATAATAGTAAGTGATGCTTCCACCCTCACCACATTAAGCACTGATGCAGGTTCACTGACTGAAAACTCTGTGTGTGTCTTTTATAATCAGTAATGAGGTGTGACTAGTGTGTGTCAGTGAAAGTTGACTGATCATTGTAATGAGCAACAGAACATAAAGAGAAAGGGACGGCAGGCAGGAGGAGAAGACCAGCAGGAGATGTACAGAAACCGATGAGTAGGACACATTCATTTCTTCTTCATAAAGACTGATTAGACATCTGAAAGCTGCCTATGTGTCTCTGAATTGTTGTTGATGCTGCTGGATACATGACTGGACAAACCAACCAGACCATCAGTGACAAGAGTAGCTCATTTGATGAACACACCCCAAATAACCAAGAGCCTGACTTCTCTCTCTTTATATACGTACACATACAGTGCATCCGGAAAGTATTCACAGCACTTCTCTTTTTCCACATTTTGTTATGTTACAGCCTTATTCCAAAAGGGGTTAAATTCTTTTTTTCCCTCAAAATTCTACACACAATACCCCATAATGACAATGTGAAAAAGTTCTGAGATTTTTGCACATGTATTTAAAAAAAAAAAAACTAAGAAATTACGTGTATATAAGTATTCACAGCCTTTGCTCAATACTTTGTTGATGCACCTTTGGCAGCAATTTGTTATGATTGCCCTTTGCAGGACAAAGATGAGGCACCAAAAGCCAGCAGTGAGTTTTGTTATTTTATTACAAAAAGTACAAAATAATGCACCTCGAGGGGCAAAACATATAAACTATAACACACGACCACAATGGGTCAAAAATAACTAAACTAATACAGAGAATCAAAGATACACTTACACTTAATACAGCGAGGGCGAAACCTAACACTGGGAACAGACTGGAGCCGGATGTGGGGACTCCAGCCTAAAGCATGTGTGATCGCAGCAAGGACTAATTCCCAGCAGTGATCTTAAATAGAGCATCAACTAATAACACACAGGTGAGACAGATAAAGAATAAAGGGTTAACAGCTGTGACAGGCCGTGGGCCAGCTGATATGCGGAAGTGCTGCTGCGGTGCTGTCAAAATAAAAGCATCAATTCAGACCCTCAACGCAAACCCAGAAACAGGGACAAAAAGAGAAAGTAAGTGACTCGAGCGTGGAGCAGACCCGCGCTCGGGATCATCACACAATTACAGCCCCAAGTCTTTTTGAATATGATGCCACAAGCTTGGCACACCTATCTTTGGCCAGTTCTGCCCATTCCTCTTTGCAGCACCTCTCAAGCTCCATCAGGCTGGATGGGAAGCGTCAGTGCACAGCCATTTTCAGATCTCTCCAGAGATGTTCAATTGGATTCAAGTCTGGGCTGTGGCTGGGCCACTCAAGGACATTCACAGAGTTGTCCTGAAGCCACTCCTTTGATATCTTGGCTGTGTGCTTAGGGTCGTTGTCCTACTGAAAGATGAACTGTTGCTCCAGTCTGAGGTCAAGAGCGCTCTGGAGCAGGTTTTCATCCAGGATGTCTCTGTACATTGCTGCATTCACCTTTCCCTCTATTCTGACTAATCTCCCAGTTCTTGCCGCTGAAAAACATGCCCACAGCATGATGCTGCCACCACCATTGGCATGGTTATGAGCGGTGCCTGGTTTCCTCCAAACATGACGCCTGGTATTCACGCAAAAGACTTCAATTTTTGTCTCATCAGACCAGAGAACTTTGTTTCTCATGGTCTGAAAGTCCTTCAGGTGCCTTTTGACAAACTCCAGGTGGGCTGCCATGTGCCTTTTATGAAAGAGCGGCTTCCGTCTGGCCACTCTACCATACAGGCCTGATTGGTGGATTGCTGAAGAGATGGTTGTCCTTCTGGAAGGTTCTCCTCTCTTCACAGAGGAGCACTGGAGCTCTGACAGAGTGACCATCGGGTTCTTGGTTACCTCCCTGACTTAAGGCCCTTCGCCCCCGATTGCTCAGTTTAGATGGCTGGCCAGCTCTAGGAAGAGTCCTTGTGGTTCCGAACTTCTTCCATTTACGGATGATGGAGGCCACTGTGCTCATTGGGACCTTCAAAGCAGCAGAAATTTTTCTGTACCCTTCCCCCAATTTGTGCCTCGAGATAATCCTGTCTCGGAGGTCTACAGACAATTCCTTTGACTTCATGCTTGGTTTGTGGTCTGACATGCACTGTCAACTGTGGGACCTTATACAGACAGGAGTGTGCCTTTCCAAATCATGTCCAGTCAACTGAATTTACCCATAGGTGGACTCCAGTTAAGCTGTTGAAACATCTCAAGGATGATCAGTGGAAACACAGTGCATCTGAGCTCAGTTTTGAGCTTTGTGGCAAAGGCTGTGAATACTTACGTACATGTGATTTCGTAAGTTTTTTATTTTTAATAAATTTGCAAAAATCTAAAAAAAAATTCACATTGTCATTATGGGGTATTGTGTGTAGAATTTTGAAGGAAAAATGAATTTAATCCCTTTTGGAGTAAGGCTGTAACATAACAAAATGTGGACAAAGTGAAGCGCTGTGAATACTTTCCGGATGCACTGTAGCATATAGCCTAGGCAGCATACCTATATCTCCAGACTTATGTGCCTGAACTTGACCTTGAGCACAGACTGATTGCAGACCAACCTGAGGATCACTGTATGCAAATTTGGTGACCAACCGGGCATTGCCTAGCAGGAGAAGTGATTTTCACAAAATGTGGACAGATGGATCCAGCGTTACAGCATTAGCTTATTTCACTTTTACCAGAATGAGCGGAAAATATGAGATCACTTGAGAGTATTTTTTCTGATTTTCAAAACAGAACTGGGTTAAGCTTCCATTCATTTTAGAATCAGAAGCTATCCTACATACTGTAACAAACAGACACCTGCCATTACAGCTAGGATGAGACAATCCTTCAAAAAATTCATGTTAATAGAAAACTGAAAGAACGTTATGCAATTCGGACAACTAGAATGTTAAAACAGTTCAGCAATCCAAATTCAGTACGCTGGAAAGAGTCATCCCTCCCCCTCTCCTGACCAGAGTCATGCAGGTTGCCAAGGTGAGGATAGAACAAACACAAGTTATAGCACACACTGCCAGGTGACAATGACTCTTGCACAGTAAATTGTTCAAGAAATGATCTCTGGTCTCGTTGTCTTGTTTCCATGACTGCAGCACACTGCGTTTTCCTTTGCCACAATACAGGGGGGACGAAACATAGCTACGTTCTGATCCATAGTGTAGTTCAACTGTATTCCCTACTCCCTGCTCCGTTCTCAGGGAGTATTGGTTAACTGCCCTACACAAAATGTATCCACTTGAAACACCCTGCAACCATCGCCCCCTTCCTCTATGCGTTACCACAGAAAAAAGTACACGTACTGATACTACAGTGGATAATTTATATTTCTTAAATAAAATATTGATACAAATGTATTTTTATTACTATCAGTTGATATAACCAATAACCAACATCAGTTTAGCTTGTTAACGTTAGCAACAATTGTTTGTTTTACTCGTATTTGAGGTGGAATGGCTTATGGGTAATCTTCTTGTTAACTTCCAATGAAGTGATGTACGGTTGTTCACTTCTTTCTTGCTCCGTTTTCAGTGCCCTTTGAACTGAAGACCCTCCACTCCCTTCGGTTTGGAATCTCACTTAATATGGTGGAATACCCTATGCTGTTCACTTCGGAGTACACTATAGGGCGATCGGAACGCACCTAATAACTGGCTTTGGTATTAAATGGCATTCACTTATATAGCGCTTTTTCTCATCTCTAGATGACCAAAGTGCTTTACAGATCCTGCTATTCACCCATTCACACACAGATGCCAACAGAGCTGCCATACACAGGCACTGGCCTGACCGACCAGGAGCAACTGGGGGTTCAGTGACTTGCACAAGGACACTTCGACATACAGACTGCAGACAGAGGTGGAATCGAACCACTGACCCTCTGATCAGTAGTTAGCCACACTACACCTGCGCCACAGCCGCCCTGTATTAGGAAGTCATCTAGCCAACACAAAACAAAAACAAAGCTTTTTGTGAACTTCACAAATTTACGCTGTAATGCTGTTGTGGAGAAGCCTTTACACAGCATGTATTTCCTAAAATATGTCGGATTTGGACTGAGATAAAAATGGGTAAATAGTTTTCAAAATGTATAGTGAGGGTGTGCTGGGAGCGTCTGGCTGAGGCCCCTGTCCGGGAGGTCTTCAACTCCCACCTCCGGAAGAACTTCAACCACATTCCGAGGGAGTCTGGAGACATGGAGTCTGAATGGGCCATGTTCTCCACCTCTGTTGTTGAAGCGGCAGCCCAGAGCTGCGGCCGCAAGGTGGTCGGTGCATCTCGTGGTGGCAACCCCCGAACCAAGTGGTGGACACCAGTGGTGAGGGGGGCCATTAAGCTGAAGAAGGAGTCCTATCAAGCTTGGTTGGCTTGTGGGACTCCCGAAGCAGCTGAGGTGTACCGGCAGGCCAAGCGGAGTGCAGCTCGGGTGGTTGCTGAAGCAAAAACCCGGGTATGGGAGGAGTTCGGTGAGGCCATGGAACAAGACTTTCGGTCGGCTTCAAAGAGATTCTGGCAAACTGTTCGGCGGCTCAGGAGGGGAAAGCAGCTCCCCGTCCACACTGTGTATGGTGTGGATGGGACACTGTTGACTTCAACTGGGGATATCGTCGGGCGGTGGAAGGAATACTTCGAGGATCTCCTCAATCCCACTGATACGCCTTCCACAGAGGAAGTAGGGTTTGGGGACGAGGGGGATGACTCGCCTATCACAGGGGCTGAGGTCGCCAAGGTGGTTAAAAATCTCCTTGGTGGCCGGGCCCCGGGGGTGGACGAGATTCGCCCCGAGTACCTCAAGGCCCTGGATGTTGTTGGGTTGTCATGGTTGACACGCCTCTGCAATATTGCGTGGAGGTCGGGAGCAGTGCCTTTGGCATGGCAAACCGGGGTGGTGGTTCCTCTCTTCAAAAAAGGGGACCGGAGGGTGTGCTCCAACTTTAGAGGGATCACACTCCTCAGCCTCCCTGGGAAGGTCTATGCCAAGGTACTGGAGAGGAGAGTCCGGCCGTTGGTCGAACCTCGGATTCAGGAGGAGCAATGTGGTTTTCGTCCTGGCCGTGGCACATCGGACCAGCTCTTTACCCTCTCGAGAATTCTTGAGGGTTCGTGGGAGTTTGCCCAACCAGTTTACATGTGTTTTGTGGACTTGGAGAAGGCATTTGACCGCGTCCCTCGTGGATTTTTGTGGGGGGTGCTTCGGGAGTATGGGGTATCGGGCTTGTTGTTACGAGCTATTCGGTCTCTGTACGACCGTTGTGAGAGTTTAGTTCGCATTGCCAACACTCGGTCGGAGTCATTCCCAGTGAGAGTTGGACTCCGCCAGGGCTGCCCTTTGTCACCGGTCCTGTTCATAATTTTTATGGACAGGATTTCTAGGCGCAGCCAGGGAATGGAGGGTGTCATGCTTGGTGACCACAGGATCTCATCTCTGTTGTTTGCAGATGATGTTGTCCTGTTGGCTTCATCCAGCAATGACCTACAGCTCTTGCTGGGACGGTTTGCCGCTGAGTGTGAAGCGGCTGGGATGAGAATCAGCACCTCCAAGTCCGAGTCCATGGTCCTCAGCCGGAAAAAGGTGGATTGTCCTCTCCGGGTTGGGGACAGGCTCCTGCCCCAAGTGGAGGAGTTTAAGTATCTTGGGGTCTTGTTCAGGAGTGAGGGGAAAATGGAGCGAGAGATCGACAGACGGATTGGAGCAGCATCTGCAGTGATGCGGACGTTGTACCGGTCTGTTGTGGTGAAGAGGGAGCTTAGTTCTAAGGCAAAGCTGTCGATTTACCAGTCAATCTACGTTCCTACTCTCACCTATGGTCACGAGCTTTGGGTAATGACCGAAAGAACGAGATCGCGGATACAAGCGGCTGAAATGAGCTTTCTCCGTAGGATTGCTGGACTCACCCTCAGAGATAGGGTGAGGAGCTCAGTCATCCGGGAGAGGCTCAGAGTAGAACCGCTGCTCCTCCACATTGAAAGGAGTCAGTTGAGGTGGTATGGGCATCTGATTAGGATGCCTCCTGGACGCCTCCCACTTGAGGTGTTTCAGGCACGTCCCACTGGGAGGAGACCCCGGGGCAGACCCAGGACTCGGTGGAGAGACTATGTCTCCCAGCTAGTCTGGGAACGCCTTGGTATCCCCTCTGAAGAGCTGGAGCAGGTGGCTGGGGAGAGGGAAGTCTGGGCTTCTCTGCTTGAACTGCTGCCTCCGCGACCCGGACCTCCGGAAAAGCGGTAGAAGATGGATGGATGGATGGATGGATAGTTTTCAAAATATTACAATCTGCCAGTAATTACTCAGTGATTAAACATCTAGTCACAATCCAGTCTAGAGCTCTATGCAATCTGGATGATTAAGATTTCCATCAGTTTTCAAGGGAAAAACCACCCTTGTTGAGTCACTGATTTAAAGTCATTCTGCCCTGCACTCTTGGCCACAGAATAAACAGACAAAGGTCCAGCTAAGGGCCTAAGAATGTGAAACAGAAACAGACTGCTGAAAGGCAAACATGTTGAATTTGGGGGGAGAAACCAACCAATCTTTGCAGCGGGGTTACAGCTAGTTAGCAAAGTAAATACACACAGGGCACACACACAAGGGAAAGAGGAACAAAGTCCAATTCTCAAGTCTCTGCCTCCTCTTGTGAGAAAATGGGTTAACAACATGTATTTGCCCACTCTGGTCTAAGAGAAACCAAACTACTGCAGTAAACAATAAAGCAAGCAAGTACATTCTGGATCCCAGTGTGCAATGAACAGGCCAAAGACTTACAGAACAAGACCAGACAAAGAAAATCTAAGACCTGCATCTTATCAAGCCAGTATAACTTTCACTCTCTTCTTTGTTATCAGCAGATATAGAGGAGGTATGGAATGAAAGAGCACAGCTGCAAGTGTGTGTGTTGGTTTTGGTTTTTTTTTTTGGTCTGTGTCAGCCTGTTCTGTACTTTTACGTAGTTCCTTAACATACTTCAAACAGCCTGCTCCCTCTCTCCCACGCATTTTTGTCTGTCCACTTCTCTTCTGTATCATTTACTCCTATTTGACTCTCCATCATTTTGTGGAGGATTAAAGTTCAAGTTTGGGCCTGTAGCATGCAGCTAAACAGATTCTTCTCATGAGCGCGCTGTCCTCAGTTTTCTCTTCCTTTAAACTTTTCTACTTAATGTTAAATACTTCACAGTAAACAGCAATTTCTGCAGTATAAAACGGTACATGATCTCACATCAAATCCAAAAGAATAATGCTGTGTTTCTGTAAGGTGCGCCATCTCTTAAGCAAGTCACTTGAATAAAAATTGTGAGATTGGGCCACGGGCAGATATTTCATTTCACTGCTCGGGGGGACAATAAACAGCACATTTCATCAATAGTAAATACTGAGGAGGACACTATCGGTGTTATTGTAGTCGGGGCCCTATGCAAGATGGTGTTTAGAGGCCCCTATATTTGTTATAGAGAAGAGTTTAAATCCTTAAAAACAACAAAATCATTTTAAAAACTACAGCCATTGTCTAAATGTCTACAAGAATCAATAACACAGAATAAAGGTTCAATCAGTGTCCATATTTCCCCATTGCGGGACCAATAAAGGCTTACCTTATCTTATATGACTGTTGCAAATTAAAGAAAAAACGTCTCAAGTTTACAAGAAAAATGCTGCAGATTTATGACCAAAAAGTAGTGAATTTATGAAGAGAAATAGCAAATTCATGATGGAAAAAATGCTGCAGATTAAAAAAAGTTGCAAATTTACCAGAAAAAGTTGCAAATTTATTATTAAAAGCTGCAGCTTTAAAAGAAAAACGCCACAAATTTACAAGTAAAAAGCTGCAAATTTATGAGAAAAAAGTTATAAATTTACAAGAAAAAATTGCAGAATTAAAGAAAAAAGCTGCAAATTTAAAATTGTGGATGGCACTTCAGATGCATTTTATTCTGTTATGTAACATGATATAAAAGGGTAAACGTTTGCTATTAGTAACAGCTATTATACTCTAACATGACATGTTAAGCTGGTTTAAGTGGTGAGCTGCTTCATCATATCACACTGCGTAACATAAAATTGTTTTCACAGCAGCCTTGAAGAATGATTTACAGTTCACTTGTCATAACACCTTCAGTTAACAAAAGTAAAAGCTTAGCCTACCATCCAGCCCACTCTTTGTTTGCAGTGTCATTTAAAAAAGAGTTTGCTTTTCTAATTTGTTCTCACATGTAGGTGGAGGTTGTGCACTGTTCTAGGATGTGTTGGTTGTAGGCAACTTTAGATTGTTTTAAAAAAAATATGATTTCAGTCGATAGCAAGCAAATCTAACGCTATTCACAAACATCAGACTAAAAAAGAGGAAAAATGTTTTGCAGCTTTACATCAAGTGAGGCAACCACTCATATTCTGTTTCACGTTTTGCTACATGAAAAAAGGCATCAAAAAACAAAAATCTCTTGTAATCTGCAACATATCAGTAATCTAAAAAAAATCAAAAGAAAACTAAATATGGTGTTTATTTATTTGAACTTTAGTTTAACATATAGTATATACATACATATGATCTGACATCTTTAAAGAGAGAGGATGTACCAAAGAACAGAGACTTAAACCTTATTCCTGCTGCATTTCCCCTCTAGTCCGCTTTGGTCCGTGTGTGCTTTGGACGAGCCGGCACGCACGCGGCGCTGTTCATGCTCACTTTTTTCATCTACCCATCCCAAGCGGTTGATGCATGCGCACAACCATCATTTGTAGTTTTACTCCCGCCCAATAGGTAGCACCAATGCGCTGAAGCGCCAGGATTTTCACCAATGAAGAAATGCTCCTTGCTTTCTGCTGCTTGACTTCCCGGTTTTCACTCCTTTTCCACGAAGATGCTGCTGCTGCTACTTATTTATGTATGATTCATGTATGTTTATTTTCGTCTTCCGCTTCCTCATTGTCTTCTTTGTCTACTTTGTCTTGGTATGTAGTGCCGATATCGCCACCTCGTGAACGGGGACGTTCAGTCTTGCACATGCGCTTTTCAACACGTTCAGGTCGTGGGCAGGCGGCGCGGTCACAAAATTTGGGCTGCACGCGGTCGCCTGCGGTTGAGAACGGTCGAGCACTCTGGACACTAGCGGAGTAGAGACGATGACGTAAATTTCGTCACAGGAAGTTTCCGGTTACATGTACACGGACAGCAGAGGTGCAGCATGAATCCAGTTTCAAGCACTTGATTACTTACATAAGAACTGTTAAAACAAGTACAACTCTTCAACAACTTTAAGTGTCACATAACAGAGCAATTCACCCACTACATATCCAGCATATCTACACCCAGGAGTTACGTGGGCATAAACACCAGGTTTCAAAGTTTTCCTTCAATTTACAGCATTATGGGTCCACCAATAGTCCTGATCTTTTAAAATAACTGTTGAGTAGAGTAAAAAAAACAAATGTTCAACACAGATGGATCAGACATTAAACTACACATATTATACCCATTTTCCCACATGTTTACACAGTTCCCAGAGTGACAGGATTTGGTCTAAATACCCGAGTTTCACTACAGCACCAGTTTCACCCAGATTAAACATGCTTCTTCACAGTAACCCATTTCACTTCATCACTTTTGAGATCTGAAGCTAATGTTAGCTGACTAGCTCCATGTGTTGGACAAAGCCTGGGCTAGCTAAAGTAAAACTGGTTGAGATGGTAGAAGTCCAACTAAAGCATCATTGGGAATAGGAGTGTGTAGCTTTATTGGTCAATAGGACAGGGCCAGCCCCTGGAGTGTAATTAGAATAGAAACAAGCCTGAATGAGAAAAGTGGCTGGCTCTGCTAGCTGTGGCTAACCACTGCTGGTAGATGAGGCCTTCCAGCCACAGCAAAATGTATTATAGTATATGGAAGGCCACAACAAGAATGGCCAGCCTATGGAAAAAGACTCATAGACCAGATGTGTCTCAGTGGTTAAGACAGATGTTAACAAACCTTCCATTAGAAAGAATAACATATATACTGAAATCAAAGGAAATTGTGTTTGAGAATATATGGAGACCTTTTATTGATTATGTAAAAAATTTAAACATAACTCTTGAAGAAGAAGGTGAATGATGTGTGTGGACCTTGTAAATTCCAAACTGGTGAACATAATGTGTATACTTATGTATTGGATTGTCTAGACTAAACAGAGGAGCATTGTTGAAGACTTGATTTTGTTGGTGGTTGTTGGTGTTTTTAGTGCATTTTTTTTTTTTTGTAGTACTTTAGTGTTAGTGTTTGATTGTTTGTATCATGTTTGTTAAAAAAAAAAAAAAAGGTTCAATAAAGATATTGTGGAAAAAAAAAAGAATGGCCAGCCCAGATGATGCGCAAAAGCCTGAAGATCCACCCGTCCACCCCAAATCAGCAGCGTGGGAAGGCCTTGGGCTCCCCGCGAATTCCAGCGGCAGTGGAGAACAAGAGCGCTGCACGGTATATAAGTGGAAATAGGTCCAACATGCTAACACATCATGCTAACAGCGTCGCCCAGATGCACCGCTGACCGGAGCAAGAAAAAAAGACAACACAAGAGCAGAAACTTATCCCGCTGCTTTTACCAGCCACTAGATGTGAAAGCAGACCGGACTCAAGTCATTACTAAGGTAATTCGCATTTACATTTCAATGGCTATTCACCCATACACAGTAGTAGATGAGCAAGACTTCAGATATTTATGGAAAAACAATGAAAATGAACATTTTTTTTCCATATCCATAGTAACTTTCTTTTCAAAATAAATAGAAACCCAGCACTTCAATTTGTTTCTATTTTCTGTTATACTAAACCCACATCAAACTATGACCCCAAAACCGAGGTATGTACTGAACCTCAACCTCTGTGTACTAACATAAATTAATAATCAATTAATTAATTAGATCAATAAGGTGAATTAACTAACAATTAATTAATTAGTTGATAATTTACATCTCTAAATGAGATGTACAGTCAAGTGTTGTAAATGTTCCCGCTAAGATCACGGATTGTTGGATGGAGCTGGTGAGTTATATCAAGGGGAGTCACAAGCAGTAGCTATGCTAGGCTAGGCTAAGCAACCTCAGCTAGCATACCTGCCAGTGAAACTGCAGGGCCGCCCAATGAAAATACAACAAAATGAACCAGAATATTGCTTCAAAATGAGACGCGTAATTGAGTGTGGGTTAATGAGTCAGCTGGATACATGGCTGTCTAGTAGGGCTGAAACGATTAGTTCATGTTGTCGATAACGTCAATCATAAAGATTTGTCGACACAGATTTTTAGTGTCGACAAATTGTTTAATTTTAAAGTTTATATACATGCCACGGAAATGTTCAGTTTAATTGTTCCGGTGAAGAAGCGGAACGCATCATGGCAACACAGAGAGAAAATCACGGAGAAGGCCAAAAGTTTCCAAAGTATGGGAGGATTTTTACTGAAAATGAATAAATGAAACAAGTTCAAAGTAGACTGTAAAGCAGTTTGTCATATCACAGCTGCACTACAGCAATGCATCCATTCCCTCCTCCTCGCCGTTCCTCCGTCTCCGGCCACCTGTCAGCAGACTGCACCCGAAAGATTGGCAAGTAATGTTAGCGCTTCTTATTTTCAATGAGCGACTGTCTCAGCTTTAGAAAACTGACCACACTATTAGTGTGTGCTGTTTAAATAGTTTATCTGCTGTCGGATAGTAATCTCTCCTACGATGGTTGCTGACAGCTGAGCTGCTTCCGCTATGCTAGCTATATGTTAACTGCAGTAAATGGGTGAATTACATGAGCAACTTACTCTTTTTTGTATTCTCTATTACTGTTGCCATAATATCAGCCTTCATTCTGAATATTAGTGCATCTCGGTATCATGATTTGTAATTTAAATAAAAAAAGATAACCATACCACCAGTATGTGAATGGGTGGATAGCAGGATCTGTAAAGCGCTCTGGTCATCTAGAGATGAGAATAAAAGCGCTATATAAGTGAATGCCATTATCATAATCATCACAAATAAATTTAAATGGCTTAAATATTTCACTGTAAGTGTAGTGAGGGCTCACATTCCTGCACTGATATTTAAAGTTGTTTTTTTTTAGACTGGAAAAAGTTCTTTTAACTTTCATCTGAAGCCTAATTAAACTTTTAAACTTCTAGACCCAGCAAGGTTTCAAGATGGGATGGACTAACTTGTTGTTTTCTTTTTTTTACTTTAATGTAGTTGAATATTACTCTAGTTTGTTTTAAACATGCAGTTACAACAGCCTTTCTAATACAGCAGAGCTGCTATTTTGAGTTTTTACACTTCAACATCTATTATTTAATTGTGTTGCTGCAAACACTTCTGATTAAGCTGTCAAGTTCAAGTTTCCAACTCATGTTTGATGGGTCATCATTTTATTTAGCTATGGGAACTTTTTTTTATAATAGGCTACATTATATTAAGGCAGAGACTGACAAAGTGATTTTCACAGGTGTGCAGGCTTAAACAGGTGAGGTAAAACATGCCTACAGCTTCAAACAGGAACCGTGCTAGCAGGAAGCTGAGCTGGTGGACATGACAGAACTAATCGTGATTAGTCGACGAATTGAAAAAATAGTTGTTAGATTAATCGACTACCAAAATAATTGTTAGTTGCAGCCCTACTGTTTAGTGGAGTGAGTAGAATAAGAGCGGTCATAACAACAGCGGTCAGTCTCCTAAGCTAACTACGCTAGCTGCACTACTGGTCTGTGGATTCAGAAGCTCAGGGTTTCTGCTGGTAACATTTCTGCATGGCGGGCCGCCACCGCTGACGCTATTCTGTCACACTAAGGAAATATAAATTTAAGAAAAATAAATGAATGATGCTCCGCAAGCGCGCACACAACAACGCGCGTGACAGTAAACCGCGCGTCTGAGTTCGGAAGCGGCCCGTCCACCCGTACGAATGGGTGCTCTTTGTACCCTTAACTCAACTAGAAATTTCTGGTTGTCTACTTTTAATTATTGATTTCATAGCACTGCTTTTACATAAGTAGAATTTCCCTTTCTCAATGGAAAAAAGAAACACTAGAATAAAAATACAAAAAATGCACACATTTTTGTCATTTATGTAAATCCTGACAAAAAAAAAATCCTGCAGAACAAAACACTTGTTACTTCTAACCTGTTTGTACACCACCATAGACACAAAGACAACCTGAATTAGACATGGCTCAGAGAGGGAAAGATGAGACAGAAGAGAGGAGCCAAGGAGAGGAAAGTGTTCAGGCAGAGGGTCCAGGAGAGGTGAGAACAGAGGAAAGGGAGAAGGATGACACCAGTAAAAAGTCCAAACACAGGACGTCTGGGTGGGACCCCAACTGGCGCAATATTCCAACATTGAAGCCTTGGTTGTACAGTACTTCAAATGGTAAGTTCCATATGTAAAGTTACTGAGCAAAATTTAAAAAAAGAACTCAATAGTATAAAATTAACATAGTCTGGTTACAATAGTGTCATGTGTTTTCTGCCCCCCCTCCACGGGAAAAATATCTTGCCACTGCGCCAAGGTCATTAAGCTACAGAAAACACTGGAAGCTCATTGGGGCACATCTAATAATAATAATCTTTATTACCTCCGCCAAGGGGTGGTTTGTCTGTTTGTCTATTTTTTTTTTTTTTTTTTTTTTTTTTTTTTGTACCCATAGGTAGACTTGGTTTGCAGTCTGGTGACAAGCCACCGGCTGTTGGTCGCTGCGTGCGCGAGCGCCCTAAACCTACATGTTTTTGGTATGCAGGAGGAAACCGGAGAAATCCCGGAGTAAACCCGCGCAACACGGGGAGAACATGCAAACTCCACACAGCTCACTGTTGGTCGGGGGCTGGGATCGAACCCACGATCTCATGATCCCCGCGGTCCCCCAGCCGAGGGTAAAACTGTGCTGCCACAGTGCTAAACCACTGTGCCACCGTCCAGCCTGTATTTGTTAGCAGGATTACGCAAAAACTATTGTACGGAATTGGATTTTGATGAAATTTTCACCAGAGGTAGCCCTTGGGCCAAGGATGAACCCACTAAATTTTGGTGATGATCTAAGCGTGCATACCTCCACCAAGGACCTTGTTTGTATTTGTGCAGCAGGATTACACAAAAACTACTGCAGGGATTTGGATGAAATTTTCACCAGAGGTGGTCCTTGGCCTAGAGAGGAACCCAAAACATTTTGGTGATGATCCGAGACCACATACCTCCGCCAAGCCTCTTATCTTCTCACAGAGTGTTAGTAAGAATCCTCCAAAACTACTGGACATACTTTGATGCAATTTTCACCAGAACTGGCTCTAGGCCTACACATAAACCCATTACATTTTGGAGGTGATCCATGAGGGACGGAAGGAGCCTTGGTGGAGGTATGTGCTCTCTGAGTGCTTTTCTAGTTTATAGAGCACTACTCTCACCCTCATTAAAATGGGTCTTGATAAAGATGAGGGGCATCATTCCAGTGTTTTCTGGCTGTGATGTAATAACTGGAGCAAATGTGATTGGCTCACTAAATGAGACCTATTCAGACCCTAACAAAGTGACTGGATTGTGTGGGGTTTTTCCCCATTGGTAGCTATTCCAGATATCCAAGTTCACGTGCAAAAATGACTGAAAAAAGTTACATTTTCAAATATGTCCCCTTTAGTTGGCCTTTGACCTGTTAGTTCTCTAGTGATGTCCAACTGAGTCAATGGGCAAATACTTCAGGTCAGTGTCTGCCAGTGTCCTGAGTACTGCACACTCTGGCATCAACATCTCTTAAACCAAAAGAAGTGTCATAAATGCCTTTCGGGGCAGAATAAAGGCTCCACTCGCCGGCAGTGAGTTTGCAGGTTTTAATAACAAAAAATACTCAAAGAACAAAACAGGACCCAATCAACAATCAGTAAACATAAAGCACAGGTACAGCTGGATAGCAAAAGGTAAAAGCGAGAGGACTCGCCAGCTGACCTGGGGAAAACTAAGCGTGGAGCGCACGCTAGAGAAATACAGAAACTTACA
Organism: Pholidichthys leucotaenia; assembly: GCA_020510985.1. Lineage (NCBI taxonomy): Eukaryota > Metazoa > Chordata > Actinopteri > Cichliformes > Pholidichthyidae > Pholidichthys > Pholidichthys leucotaenia. The sequence goes on from CM035842.1 coordinate 298,011,598, forward strand.
CGTTTTGGAGAACAACGGTAGTTGATAGTAATGTGCTGTGCCACACAATGGCGCAGAGCCCCTTAAATAAGGATAAAGACCCATCAACAAAACAACCAACAGGTGTGAGTACATGAACGGGCAGGAGAAAGTGAGGATACCTGACTGGAATCAGATGAGTGGTGAGAGGGAGACAAACTGAAAACTGACAGCTGACAAGACACGCCCACACAAAACTAAATGCCCCTGACAGCTGTCAACAGTCAGAGGAGAAAATAACATATCAAATAAATATACATAAATACAACGTAAAAAATATAACACTAACACAACTGGGAAAAAAATGGCACACAGAGCAGGAATACATAACCCCAAAATGCAACAAATGAATAAATAAACAAGAGAAAGCCATGAGGCCGAGTCTGGCAGAAAATCTCCAGCCCTCGTCTCATGACAAAAAGTACAAATTTTTGTTATATACTGTAGGTCTTGACTGATCTTACCAGAAATTCTAGTGAGAAAACTGCTTAAGCATAGTGTAAATGCTAAACAAAACTAACAGCGTTTAGATGAAGCAACAGTAATTTGTTTTGACATTTAAGAATTTATCTGTCCCTGACACCACTTGTAGCGGTGTTATAATGCAGGAGAATTAAATCAGATCTGCTGTGAGAAAACAACGTCCCACGGGGGAAATACTGCGGGGTAGACTATAGCCCGATATTAGCAACAAAAGACTGATCCTCTGACAAGAGATTATGCTGCTATAAGCCTGCATGAGATAAATCCCTGCTGCGACCTGCTTTATTAAGTCCACACATTGATAAGCTTTAACATTAGCAGCTCATCGTGATCATTGTTTGGGATTAAATAATTACATTTAGTTCCTGCACCCAGCAAACAGTGCATGTGGTAAAACGTGCAGCCTCTCCTTTGCGCCTTCTCCCTGTTCAATATAAGTCCCTCACTCCCTTTCTCAGTCTCTCTTGCTCTCTCTGGACCACTAACCTTGATTCACTGTTCTACTCGACTCTGCCTCGGGGCTGGGGACATGCACGCAAACACACACACACATAAATGCACAACGCAGACATGCGGGCAGATTTGCAGGCAAACGCACAGTGGCGTAGCCTGTATGGGAGCTATACACATGTACTTGACCATGGTAAAGTAGACGTGGTTAGATTGGGGCCAACGCGAGGGGAAGCGTGGCTAACCAAAACCACATGTGGCTGACTAACTCTCTTTCTTCATCCAGAAGTATGAGAGCCTCTGGAGTGCTGGTGTGAATGATAGAGAGCAAACCTTCAGAATAAGAGGGCGAGTGAGCTCATGGCTTCACTTAAACATTTATTTGTCTGGGGAGCAGTTGTGTTGAGCAACCACATTAGATTTGTATTTGCAGGAATGTGCATTAGATGGTTACACACACGGGAGCTGCTCTGCTGTAACAATAGCGTTTACACCTGATAGCAAAGTTTCATATTTGTAATTTGCTTTGTCTCAGAGTCTGTGTCAAAGTGCTAAAGATGCTGATGCAGCTATATTGTGTTATCGCTTTGTTTTAGTTTGCATGTACTGTTCTGGTGTGACTGGTGCTGAGAAAGTGTGATGGTTCCTGAGAAAGAGATAATCTGTACACCAAGTTTTGACCAGATGTACTGATCCCCTCTGTCTTCCTTTTTATTCTGAATTCAATCATGAATGCTTGTTTTCACATTTTCTTTCCTCTAAATTAAACTACAGAAAATACAAACATTAACTATCAGTAAATGTTGTACAAAACTACACTTGTTTGGTGAAAAGCTGCAGTTTATGTTTTATATAAAACTAAACTCTCCTTTACACAGGGGTGGAGATCATTAAGAGATCGTTGAGTGAGGAAAAAATGGCCAGATCTCTTAACGATCTTTCAATGACCTCTCAACAATCAGCAAGGTCTCTCAGTGATCTCTCAAGGATCTTTGAAAGTTCATGAAAATCGCACAATGATCTCCCAAATATTTACACACAGCTTTTTCGGTGTCCAATCATGTGCCATGGAGGGCCAAGACCCTGCAGGCTTTACTTCCAACCAGTGTCTTCAACAGCAGATTTCACTGAACTTCTTCCCACTGATTGCTGATAAGTGAAAACACCTGCTGAAGAGACTGGGTAGAAGAGAAAACCTGCAGGGTCTTGGCCCTCCATGGCACATGACTGGACACTCCAGCTTTAGGAGTTTGTTGAGAGATGGGGCCATCTCTCAATGGTCACCCAACGATCTTCGTCTGTGTAAACACCGCGCCCTGTAGTGTGAAGAGGTGACGCTTCAGTTCCTCGCTTTTCCTGTTTGTTAGCAAATCGAGTTGGTGTAAAATTGATTAACATTCAAAAACAAAATCTTTGTTCTGACTTTGTCATTCATGTACTGTAAACTTGAATGACACTGAGTCAAAGAAAGACCAAATTCATTTAGATCTGAAAGGTTTTGCAACTTCTGTTAAAAAAAAAACTCATTTATTGACAGTATAAAGTTTGTTTTGATAAGGAAAATAGTCACTGCATCAAATCTTTTAGTTGGTCCTTGAGTGCAGTCTTACACATGCAGCATTCCCCTCTTAAGGAGGAGTACTTGAATAGTATTTTAGTTTGGGAAGTAATGGATGGTGGTCAAAGGAAGTTGGCATTTAATATTTTCCTCATACAATTTATCCATTTATATCTGCCAGAGAGCATACACTACACAACACCAGATTTTTCAAATGTTAATGGGAAGAGATTTGAAAAAATTAAACCTGAGCAAACTTTCATGATCTTCATTTGAAACACAAAAGAAAAATACTAGATGCCGGGAAATAAGCACGTCAATTCTTTCATACCACAAAGCATCAACAGACGTTGTCACACAGAAGCAGTTCATTTCCAAACCTGCACTTAACTTTACTTTGTAGTCCTAACAAACTCTGCAAGACAAAAGCGGCGCTGTGTTAACGTGATACCGTCTGCATGTGTGTGCAGGTCTGTGTCCCTGAGGTTGAGTGTAAGAGACAGTTTATGTCATGTGGAGGTAGCGCTGTATCTGCTAACCGTTACTCTGACTAGACAGCTCGCTCAACTTACACAAACACATACACCTTATTTACCTTTGGCCCGACGCAGACGTAGTGACAGTTAACCTAGCCACTTAATTCAAAGGGACAGTTTCTTCCACAAGGACTTATATTTAGCGGGTTTTGTATGTGTCTGTGGTGGGGGGTGCTTTAGTCAGAGTAAATCTGGCTGAGCTGAAAACATTAACAAAAGCATTCCAGAAAGTGGGTGACAGTCGTAGTGAAACAGTGAGAGGAAGACTTTCAACTGAAGTGGGAAGGGGAGAGATGGAGACAGAAGGGCGAGAACGTTTTTTGCCAGCATGACACTGTAGAGAAGAATTTGTACTTCAGTTTTTGAGCTATCAGATAAAATATCCAGCTCCTTCACCGTTTGCTTTGGCAGCTACAGCCCATCAACAGAAACCAGCTGGCAATGGCAGACATACATAAATTTTTCCCTTCTTTACATGGGAGGATTAATTTTGTACTGAGAGAGAAAACGTTTTCATCTTTTAAAACTTGTATGAGAGATTTTTAACAGACCCGTCTGTATGAAGGCCATATTTACAGTGGTGTGGAAAAGTGTTTGCCCCCTTCCTGATTTCTCATTTTTTGTATGTTTGTCACACTTAAATGTTTCAGATCATCAAACAAATTTAATATTAGACAAATAACACAATTAAACACAAAATGCAGTTTTGAAATGTAGGTGTTTATTATTAACCCTTCTTGTGGCAAGGTTTCATGGACAGATAGCGCCCCCACTGCCACAGGCGCAGCGCTGCACCTGTCATGTGACATATGACAAGGCCAAAAACTCTCCAGTTGATTTAGGTTGTACAAAGGATTCCACCTCACAAGGTGGCAGACACGTATAACTTACTGCTCTTGCCTTAGAGGAACTGATGGCGGACATAGAAGCATCCTTCTGGACACCAGAGAAGAAGAAATTTTTAGACAAATGTGGACGTTACCGATCGCTGTGGACATACTCAATCGCAGACGGAGGAGCCATTTGCTCCCAAATTTGCCAACTATGATTCTAAAAAGATTATTTAGCTTATGAAGGTAAATGTTTACATTTTGTTGTAACAGAGGGTGGGTGAAGCTGGTTGATGTTCACCTGCTGCTGCCCCCAGCGCCATGTGACTAGACAACAATCGTGCCAGTTCCATGTCATCATATAAGATAAATTGCGGTGGAATAAAAGCAAAATTGTGGTGGGATAATCATAAGAGTTTCTGGATGTGGGAGAGAAAGCGTAAATGACCGTCAGAAGGCAAAATAACGACCAGGATGGACGGAAATGGACGAAGCGAAAGCCGCCTGGCCAGTGGTAAGTTGACGAATTTCTTTGTTGACATTCTACTAATGTTCTGGTTCATATACTTTGAAGAACAAAAAAACCCAAAACAAAACTGACGACAAGAAAACAAAACCACCCTTTGTGTAAATATGTCCAAAAGTCCATTTTTTTTTTCCACAATATCTTTATTGAACCTTTTTTTTTTTTTTTAACAAACATGATACAAACAATCAAACACTAACACTAAAGTACTACAAAAAAAAAAAAAATGCACTAAAAACACCAACAACCACCAACAAAATCAAGTCTTCAACAATGCTCCTCTGTTTAGTCTAGACAATCCAATACATAAGTATACATATTATGTTCACCAGTTTGGAATTTACAAGGTCCACACACATCATTCACCTTCTTCTTCAAGAGTTATGTTTAAATTTTTTACATAATCAATAAAAGGTCTCCATATATTCTCAAACACAATTTCCTTTGATTTTAGTATATATGTTATTCTTTCTAATGGAAGGTTTGTTAACATCTGTCTTAACCACTGAGTCACATCTGGTCTATGAGTCTTTTTCCATAATAGTGCAATACATTTTTTGGCATTAAGCAAACTGAGGTCTATGAATGTTCTTTCACTTTTATTAAAATTATGCTTTTCTGGGTACAGACCCAACAAAAACAGTTTAGGATTCAATATGATTTGTTTTGAGATTATTTTTTCAATTGTTACCCTCACCTCTTCCCAAAACATTCTTATTAATCTACATTCCCATAAACAATGAAATAGGGTTCCTTTACTTTCCATGCATTTTGTGCATGTATCTGGTATATTTTTGTTATATCTATTTAACTCCTCCGGTGTAACATACATCCGCATTAACCATTTGAAATGTATCAATTTAAGGCGTGCATTTATTGATTTGGTTTGAGCTTCTGTACAAGCCAATTCCCATTGTTCCTCTGAAATTTCAGTTTGCAGATCTTCTTTCCAGTAGTTTAATCTTTTCAGTGAATTTTCACTTGAAGATAGTGTCAGTGAGTTATAAAACTCTGAAATAATACCCTTTCTTTTACTATCTTTCATCATCATTTTTTCCAAGGATGAATAAATAGGTCGAGTGAGAGCTTTATTTTGATTTGATCGAATAAAGTTTCTAAGTTGAAGATATTTAAAAAAATGTGTTCTATTGAGATTAAATTTGATCCTCAGCTCTTCAAAAGACATTATGTTGTCTGCACATGGCAAATATAAATCCTGAATCTTTTGTATCCCTTTTAAATTCCATACTTTAAATACAGCGTCCGCTCTCCCTGGTTTAAAATATTGATTACCCCAAATTGGACTAAATTGTGACAATAACTGTGGTTCTTTTAAATAGTTTTTAGCTTCACACCATATTTTGATCATATGCTTTACAAATGGATTTTTAACTTGTTTTTGTAATTTTTTTGCCGAATCTGAGTATATGAATATGGGAAGAGGTAAAGGTAAATTGTATGATTCCATTTCAGTCCAGTGAGGGAGATCATTTGATGAAAAATAATATGTCATAGACCTCAGTTGTGCCGACCAATAATACAACATAAAATTTGGACATTTCAGACCTCCACGATCAAATGGTAAATATAATAAAGACAAACGTAATCTAGCCCTCCTGTTGTTCCATATAAATTCCACTAACTTTTTTTTTATTCTTGAGAATAGATCTAAAGGTGGTGATAAGGGAATGTATTGAAATAAATAAAGTATTTTAGGTAAAATATTACTTTTAAGTATATTGATTCTCCCGATCATCGACATTGGTAGTGACATCCATCTCTGAGTTAACTCATTGATATCTGACATTAAGGCTTCATAGTTGACACTGGCGACTGATTCTAGCTTAGGCATAATTTGGATTCCTAAATATTTAAACTGATTTACAACATTGAATTGATTTACCTCAGGGGCTGGGTAATTTCTCTGGGTCTCATTTAGCATTAATATTGAAGATTTAGTTTTATTTATTTTATATCCTGATATTTCCCCAAAATTCTTTATTAAATTCAACAAGGTTGGAATTGATTTTTTTAGATTCGACATAAACAAAATTATGTCATCGGCGTACAGGGAGATTTTATGTTCTGTTGGTCCAACTTTAATTCCATATATTTGTGAATGTAAACGTATCGCTATCGCTAAAGGTTCAATTGCCATAGTAAACAGTAAAGGTGAAAGTGGACAGCCTTGTCGACATCCTCTATTGATTTTTATTGGTTTTGAAATATTGTTATTTGTTAGGATTTCTGCTGTAGCATTATTGTATATTATTTGAACCCATTTTATGAAATTATTTCCAAGTCCAAACCTTTGTAGGACTTCAAAAAGAAAGGGCCATTCAACTCTATCAAAGGCCTTTTCGGCGTCCAATGATAGGAGAGCTGTATCCGGTGCTTCTTTATTAAAATAAATAATATTAAATAGTCTTCTTACATTATGGAAGCCTTGTCTACCCTTTATAAAGCCATTCTGATCTCGATTAATAATATTTGGTAAAATTTCTTGTATTCGTCTTGCTAAAATTTTACAGATTATCTTAAGGTCGGCGTTTAATAGGCTTATTGGTCTCATATTTTCACATTTATTAGAGGGCTTACCTGGTTTTGGCAGCAGTATAATTAAGGCATTATTTATGTATGATGGTAAATTATTATTTTGAAATGCTTCTAAAACCATTTCCAAAAAAGGTTTTATTAATTTATTCTTAAATTTTTTATAAAGGTCAACTGGAAGACCATCTGGTCCTGCACTTTTTCCTGATTTCATATTATCAATGGCTAGCCCAACTTCTTCTTGACTAATTTTAGACTCCAATATCTCCCTGTTTTCATTTGGAATACACGGTATAGATAGTTCGTTCAAAAACCCATTTAGTTTTGTTAAATCAGGTTCATTTTTGGTATCATATAATTTTTCATAGTAATCTCTAAAGGCTCTATTAATTTCTAAAGGATCTATAACTACCTGTCCGTTACTTATAATACTGGTAATTGGTGTTTTAATTTCCAATTGTTTAATCTGCCATGCTAATAATTTTCCTGATTTTTCACCTTGTTCATAAAAAGATTGTTTCAATCTTAGAAGTCTCGAGGCAGCTCTATTCGCTGATTTTTTGTCGTATTCAGCTCTCAAAATCAGTAATTCATTCTCCAACCTTGGGTCACTTCCTGCATACACTTTTTCCTGAAGATTTTTTATTTTATGTTCCAATTTAGCTCTCTCCTCTCGAGTCTTCTTAGATTTTGATCCTGTATAACTAATAATATGTCCCCTAATAAAAGCTTTGAAAGCCTCCCACTTTACACATGCTGATGTTTGTGTAGTATTGATGTCAAAGAACTCGTCTATCTGTTTTTCTATATACTTGACAAATTCCTCATCCTGAAGCCATTTATGCTGAAATTGCCATCTACCTGATTCCTTTATCAATTTTTTATCTACATATATTAGACAACAGGGTGCATGATCAGAGATCACGATGTTATCATAAAAGCAGTTTTGAATCTTGGACCTTAATTCTGTGGAAATCAAAAAATAATCAATACGTGAGAATGTCTTGTAGGTACTGGAATAACAAGAATAGGCTTTAACTTGTGGTTTCATTTCTCTCCATATATCTAACAATCTCAATTCTTTCATAAAATGATTAATAGTCATCCTACATCCAATGTGCGTACAATCCAGTCCTGTTGATCTATCCACACCTGGATTCAATGTACAATTAAAATCCCCTGCTATTATATGTTGCCCTGTAAGTGATGATAAGATGAGAAATAAATTAGCAAAGAACTTCTGGTCATCTATATTGGGACCATATAAGTTCACAAGATTTATATTTTCTAATAGCAAAGAACCTTGAATGATTACATATCTTCCAAATTTGTCTCCAATTACATTTTTCACTTGAAAAGGAACTGATTTATGTATGAGAGTCATAACTCCCCTGGCTCGGGATGAAAATGAAGAGGTGAATACACTTCCCTGCCATCTACTCCTAATTCTTTTAACATCCTCCTCTATCAGATGAGTTTCTTGTAAAAACACAATTCTTGAACCCATGTCCTTTATTTTATTCATAACTTGTTTAAGTTTTTTTAAATTTTGTAGACCTCTGCAATTCCATGAAGTTAAATTAAGATTAACACTTTGGTCCATGATCAATAGAGAGTTTGGGATTACCTTGCAGTGTAAACATGCTCATACAGAGAAGCAAAAACATGAGTGGTTGAACATTCATCCTACAAACTACACACAAACAAATTTCCCCTTCCCACACTTGTGGCAAACCCCCCAAAATCAAAAGAAAAATTCTGTCTCCCGATATAGCCATCGACCGTTCCACACCCACGGGGAACAGCCTAAGCCACTCCTTCTTCATCCTCCCAATCACCCTAACTCTACTGCTTTTAATGACGTAACATTAACTCTCTTCTGTAGTTTTCCAACTTAACTCCAAAATTTTTAACAACTTTGTACATCATAGTTTTGTTTTTTTTTTGTTTGTTTTGTTTTTGTTTTGTTTTTTTTAATATATAATACAATCTATATTTTGTAAACTTACTATTTACTTCAAGTCAGTCAGATGCCTGTGCAAATGCTTAATTATTCTACCTTATATTTTGTTCATGCTTAGCTCCCACCAGTCTCTTCTTCTTCTTTGATCTTCTTGATGAACTCCTGCGCCTCCTCTGGGGTCTTGAAGGGACCCCATAATTAAGGTCCTCGGCGGTCCCTTATCTCTCCGTGGGCCAATACGATGTGCTTTTTCCAGAACCACTGCTGATTGCAACTCCTCGCTGCCCAGCACCTCCGGAATCCACTTTTCCAGAAAGGAACATACGTCCCGACCTTCTGATTCCTCTGGAAGACCCACCAGCCTCAAATTATTCTGTCTCGACCGAGATTCCAAATCCAAAATATTATCTTCCAGAGATTTATTTTTTTTTTCCAAAGTGCGCACCTTTAATTGAAGACGGGTGACGTCATCTTCAGCACTAGCGAGACGGAGCTCCATCTGCGCCGTTCGTTCTACACAGTCACCCAATTCCTTTCTTATTCCTTCCAGCGCTGTCATAATCCCATCAAATCTAGAGGAAAAGTCCGCTCTCATTGAACTCATGGCAGCCATCAGCGCATCTGCGCCACTCCCCGCAGAAATCGCACCGCCGCCAGCCTCCTCCGCCATATATGGAGCCTTGTTTGCTGCGTCACAGACCTGAAAGTCCGTTAATTTGGACTGTTTCGGCGGCTCGCTTTTTCCTTTTCCTGGTTTTCCAGCCTTAGGCTTCGCCGACATATCCTCGCCCAAATGCTGGGATACGTTCTGTCCCAAATGAGAGAGTTATTTGCCGATTTTTTTCTCCAGGAGCAGAGCAGAGCGAGACACGTCCGTCCTACGTGGCAGCCATAACCGGAAGTGACCCCAAAAGTCCATTTTTGACCGAAAGTTATGCAATTTGTTATGGCTGTGTCATATTATGCAAATTAGATGCATAAATTTACTCCTATCTCAAACTTTGGATCATATTCTACATCTTTCTAACTGACAGTAAGCCATATCTCTTACCACTTTCAAGTTATAGCCTTGGAAATCTGACATCTGAACTGAATATTTTCTTGAAAAAAATCTTGACCACTAGGGCTTATGGCACCACAGAATGCATGTGGTAGTCACTGGGTTAAGGGTAAAAAAAAAAAAAAAATCCAAACCTACATGGCCCTGTGTGAAAAAGTGCCCCCCCCCCCCGTTAAAACATAAATTAACTGTGGTTTATCGCATCTTTGGAAAGCTTGAGTTCAATTTCTCTAGCCACATCCTGATTACTGCCACACCTGTTCTCAATCAAGAAATCACTTAAATAGGACCTGCCTGACAAAATGAAGTAGACCAAAAGATCCTCAAAAGCTAGACATCATGCTGCGATCCAAAGAAATTCAGAAACAAATGAGAAGCAAAGTAATTGAGCTCTATTAGTATGGGAAAGGTTATAAAGCCATTTCTAAAGCTTTGGGACTCCAGCAAACCACAATGAAACCCATTATCCACAAAGGGCGAAAACATGGAACAGTGGTGAACCTTCCCAGGAGTGGCCAGCTGACTAAAATTACCCCAACAGCGCAGCAATGACTCACCCAAAAGTTCACAAAAGACCCCACAACAACATTCAAAGAACTGCAGGCCTCACTTGCCTCAGTTAAGGTCAGCGTTTATGACGCCACCATAAGAAAGAGACTGGGCAAAGATGGCCTGCATGGCAGAGTTCTAAGATGAAAACCACTGCTGAGCAAAAACAAGACAAAGGCTCATCTCAGTTTTGCTAGGAAACATCTTGATGATCCCCAAGACTTTTGAGAAAACACTCTGTGGACTGACCAGACAAAAGTTGAACTTTTTGGAAGGTGTGTGTCCCATTACATCTGGCATAAAAGTAACACAGCATTTCAGAAAAGGAACATCATACCAACAGTAAAATATGGTGGTGGTAGTGAGATGGTCTGGGGCTGTTTTGCTGCTTCAGGACATGGAAGTCTTGCTGTGGTAAATGGAACCATGAATTCTGCTGTCTACCAAAAAATCCTGAAGATAATGTCCGGCCATCTGTGACCTCAAGCTGAAGCGCACTTGGGTTCTGCGGGAGGACAATGATCCAAAACACACCAGCAAATCCACCTCTGAATGGCTTAAGAAAAACAAAATGAAGACTTGAGTGGCCTAGTTAAAGTCCTGACCTGAATCCGATTGAGATGTTGTGGCATGACCTTAAAAAGGCAGTTCATGCTTGAAAACCCTCCAAAGTGGCTGAATTACAACAATTCTGCAAAGATGAGTGGGCCAAAATTCCGCATTGCCAGTTATCGCGAACGCTTGATTGCAGTTGTTACTGCTAAGGGTGGCCCGACCAGTTATTAGGTTTAGGGGGCAATCACTACACAGGGCCATGTAGGTTTGGATTTTTTTCCCTTAATAATAAACACCTTCATTTAAAAACTGCATTTTGTGTTTACTTGTGTTATCTTTGTCTAATATTAAAATCTGTTTGATGATCTGAAACATTTAAGTGTGACAATCACACAAAAAAATGAGAAATCAGGAAGGGGGCAAACACTTTTTCACACCACTGTGCCTTGAGTTTTAGAGTAAATTGATTTATTGTAAACAATTTGTTGAGAAATATTTCAAAACTTTGCAGGTTTTGACTTCTTAGATGATAAGAACGTGACACTTTTCTGTTTCATATCATCAGCATATATCACCTTATGCAACAGTTAGTTCCGACCGAGCAATTTGATTGGGCAATAGGGATTCCACGAACTACTATATTCCATGATAATTGCACTCCAATCTCACTGGATATGTATCACTCCACTTCAAAGGTGTTCATGTAACCGTTAATTACTAACAGTAATTTACTATCAACTTTCTGACAATTGGTGCTGTTTGACAAGAAATTATACATCTATGACCCGGAAGTCCTACCCATTTGAAAAAAACTGTTTCCGTCTACCCTTCCATCATTAAGCTCATTAAGCTATTTCACATCTGTTTGAAAAAAATAGGCCGTCCTAGAGTTTGATTTATTGTCTTGATTAACAAACCACAATACATTTGTGGTGATGGACTCTTTGTTTCATCTGAAAATGCAAAAAAAAGTAAGCAAAGTGTGCTAAATCGCTAGCATGCTAACTACTAGCTACCAAACTACCGGTGTTCTCACAACCAGTATAGGATACGTTTTGATCTGGGGTCTTCTGCAGTGCCGACTCAAAAGGTATTTGTTTTATAAACACTTATTACTTTTGCACTTGACAATATTTAATTTGTCTACATGTGTGTGAAATGACAATAGATGTCTTTATGCTGATTGAGATGTTTAGCAACAGTTACTGGCTACATTTAGGGACTATTTTTTGGAACTATTTTTTTTTCAGTTGCACAAAATAACTGGTTTAACAAACAAATCATAATATTTTGTCCAGTATTGCTGTCATTTAATAAGTTGTGCTTGCCGGAACTGTTGTATAAAAGCGCGGAGGGCATTAGACGTACCACACCCACACAGTTACTATAGTCATGATACCATACATTGTCTCATGTAATATTGCTTAATTAAAGAGGACATTTCAGGTACATTATATTACAATTTCTTATAAGGGTTAAATGTCAGTGGTTACTGCAATCATGTAATGATTACAGACAATGATTAAACAAAAAGAGTGAATTTCACCAACAAAATTTAACTTAATGTAAAATTATCTCTAATTAGAATTTTGTAAAAGTGGATTTGAAATGAATTTGGTCTGGTAAAGCCAAGTTTATTTGGAGGGTGCCATTAACTGTTTACTAACTAACTAACTAACTAACCTGCACTTATATAGCGCTTTTCTAGTCACAAAGACCACTCAAAGCGCTTTCACTAGTACTAACCCTCTATTCTAAGGGTTTACGCCTGCTTGTTGTTGGCCCTGTATCTTACAGAGCGGGAAATGCTCATGAGTTTAGTGGATTTCGTCAGGGTCTGTCAAAGGTTGCCAAAAAGTTCAAAAACGTTTTTAAACTGGTTGAAAAACAAAATTTGTGAATGTATTTTTCCATAAACAGTTGCATACGTTTACAAAATAGTTGTAAACATCAGCAAACGATTGTAACATGTGTTGCCAACTGTTTAAGATCACTTACAACAACACTTTTGGTGACCTTAAATCTTTTGGTTGACTGTTTTGCAATCTTTTAACAAACCCTGATGAAACGCAAAAAGCATAACATTCATTAACATTCCTCAGCATTCGCTGCTCCATGACATACTAGCTTGATTTTCACCAACATTCAGTCAGAAATGGCTAATTGGCAAATCTAAAAATCACTACCTTTGTCAGCATTTGCTGCTCAGTGAGATGCTACTCTTTAATGTTACTTGCAAGTTTCTCAGCAAAGGTTAAAGGTTAATTCATTTTTCCTAATTGAGAAGAAAAAACTGTTGGGCTAACAGAATGATACGGGTAAATCATAGAAGATTAGGGGAAAAACTGCCATCAATACAGTGAAAACTCAAAATGGCCGCCAGCAAGTGGTGACTGTCTTAACAGAAGGAAAAAAGAAAATGTTTCTCGGTCTAAAGCTTGTTTGAAAACAAAGACAAAGCCAAAAGGGAGATGAACATTCATTTTCATTACAAAACTCAACTGGGGCGAGTCTTTCGGCTTCGATCTCAAAAAATGTAGTCAACTAACCGGGTGATTTTAGCTTAACCCTAGATCACAGTTTAAAGAATTAAATTTAATATTATTTAAAAAAAACTGAGTTTAATGAAAGGTGAGTGAATCTTTCTTCATTTTAAGATAGACTGGTGCAGCAGAATTTCATTTTAAATTGTGATTTAATCTGATTTAAACATTCAACCTTATTTCTGCAATCCAACCTAAAAGTCAAACAAATTAATCCATCATCAAGTTCTAATATGTGATCAAATGTCTTTGAAGCAAACTACCTTAGTTCACTTTTAACTTATGCTAAAATTTATTTACAGCATGAAGAATTGTTAAGATAGACAAGACTTTATGCTCCTCTGGGATCTGTTTTTGTTTTGATAAAAACCCATTCGCTGTTCACTCTCTCAAGGCACAATCTAAATAAGTTCTTTAATAAATACCTCCTAACAAATATTTATGTTTGTGTTTGATTTGTTCTACTATACCTCATGTTTTGCCACTAAAATTGTAATTGCTATATCTGTAATTTCCACCTTAATAGAATCCATGTAGTTTATCACATGTAATACTATACCATATGGTCTAGACTTCAAAATCCCACCCTCGCTTCTGTTGTGGGGAAAACAACAAAACTGCAGAAACTGAGACAGGGGAAAGACAGGGGTATTAGAGGTTGGGGGTGGGAGAATGAGGAGAACTGCAGGAGGGTAGGCAGTCTGAGAAGTACATGAGAATGGGGGAGGGTTTGATAAATGTTGTGCTACTCTGTTTAGGTTAGTGGGCCATAAATTCCAATGAAGGGAGAGGGAGGGACTGAAAGACGGGATTGGGATAACCTCACCAGTAGGGAAAGGAATGTTTGTTTGGCTGAAGTGACTTGTCTTGTTCAAATCCAGTATACCTGTCGGAATCTGGGTAGCATCAACATTGCAGGGAAGTACATGTTTGTCTCTGAGAGTGTGTTTACGATTGTGGAGGGAGTTTAATCACACCTTTACAGCAAGAAGCTCAAGGCTTCCTTCCAGTGAAAGCCTTCAGTCACATGTTGCTCTACAGCTGCATGTCCGCTGAGAATTTCACTAAACTCTAGCTCTATGATCTTCTGAACACAAGCATTTAATCAGTGTTGCCCTATGTGCACAGAGACACGACTGAATTTGGGGCTGGCTATTTCAGTGGGTGTCCCAACCATACAGCTGACAGTACCGTGGGGAAATCTCAAAGGTTCAATGCTTGAAGGTAGGAGGTTGAAAATCAGCAGGCAGCCCTAGCCCTTTGTAGTTATCACCACTGGTTTTGAAACTTGGTTGAAGGGTTAAGCAATCTGGTGAAAACGTTGATTATTGTCTTCAAACTAGGGCTGAGCGATTAACTGAAATAAAACCGAAACAAAGGTTTGGGACGTAAAACCAAAGTAATCTTGTTCATGTCAGGTTTTTTCCTTTTTTGGATTTTCCCCTCTCCTTGTTTTTTGTGTGTGTGTGTGTGTGTGTGTGTGTGTGTGTGTGTGTGTGTGTGTGTGTGTGTGTGTGTGTGTGCGCGTGTGTGTGTGAGAGAGAGAGCTTTCATGTCCTTCCCTTTAACGTGCACAGTCACGTGTCTCTGCACCTCAAAAGCTGTGTAGATAGCGCTGTTTGGAAGCAGCAGAACACAGGAGAAAAATTAAAACAGCTTGTCTCAAAAAGAAATGTGGTGTCCGTCCACATAGTATGTGATGTTTGACTCTTTATTTCATCTGAAGATGGCAAGAAAAAGTGACCGAAGTGCACTTAAACTAGCAGGGACTGCCAGGAAGTTAAATCACTGTTAGCCACTACACTGTGAAAAATAACTAGGGTATTTCTACTTAAAAAAGTTAAGTGTCAAGGCTGCCTTAAAAGTTTAAAGTTGACTGAAATTGAGAAGATACATAAGTTGTAAAGTTTAAAACATGTAAACTCAAGTTCAGTCAGCTTAAAATTTTAAGGCAGCCACAAACTAATAGCGGCAGCTACTATATGATAGCTATGTTGCAAGTTGAAGTTAATGCTGCAAAATGGAACCTTATGGTGCAATGTCACCTTTAAAGTTACGTCATTAGGCAATAAACATTGCAATAAGCACTGCAATAAATGTGTACCCTTGTTATTGAGTGTTTGCTACAATTACTACTGCTTTTTAGGAAAGAAAGCTCCACACATGTTGGCCAATGCAAGTTTCTTCAACAGAATTTTTTTTTTAAAAGTATCTGATTACTCATGCAATTGTTTGATTAGTGACAAATTACTCGATTACTGAAATAATCGACAGCTGCAGCCCTAGTGTCAGCTCAGCCATTTACAGTGGGTTGGACGACAAAATGGAAAAGCTGAAGTTGGATTTAAAGACCCAATCAGAGACTCGCAATCCCTATGTGGTGATAACGTAATCATGGCTGCGTAAAAGACTCCCCCAATGCAGGCAACAAGCTAATTACTCACTGCTATCAGTCACATAACCCACAAATGCTCAAGAACTGTGTATTATAAACACTGACTTCTGCACTGGGTAATATTTAGTTTGGTTACATGTGTGACGTTATTATATTATGCTCATTTACTACCAAATCACCACAGTGATATATTCATTGATGCCACTCTAAATACGCGCCACATCAATAAACTATAATGGAGAAGAAAGAAGGGAAAAAAACTGCAAAGAAAAGAAACTGACGTGATAGGTTGAAACAACCGTGATGCTGCTTTAAGGTCAAGTTGCCCAGCCCTACTTCAAACTTCAAAAATGTTTATTAGAGGGAATTTTTTATGCTTTTAATGGTTTTTGTACTCCACTTCCTGAAATTATTGTTGTTTTGTATGGACCCTGGGAGAGAATAGGGATCCTATAAACAAGTCAAGAAATAAAATACATCTGTGCCTATGAATACAGCATGCTGGTTTTTGTCTGTTGTCAGTGTTACTTCTTATGGAAATTGTCAGATGTAAAAAAAAAAAATCTACATATTTACTGCTTTACATGTCAGAAACTAGTAAAATATGTTCATCACCTTGTGGCATTATCCTTTGTGCATCCATCACTTAAAAAAAAATCTAACTGCTTTTTTCGGAGGCAGATTTAGTCTTTTTTGGGTAAGTTAATGGTCTAAAAAAAACTGTCCTGTAATCAAATTTGCCGTCATTTAATTTGATATTGATTCATTGCTTGATTAAATGTTTCATCAATTCTGTTCAGTTCAATTTGTGTGCCCTTGAGCTCAGACTCCTGCGGAATATGTTTACCACTAAAGAGCCAAGTAAAAGAAAACAGTGGAAAACAAATATTTACTACTAATATATAAATATCTAACTGACAGAATTTGACTTTATTCAAAGCACTGAGGCTTGTTGTGAAACCGACATTTGAGCCAACTTGTATTTAGAGTGCTTCACTTAAGTTTTCCAGTGAATGCAGCTGAATTACTAGCACACGACTTTATCAAAGGCAATGTTTCAGAAATCAAGGCCAAGATGACCCAGCAGGAAAACTGACAGACGGACAGATGTTCACCATTTAAATGTGTCTTGTCTCCAGACTCCCACACACAGTCTGTCTGTTAGAGTGATTGACTGTAGGTGCACATACGCAATCGCTGTCACGCTGACCATGTGTCTGTCTGCAGTCATCTGCAGCACGGAGAGACACACACTCACACACACACACACACACACGCTGGCAGGCGCACGGATAGACTAAACGTTAGATTAAGGTGGCAGACAGACAGATTTGAGGGGGAAAAGAAACACTATGTAACATCATTCGGAGGCAGAAGATAGCTCGGGAATATCTGCTGGCAGATTTAAATCTCTGCTTGCACAGAGCAGCGGCGGTGTGATGATGTGAAGATACATGGTTTCAGGATGGAGATGATAATCTTAATGGACCGGTCATCTATCTGTAAGCCGCTGACTTGCTCTCTCGCTCTCTCACTCACTCACACACACACACACACACACACACACACACACACACACACACACTGGAGGGTTTATATATCTCGAAAGCTTTCAACAACTTCATCTAAAATCAGCTTAAAGAGGAAAGAAAAAAATATTGGAAAGGAGCATAAGGGCAGAGGAAAGAGGGTCAATTTTTAATATTGAGGCACATACAGTTACTGTATTGATGGAAAGCGATTGTGGCAGAACTCCTTGTGGGATTTCTCCATGAGACAGCACACGAAGGAGTAAGAATGAGTGCAGTAGTATAAGGAATGATGCACACTGATTGCTTGTGGCGATGCTTTTGTGCGGACTGCAGCTTCACGACAGATGTCTTTTGGACTGCACTAACCACTTCCACTTCAGCCAGTGTCCACGAGCACACAGGAGCCCGTTGGCATTCCCGTCCACCTCAAGGCAAACATACTCATGTATCAGCTCACACACAGTTGGGCTGTCACATTTACTCAAAGTGCAGGCAAACTTCTGCCTAAAGCAAAGTAAAGAATAAAATACAATTCTGGTATCATCTGTCTCTTTAGGGACATTTTCTCTTCTTAATTTAAGTTTATGTTAAAGGGAGGAAAAACAACCCATCAAAAGACAATAATATAAAGAGTGAAAAGTCTCAAGCAGAAAGGAGAAATATAAGATTTTCTAAGATCGAAGCAAGGCTGAGAGAAAAGTACAATAGACACCGGGTTACTTGAGCTGTGAGCCACTGGGAATTCCAGGACTCTCATTCAGCTCTCAGTGGTTTGGCTGGACACCAGTGTCATTAAACACTTACGGAACATGAAGGGCTGGAATTGGTCAGTGTGACAACTGGAAAACTACAGATTTAATGCAGTACGTTTGTGGACAAAGGTGAACCCTGACGGGAGTCATTTGAGATCTTTAAAAAATGTGTTAAATAGAGGTTAAAGGACTAATTTTAATTTTGATTCACAGTTTCAAGTGTTGAGACATGGTTGGGTTTTTTTTAATCTTTATCTTCCTCATATTTCACAGAATTCATTTCAGATTTATTCACAAAGTAGCACAAGACAAAGTTTGCCATTACACAATGTATCATCTTCTGATCCACTGTGAACCCTGGTTATCACACATTTGCATACATGACAACAACGCCAACACATTTTATGCATAAAAAAGGTAAAGAAGAGGTCCAGCTGCATTTCACCACACAGCTTAGCAAACATACAGCAATACATTTTGCCACAAAATTGAAACAAATCCTCCGTCTATTTGCCATAGTTGTAACACAATCTCTCTCATGAACCTTCACACTGGCACTTGATATCTTACAATGTTTCCAGTTCTAATTCATACCTTTACCAGTATGACAACAACAGCAGGTTGTGAAACAAGAAAGCAGAACAGCAGTACAAAAACCATAACTGTATTTTGTTGGTTGTGTAAACTTTTACTTTCTTCTGCTGAATTAATTTTAGTTTTAAACCTGTAAAACAGGTTTGGGTTTAAACACAGGACTGCATACCTTCACTGTCTCATCTATAACGAAGGGAGAACTAAGAGTATTCCAAGTAGATACAAAAAGTCCTCAGTGTTACAAACCAGAAAGGCCTTGAGCCAGTTATCGTGTTAGCTAGAGTCTCAGAACCTTGGTGCTTTTTTTTCTGAATAAACTGCCTGGATTCATAACCATTCAAGAGGAACCAAACTTCCACCCATAAACCACAGTTGGAAAATGGCAGTTCACAAGAAAGAAATATAAAAGATTGATAGTTCTTCTATCCTGTCTACAACTCCTGCTAAAATACGGAGCTGCTCCTGACTGGGCAAAACCCCTTAATGTGGGTGGGCTGTGCCTGGATTTCCAAACCATCCAACATACTGGCCCTGGAGTAATTTTTTTTCTGATATCTCAAGAAACAAACTGGCAAAAAGTGCTTTGAAAAACATTTAAAGTGAGAAGTAACTCTTTAGTTGGTGAATCTAATTTAATTTGACACCAAAATGTTTATCATGAATATGCTGTAGAGCACACAGTGTGCTAACAAGGCCTAATTAGCCAACAGTTGGCTGGATGTCATCATCATGATGTCACACTCACTGATACAGAAAATCCAACTATTTTTTGGTTGAAAGTTAGGTTCTGAAAAGGGAACAGCACAAAGTCTTGCCAGCCTGCATGGGATTTTATTTAGTGAGTTTAGTGAAGTTTATGAATGCAGATGTAAAAATATCTAAATGAATATCCAAATTTGGTTTGATTATGATATATGTCTGCTCTAATGGGATTCCATTAAGCTACTATTAATTTTTTCCATTTATGTTTTTGAACAGAACACGAAAGTGCTGTCACTTTTTCAGGATTAGCCAGAACGTGACCTTGTAAAAAATGAGCTGAGAAGTTTTGTTTCCTTTCGATTTTGGTAAATAAAACAAACATCATATTTGCTTTGATTTTTGTCATCCCATCGCCTTGTGGGCACCAGACTCACACAGCATCCCTGCCGTCTGTCTCTGCAGTGAGATGAGTCTGTGGTGTATTTTTTACTATCTTGTCACTTTTACTGCAAAAAAAACCCCTTGTTAATAAAAGACAGAAGAGAAGAGAAGAGAAGAGAAGAGAAGAGAAGAGAAGAGAAGAGAAGAGAAGGTGTGTTCAACTACTGCAGGAACAAAGTAACTCTGGGCTCTTTTATTAAAGACTAGGCTCAACTAAACAAACAGCACCTGGAAACTTCAAGTCTCCCGACAGCTGTCTAACTCCACAGACAGACAAAGACAGGAAGGCAGACACACAGACAAATGGCAAATAGATTTACTGACAACCAGGTTGGCAGAGTCACAAAAGACAGGCACCAACATTCCAGTACAAGACTGCTTCAAAAATTTAATCAATTCAAGCTTGCCACTGAAGAAATTATTTTCTGGGAGCAGAATCAAAGCAAGCATGAGCTGAACAGTTATGAAGACGTGCAACTATTCTGATACTGAATCAAGTAGTTTGCAGTTACACCAAACATACTGCAAAATACCGTCTCATTGTGTTTCAGTATGGGCTTATAAATGTGTTAGCAATGAAAAAAACTATACCAGTATTTTCCTCAGTATGGAACAATTAGTGACTAATATCTCTAAATACATCTAGGATGACTGATGAAGATGTGGCAGGTTAAAGATGAAATGGCAACACATCACTACTACACCGAATGCCTACATACGAAAAACCCAAAAGTCAAGGTGAAGATGATGAAATAATTATGGCACCACTACAGATGATGAAAGATGGCCAATCGTAACTCACCCTTTTCAGCGTGCCCCATGTGAGCTGGATCCAACAGAAGCAGAGCAAAGAATAATAAGAGAGCATTAGAATGGAAAGCATGCACAGAAAATACAAAAGGCACATATGACAACACATACAAATTCGAAATGTATTCATTTAGCCATAAAAAACATTTTCAGTATTCGTGGTTGGACAAGTCCAAGAACAATGTTTTGGGAGGAAAGCTTTGCTGCTTTTATTTTTCTGAGAGTTTTACAGTTGTACTGATAAGAATGAGTTGTTGCAGACCACACTAACTTCAGTACTGCCTCGGGGTAGGAATCACCAGAGGCACCACGATGCGATACTATCACAATACTTGGGCCGTGATATGATATGATCACAATCTTGAGATGCGCTGAGCAGAGATGTTCACAAGTCATTTTTTTGCAAGTCCAGTCTCAAGTCTTCACGTTCAACTCCAAGTCAAGTCTAAGGAATTTAAAATATGTTGTCCTTTATATATTAGCATTTAGTAACAGAACAGGTCAGCAGTTGGATATCACAAAGTTTCCGTTATAGATTTAACATCTGCATTTTTCACAAAAATTGACAGTTCCCTTCTTGAAAAACAGCCGTGTTTTGTGGATCCAATTATCTATTGTTTTAATAGTGAAAATCACTTGATTTTTGTTCCTAAAGGAAATTCAGTGTTTTGGATGTTTTTGATGAAAACATTAAAAACTGAATGTTCACAAGTCCCAAATCATGAGTCATAGTCAAGTCTCAAGTCTTTCAAGTCCAAGTCAAGTCTCAAGTCCTTGTATATGCGACTGAAGTGTGATCTGCGTTCAAGTCTCAGACTCAAGTCCCCATCGCTGATGCTGAGTATTGCAATATCATATATTGCAATTTCCCATCCTGATCTGTCTTGTTCAACTCCAGCTAGATCTCGAGTCTCTCCTTTGCTACACTGACCTGACCAGAGAGCATTTAGCACCATCTAATGGATTGAAAAATCAATTGTTTTTGATTACTCTGATACCCAAACAACTAAATTTGTATTTGCAACATTTAATAGATAATCCATAACTCTGCTGCTCCTCCCTTAAAAAGGTTTGTTTCATTAAGTTCTGTAAATATAGCTCGGCCAACTCGATCAACAGCACGCGGCGAGTGCAGGATTCCTAAGCACAAGACAACATTAGCAAATTCAACATTTTCATGTGTGGCTATGCGACAGTGGAACATGTTACCAACGGAGTTACTTGCAGTAACAGACTATCACACATTTTCACGCTTGGTAAAAAAAACATTTAATCTCTAAGCAAACCTGTGTCCATAATGTGCTGTGATGTAAAGATGTTAGAGTGTGTGACGTTGACAGTGGGACCATAAGAGTCAGTGGTTTGATGTGAAAAATTGTTTATATGGATGGAGTTATAAAAATGTATTATTGTATGTTTTAGTTCTTATCAATGTTTTGGGTTCTTATCAATGATATTAATGTTTTTTAGTTTTTAGCAATGCTTGGTTCTAGTTTTTTAATCAATGTTTGGTTATAGTTTTTTATCAATGCTTACTTGTAGTTTTAGCAAATGTCTGCTTTTTAATGCTAACACCAGCCTGCCCAGGGACTACAGGTGGAAATTAGCACTTGTGCTATAACCTGGTACAATGCATCTTTCCTCTTTAAGGTCAATGTATATTGTGCATGTCCCTGCATAAATAAATAAAAAAAATTTAATAATACTTTTATTTTAAGTATCACGACACTGGTTTGTTTGAGTCGATACAGTACCCTGGGCACAAAGTATCATGATACTACACTGCATAGATTCTTTGCTCCACCCCTAGTGCTGTCATTGTATGGCAGATGTTGCTTTCTGTTTCTGTTTGAGGTCGAAAGCCATCTGACAAAATGACGTCAATTTCATTCCGTACCAACAACCTCAAAACACATTGATTTAACCAAAATATGTACATCTCCATTCGACTTATCTAACCCAGCGTAAAAACAAAGTTTAACTCTTCCACCTTAAAACTTCCACTTCAAAACTTAGTTTTCTTTTGTTTCACTTGACAAGGTGGAGGAATCAGTCTGTTCCAGCTAGTTAGCCATTAGCCATTCCTAGTAGCACCCAATGGAAACAACGTAGTGTGCTGTAATTTGCATATAAAAACACTGTAACTACATGCCCAGAGATAGAAGTTGGGCCATACTGTGTGTAAGACAAACTAGAAAATACAACAGAAAAAACAGAAGTACTACTAATTAGTGTGTTTTACACCACTGCTGATGCATGGAGCATGAGGGCAGCCATCTTCCTTTCTTAACTCATTCCAACTTAAGACCTGAAAAACATACTTGACAGCCAGAAGTACTTGTAGGACATGCCCCTAAATCTGACTTACCATGAGAATAGGAATGCACAATAAGCAGTGGGGTCTTCATTGCCCATGTCTCATATCTAACAAGTTTTCCAGGAGCCCCGACTCCTTGTTAGATGTGCTCCAGTTCAACATCATGTTAAGAGTTTGCACAGCTGAATTACTTAATTGCAGATGCTAACCCCACCTGATGCTATTTGGAGGCTTTAAGATGGTTTTCATCCACTTTCATCACTTGTTTTGTGTAAGTCCTGTGGATTGCCGGTGTAGCTCAGTTTAAAACCATAATAATGTGCAGGTACCAGCAAGTTGGACTTGTAAAGGCAAGTTGAAAGGATATATATTATTTTCCCCCAAACAAATACCTTAGTCTACTATTTGCTGAAATAAGGAAACACAAGACTTGGCAATGCCTTAAAATTGCTGATTCTCTAATCAACACTTTGCTAAATTCAGTGTGCCACCTCATAAAAAAATACAAGAATTAGAGCCAATAACAACTACGGCTGAAGGAAGGCTGAGAAGTGCCAAAGCAAACTATGTCACAACTCTCATTAATCTCTAATAACCCTGATTTAGTGTATTTTGTTGAGCAGTAACATTAAAAATCTTGTAAAAGCAAACACAAAGACATTTTAAATACAGTAATTCCATACAAAGTTTTACTAACACATCTGACCCTCGGCCTATACCAACCCTGACAACCCTAACAATAAGTATTTTGTTTTCACTTGCCTCTACTTCTTTCAACATTTTAGTCCCTTGTACATGCGCGCATGCACACAAATCTGTCACACATCCTATACATACATCAACATAATACAGTAAACCGCACAAAGGGTGCAGAGGCCGCTCACATCTGTCCATGCGGGAGTGAGGCAAAAAGTGCACGTTTGAGCATGCACTGTAATGTAATTAATCAGCTGTGAGTGTTGATTACTTAATCTGTCATTAGCTGACAGTGTGTACACGCCTGTGTGTTTGTGAGCCGGTGCGTATGTGCGGGAGAGAGGCAGCAGCATTTTTCACGGCCCCCTTGTACCAACAGCTGTGACCAGAGCCAAACAGGGCAGAGCGGAGATTGATGGTACTGGAGCAGAATCATCATTCATCAGGGATGTGATGTTTCAGGGATTTGGGATTTGTTTGGGATGGGCTGCCTCTCTTGATTTCCAGCGGAAGTTTATCACTTTCTTGGTTCATTTCCCATTGGTTTGATTGGTGATTTACACCTATCAGTGTTGAATCTTTAGTTAAACAATATTAAGCACATATTTATCAACTTCTTCCAAGTGGTACACACAGCTTCTTTCTTGAAAACAAGTTCTATCTTCCTTTTTTATTCATCTTCTATTATTGTCTTTCTTTTCAGTTTTTACAGAGCACTACAACAACAGTTATGGTAAAACAAGCCAGAAAACCCAACATGAGCAGTGTTGGTACAATTATCGATCATACAAATGGTTTATGTGTTAAAGACAAGTCCTTAGATTAAATTTATCAGTCTTTGAAATCTACAGTCAAATACTGTATGTACAAGTCTTGTAATATAAGGGAAAATGCAGTGCTTCACCTCAGTGGAAGCACTGGCAAGAAAAACTTATAGAACTGATATTTTAACTTGCTTGAAGAGAAAAGGCTGCACTGTCAGAAAAAACGAAGGTGCAACTGAGGCTGCAAGAAACTCATTAATCTTATAATAAACACACAACCAGAAGTTTGGATACTTCTTGTCCTCACATTAGACCCACATAGCCCCAGTTTCCGTGTGCTATTATTGGACTTGGCAGACACCAGATGCCCTTCCTGATGCAACCCCCCAATTTACACCAGCATGGGACCTAAAGAGTACTCTTAGTACCACTAAGAGTACACTGGTTTGTGCTCTCCTCATGGCTGGGTAGTCAACCTTCCTTTCCCCATTCTATTATGCTGCACACCAAGCTAAAAGGCAGAAAGTACCATTTTTATCTGGTCTTCGGTATGGCCCGGCTGAGGCGTGAACCCACAAGCTCCTGGCTGTGGGGTGAATGCTCTGCCGCTAGGCCAACACTGGTTGTATTTACATATTATGCATATGTGTTATTGTTGATTTTGGCTCCAATGCTCAAGTTGACGACCGCTGTTTAGCTAAAAGTTATGCTTCAGTCCCATCCATATTAGTAAACAGTATCCACCTCTCCCATTGGCTGATGCTTCAATTACTCCATTCTTGAATCAGACTTGTTAAAGATATGATAGGATAAGCCTTTATTAGTCCCACAATGGGGAAATTCCAGGATTGCAACAGCACAGGGATAGCAACACTCAAAGCAATAATTTAGAAGATAAGAAAATAAGAGCAGTGAATATACATATGTACACATAAATATATAAATATATATATATATAGTGCGGTGCGGTGCATTGTAGTTAGATGGACTAAACAGCATAAACAAGCTAACAAATCTCTTTGCATCACAAAATAAGTAGTTGTTTTGCATATATCATCACTACAAACTGGTAATTTATTTGGCATTCCAGTAGCAGCTTCCTCCTGTTTGCTGTACTCTAGGCTGGAGGAGACTAGTGTCTTTAGAAGAATATTAACAGAGGACCATATTAATATCACAAAATCAAAAATATATCTCTTTTTATTAGTGGTGTCAAAGTTATTGCATTAATGGCACGGCAACCCAATGCCCCATTTAATGGAGACAATTGTTTTTATTGCAATTATTCATTACTAGGAAGCTTGGGATCAGACCGCCAAGGTCTCTGCCTTCGACCGCCACCTGATCCACATAGTACCGGACCTCCATGGTTTCTTCTGCAGGTGGTGAGCCCACTGGAGGGCGGACCCATGCAACTCCTTCGGGCTGAGCCCAGCCGGGTCCCATGGGCAGAAACCCGGCCACCAGGCACTAACGACCGAGCCCCTCCCCCAAGCTTGGCTCCAGGGTGGGGGCCCCGGTAACCCCACTGCGGGTGGGGTACACTGAATCCTTGTTCTAGCATTCATCAATAGAGTCTGTTGGATCATTCTTAGTCTTGGGAGAGACTACAGTATGTCTCCCAGCTGGTCTGAGAACGTCTTGGTATCCTCTCTGAAGAGCTGGAGCAGGTGGCTGGGCAGAGGGAAGTCTTGGCTTCTCTGCTTGAGCTGCCGTCTCCACGACCCGGACCTCCAGAAAAGCGGTAGAAGATGGATGGATGGATGGATGGATATTCGTGACTAGTCGTGGCAGAACAAAAAAAAGCAGAGCTTCTGAAACACAGGAACTGTTTCCATCAGGTGGCCTATGGCGCAACTCAAAATAGAGACATAAAGCTCAATTCGTGGTGCAAACTCCACATTTTATTTAATTCTGGATGTTCATATGAGTTTGCTGGAGTGTCACTATCATAATATGTGGACATATAAAAGCCCCTTTTCCACTAATACCTACTCAGCCCGACTCGCCTCGGCTCTACTCGGCGTGATTGAAGGCGGCCTGTTATCCCATTAAGCTGTTGAAATGCTGACATTTTCACTGATAAATAATGTAAAAAAATGCTTAAAATCATAAAACACTCACCATCCTCCCCGTGAGCAGCCATCAGCTCGGAGACCTCCTGGTATACTTTTTCATTTTGGCTCGCTCTACCGCAGCAGGTCCGATGGGGCTGAAAAGTTCATAGTTGTCAAATTTGACCAAATGTAGCTTACTTTTCAAGCACAGGGATCCAAGCACTGCAACACCAAAGGAAGAACTGTGTGCACCGATGGGGAGACTGTTGAAAAATAACCACATTTGGTCAAATTTGACCACTATATGAACTTTTCAACCTATGAACTTTTCAGCCCTGGCGCCGGCGGAGCATTCCAAACTGAAATACCAGGAAGTCTCCAAGCTGATGGCTGTTCATGGGGAAGATGGTGAGTGTTTTGTGACGGTGTTGATTTGTGTGCAGTCATTTATTTCGTTGATTATCACAGACATAATAAAAGCTCACAGCCAAATTTACAAATGGCAGTTTTGAATCTTGTGAAAATGTCGCTCTCATCCACTGACGTTACCGCCCTGGCCAATCAGTGGCCTGCAATCGGTTGACGTCACATTTTCAGCTCGACTCAGCATGGTTGGAACCTCATTGAAGTAGGTCCCAAAAAAGTACCAAGTACTAATGGAAAACCCTACAAACTGAGTAGAGTTGAGGCGAGTAGAGCTGAGTAGGTACTAGTGGAAAAGGGGCTAAGAATGTATCAACGCACAGTACATCTCTCAAAAAGGGGTACTGTTTCCGGCTGGACAGTTTCTGGCACAACTTAAAACAGAGAAGCCTGGTTCACGATACGGACTCCTTATTTTGTTTAGTTCTTGTCATGGGCAAGGGGAGCGTGCCCCTCCCCTCCGGTCTCATCTCCTCCAGCTCATCATGGCACCTGAGGCAGAAGACACACCTGCGCCCGCTCATCAGCCAGCGTACTTGAGGTCTCCTCCGCACAGTCTACGCTGGCTCGTCTGGGTATACTGCCCATTTTTCGGACTAGCTTCAAATCGTTTGAAACGTTAACACGTCGTTAAAACTTTTTTCTCTCCTCTTCAGGTTGCTGCCACCGTGTAGGTGTGTCACCGGGACTGCTCACGCTCTCCTGCTCCACCTCACTACTCATCAGTGACTTCATTCCCCCAGTCAGGCACCATCAGGTCCACTACTCCCCCCTACCCTACTGGTTCGTCTATTCCCTGCTGGGTCCTGCCGGTCATCCCTGGATTTCCCAGGTAAGTGGTAATTTGGCTCGTCCATTTTCCCCTTACTCCACTCCTCAGCTCACAGCTCTCGTCTTCTCTCCACAGGTCCTTTCCTCTGGCGAGTGACTGTTTCTGTAGCTGTGCGCTGCTGTGTTTTGCTATTAATAAATTGTCAAACGTGCCCCTCTGTGTGGTTCATCCTGTGTTGGGCATTGTGCACATGAGCTGTCAAAGAGCTTAACACGCCATGACAGTTCTCTGTGTTTGGGTCGGTTTGTTGGAGTATCGCTGCCATACTATGTGTACATATAGACTGCGTCAGTGCACAATGGTCAACCTGAATGCTGGAGAGAAGAGGCCCATGGGGAACAGAGTGCGGCTAATGATGAGGGCTAACAGTTAAGCTAGAGGCTAACAGGTAAGATAGCAACTGGTCAGTTGCAGTATTTATGCAGTACTTTTTAGGGAATATTCTGGATAGCTGCCATTTTTGACAGTTTAAAAGCTTCCAATAAACATGAAATTGCAGAAAGCAAGCACATTTGTCCACTCCCATGCTAACAGAGAAGTATGAAAAAATTGAAAAATTACAAGTTTAAGGTACATTACAAACTGAAAGTGTTTGTATTTAATCGTGAATAAACATAAAATTTTGTAGATTAATCGCAATTCATTCATTCATTCATCTTCTTCCGCTTAATCCTTTTCGGGTCGCGGGGGGGCTGGAGCCTATCCCAGCATCTTTGGGCGAGAGGCAGGGTACACCCGTTTAAAATCATTTGACACCACTTCTTTTTATGTTGGTTTTTTGGGGGGTTTATTCACATTGTTGCTACTAGTGCATACCTGTGCATGCCTGTGCACGGCCGTAGAAACCAAGTATAAGCAAGTATTTCTGCATGCCTGTAGAAAGCAGGTGTAAGCAAGCACGTCAGCACTCGTTCAGTGATGCCTGCCTTTGCTCTTTGGTGGTGTCATAGCGAGCCCTATGATCTTTGATGATGTCATAGAGAGTTTCATGATGCCTGCATTTGATCTTTGCTGATGTCATAGCGAGTCCTATGACCTTTGCTGATGTCATAGAGAGTCCAATGACCATGAGTGATGCCTGCATTTGATCTTTGATCAAATCAAAAATCAAATCAAATCAAATCAGCCTTTATTGTCATATTGCTGTACATACAACTGTAGTGCAGGCAAGATGAAATTGCGTTTCTCTCGGCATCCATATAAGTAAAAAGAACATAATTTAAGACACACTCACACACACCCTCACCCCCCACCCCAACACAGCCATTCACACATCCCTGAGACATACTTGAAAACTAACTAGAACTATAATATACAAATAATATACATAATGTCCATAGGTGCAGTAGCATGTATGAGAGATTCCGGACCAACTGTTCAGCATCCTAACAGCTTGTGGAAGGAAGCTGTTAATCAGTCTGGTGGTTCTGCCTCTGATGCTCCGGAATGGTTCTGCCTCTGATGCTCCGGAATGGTTCTGCCTCTGATGCTCCAGAATTGTTTGCCAGATGGCAGAAGTTCAAAGTGTTTACGCAGAGGGTGAGAGTGGCCCTTGACAATGTTCAGTGCCCTGCTCCTACAACGGTTCTGAAAAAGTTCTTGGACAGGGGGAGGGAAACTCCCAATTACCCTCTTAGCTCCCTTAACCATCCTCTGCAGGGCTTTTTTGTCTGACATACTGCAGCTGGAGTACCATGTTGCAATGCAGTTCGTCAGAACACTCTCCACCACACCTCTGTAGAAGGTCCTGAGGATGCAGATGGGGAGAGAGGAGAGAGGCCTGTTTGAGTTTCCTCAAGAAGTGCAGTCTCTGCTGGGCCCGCTTCCTGATCCCCAAGGAATTCTTGCTCCAGGTCAAGTCCTGCGAGATCTGCATTCCGAGGAACTTGATGTTCTCCACTCTCTCCACCAAATGGCTGCCGATGCTGAGAGGGACGTGTTCAGGCTGTGACCGCCGGAAGTCGATAATCATCTCCTTCGTTTTGTCCATGTTGAGTACCAGATTGTTCTCCCTGCACCAGCCCTCCAGGTCTCCAACTTCTTCCCTGTACATTGATTCCTCATCCCTCTGAATAAGTCCCACCACTGCGGTGTTGTCTGCAAACTTAATAATCTGGTTCCCCTCGTGTCTGGATACACAGTCATGTGTTAGAAGTGTGAACAACAGTGGACTGAGTACGCAGCCTTGAAGGGATCTGGTGCTCAGCGTGATAGAGAGTTGGAGATGTTATTTCCAACACGGACAGATGGACTTTGATGTCACAGCAAGTCCTATGATCGTGAGTGATGCCTGCCTTTGTTACCCAGGAACATCATAGGAAATTTCACACATAAGGAGTCGTTATACATAGGAACACCATGCAGACAACATAGGAACATCACAGGCGGTTCTATGATCTTTGGCCGCGACACACTGACACAGTGACAGAGATTTCTTGAATTTATAGAGTGATGATGATGATCTTAAAACAATTCTGATTAGGTGCATTGACGAAAAAATGATAGGTTTCAGAAACTTTCACTGAAGTAGCCTTT
The DNA here is from genome assembly GCA_020510985.1 of Pholidichthys leucotaenia. Taxonomy (NCBI): domain Eukaryota; kingdom Metazoa; phylum Chordata; class Actinopteri; order Cichliformes; family Pholidichthyidae; genus Pholidichthys; species Pholidichthys leucotaenia. The sequence continues at coordinate 298,042,072 of CM035842.1, forward strand.
TAGACCCCAAATGTGGCACACATAATGCAACAAGGTAGAAAGGAAGGATTGGAAATTTCAAAGCCATCAGGAGGCAAATAAATCTGTAGAATGTCATATTTTGTAAGAACAAATATTCCTTTGTTTATTTGCAAGTAGTAGTCCTCTGACACCCATTTGCATATATCTGCATTGTTGGTATTAACAAGAACTAACTTTATTGAGCAAAAAATTTGGAAAAAAAAAATCAGCTAAAGCTTGTGCTACCTGTACAAAACCTGTTTATAAACTGCAGTCTATGGAAAGCTAAATCACACGTCAATCATTTCGTTTCTTGATCTGTCTCACTCCTCATCTGACAGGAGGAAATGTTGCACTGTCGCTACGTGCCACTGATCCATTTTTTCAGCAAAAACCATCAAATTCATTTAGACTCGAATGCACACATACACACACTCTAATGAGGGATTAGCTAATGAATTCTCTCAGCAGATTAATTACATTATACAGACTCCATTCCCAAACAGCTGAAGAAATGAGCCAGTACTTTCCAAGAGATGGATTTTTCAAAAGATCTATCACTAAATTGAAACCCGTGGAAACAGATTGGCTCTGAGCAAAGGGATGTCTCATTTGAGGGGGGAGACATTAAGACGGATGTGACGGACTGCAGACTTTTAACAAGGAAATAAATAAAAACTCCCTTTGATTTGGCGCCACTTTGCATGGCGTGAGTACAATGGGAAGGCATTTCCACATGAATCGAAAAGAGAGGCAAACATTTCAGAAGCTCGTCTTTGTGCCACTGTACTCCGGAGGGCTTAAAAGCTGCGGCCTCCCTCTTTCTCTGCAAGTGACAGCAAAACACATGAGTTGACACACAAATTTTGGAGCGCGCATACCCAATGTTTCACACACACACACACGCACACCCTCCCGCCGCTTTCACAGTCTCTTGAGCGGAGTTGATGCCCACGGCCCAAATCCAATGGTTTCCCATTCCCCCTCCTCCTCCCTGCTTTCTCACCATCACTCCCTTTTCTCCCGCCATCCTCCATTAAAACACTCACAATTTTATTTCATCTTCTAAATGGGCCGGAAAAGTAATTATAATTAAACCAACTTGGTTCTAATGTTCAAAATACTAAAATAATTTACAATTATAATTAAACCGGCTCAGATGTTGTGTTCAGCGGCACTGGCAGCCTTCTAATTCATCTGGAGACACTGATGGAAAACAATTATTTCACTTCATTAAGATTAAAGACGCCCCGAATCTGTGTCACAACTCGATCAGAGGGGGAGACAGATTTAGAAAGTTGTCAAATTTACATAAACTCAGTCAGTGACTTTGTAAAGACAGAAAGGCAAACGTTTGCTGCGATTTACTACGCTGACTTTGTAAGTGATTAGCCAAAAACAAAACTGCGCATAATGATAAGAAGAGGCAAGCACAATTACATAGATGCTTTAAATCAGAGTTTAACTGTCTAATTGGGAGTTTAGACAAGATTAAAAACTGAAATGAGATAAATTTGAAGAAAGTACATCTTAGTATAGGAAAATTACTTTTTTGAATTAACAGTGGGAGGCTTTGAATCAGGGCTCACATCTCCTTTATAAATGACTTGATCAAATAATTACCATTTTAGTGATTTGCACACAGTTGCTGTCAGCCTTGTGTATAATGCACATGCTTATTTTCACTAAAATGAATCAACAACTTCACCTCTATTTAGATGACTGAACTTAAGTGAAATACTTTGCTTTTAATCATGTACGAGAACTTCTTATTCTCCAACACAGCCAACCGCAACTTCTCTTTCACAGCAATTCTCCACACTAATGATAATCCCCATCCCACGCTCTGTAAATCAGCATCCAGCCACTAGTATTTACTTGCAAATTAACAGCACTCAAATTCCCAAAGTGGCCTCAAAGAGATTCCTCACATTTGTTACCCATAGGACCAAATTGGCACAGGGAAAGGGGGGGGAAGGGGGTATAAACAGGGAGTTTGGGGTGGGGAAGGGGGTGGGGGGGGCAATAAAACATTCACAGATGAAGTTCCAATTAATGCTCAGTAGTTTCAGAGCAAATCATTAACAAGTTAATGAGAATCCTGGAGCGGAAAATGTTTCTTTAATAAATTCCTGGTTATTTCCTTCACTCAAGTGGAACATGGTTCGCCCTTTCGTGCAACTTTTATGTTGTTTTTTTTTAGGATAAGATCTGGGAGGTCACTTTTCAAACGGCTGCCTCTCTCTGTTGAGTTTGGAGGCGAACAGGAGCAGAAGGCGGAAACGAAGCGCACCGCCGCCGCAGCCACCGCAGGTCCGGAGCGCATCCAGGAGCGCGGACAACCAAAGCTGCAGGAAACACTGGCTTTTTCAATCAGTTTTGTCCGATCCGATGTGATCCGCTCCAAAACATCTCGGCAACTTTTCTTCCGAGTTCGTTGCGGGGCTTTTGCGAAATGCATGCCCCCCACCCCCCACCACCCCACCCCGGAGCGCAGCGCTGTTGCAGCGCTCCCGTTTCTGCAGAACAGTGGGCGCAAAGCCTCTTCTTATGAGATGTGTAAATGCGGGTTTCGTGGGATGAGCTGGAGTCTGACAGAAAATGAGTCTGATCTCGCAGCGGCTTTAAATCACAGTCGCGCAAAAGTGCAGCGCGTATCTGCAGATTAATCGCGCGCAACATCGCAAATATTCGCACACATCACAGCTTTCCACCCCTAATACTGACACCCAGGAAAAGTAACTAATTCCACCTGCAAGTCAAATGCAGTGAAGGACAACATTCCCTTCATCTGGAGTTGATCGGTGGGCATTCCACGTTTCCAGCCATTAGGTTTTACTGCACGCAGCGAGATGAAAGTTGCAAAGTGGGGACGGGTCGTTCGGTTTGCAAAGAGCGAGAAGTCCGAGGCGCCTGCTATAAAAGAGCTGCATTTATTTAGAGAGGACCACTTATATAGCATGCTCCTATTTTAAATGCATTAATAAACAAAGGCAAACTTGAGTTTAAAGTGCATTAGGTGTCACTATAATCAGTTTGGTGACGTTATACACATACGCCACTGTCTGTCATATAGATACAATACGTGTCTAAATAACCATTAGTTACTACACTACAGAGTCTGTGCATGCTGCAACTTTTCCCGTCTTTGCATGAGCTGCTGTGCCGGACTGCACTGCTGCACCGACCGCGATGTCTCCGCTCTGCCACGCCAGCTCTGCCCTGCTTAAAATACACTTAGGAACAGGCAACATACCGCAAACGCTATAAATCGTTGCTACAACCGCGGAATGCGTTGAAAACTCGGATCATTCAGTGGCGCGGTATCCCGCTGGATTAATGATCAGAAGTAAAAGACCCGCAAAAACAAAGCTCACAACTTCAGTTTGCACCTCCTTTGAGATACAAGACTCCACCGTGCACGATTTAGGTGTTACTCTTTTAATTCAAGTCAGCGCAGGCCAGCCATCCCAACAAACAGCCCAAATTCAAACTACAGATCATGTTCCACAGGGTCGACTGGGAAATTTCCTTTAAAAAAAAATGTTGGCTCTCATACCTGAAAAAAAAAACAACCCAGAGAGAGAAAACAGGCAGGCTAACACATGTGAACACGGAGACCAACTTTTCTGCAACACCTGAACACACCTGCCCGGAATTCATGCGCCACAACCGACGACTGTGAAGCAAAAACTTCCGATTTCGCGACACAGCAGCCTGTTAAAACTCCTCTCATTCCTCTTACCTGCTGGTATCTGTCCCGAGACGATCCCAACTCTGGAAAAGAGAAGCAGGAGTCCCGGGAATACGGAGAAAAGTGTATCCATGCTTTTTAAAACCGTGTCCGTGCCACAGTCACAAAGAGCGTCCACCGCGCACGGAAAGTTTCTCCTTCCCCCGGCTTCTGTTTTCTTGATGTTTCTCTCTGTCTGGTCGCTGTTATTCCTCCTGTTGTGGCGAATTCAGCGGCCCCATTCTCTTCTTTCCCCCCGGTTTCTTCTCCAGTCGCTTCCTACCGGCTCCGGTTGAGTCTACACTTTGTTTCACGCGGAGCGGAATGAAGAGAGAGAGGAGCACGAGCAGCGGAGACTGTGCGTGACGTCACACGACTGGAGCTCATTTAAAAGAAAAAAAACAGAAACGGTGAGGGCATAGCTTTGTGACGTTTTCCTCATGGCTTTGTGACGTTTTCCTCATTGCTTTGTGACGTTTTCCTCATGGCTTTGTGACCTTCTTCTTCTTCTTCTTCTTCTTTAATCTCGTATCTGTGTCCCATCTGATTCTTCTTCTTTTAGACTTGATTGGCAGTTGGTCCACCAGCCCATGGTGTCTGTGAACTCAAAGGTCCCCCACTTAAGTCCTCAACTGCTTCCCAATGTAGCCCCCTGAAAGGTGAAATTCAGAAGAATTTTATGAACACAAAGATTTAAAAAAATAATAATACATCAACAAAGCGTTTACAAACTTGCACAATGTAAGTCAATGTTCTTCAAAAAATTAGAATATTGATGAAAAAATTTTTGTAATTTTTTACACGTCATAAATAATATATTTACGTTCCAAAAGATTTTTGATTTTAAAAAAAAAAGTGTTCTGTGAGTTTTTTCTGATCCAATTACAATTAACTTTTGGATGTCACGGGCTATTGCGTTTCCGTAGTACCAGGAGTTGCTATAAAGTGATTAGTAAGCCACCATGTCTGCTTCTGGACCGGTAAGCTAAGCTAAGCTAACTAGTGTTTGCATAGGTTTCTGTAAGACTGGAAGCTTTCTGAATGACTGTGTGATGATATCAACTGATGTTTGGCGATGGGATAGATCACAGTAATTGCTCGCTCTGTTTCCGGGAAAAGAAGTAGACAGTCTGCTAATGAGGAAAAAGGATTGGCATATGAGTGAAGTTGGTGTTAAAACAAGCATTTACCTAATTGGCATCAAAAACTGGGGATTCTAAATTGTCCTTAGGTATGACTGTGAGAGTGAATGATTGTCTGTCTCTCTGTGTCGGCCCTGCGATGGACTGGCGATCTGTCCAGGGTGTACCCTGCCTCTCACCCAAAGATGCTGGGATAGGCTCCAGCCCCCCACAACCCAAAAAGGATTAAGCGGAAGAAGATGAATGAATGAATGAATAATTACCATAACTTCTTACAGCTCTATACTGACTGTTCAAAGAACAAAGAGGGCTCTGTTGGAGTTGGAGTATACATTCCAGAGTTTAAAGTGACCATCTCAAAAAGACTCTCCAACAATCAACAATACATCCATGTTTACAGCAGAGATGGTTGCAATAATTATTGGTTTGCAGTGGGTGGAGAAGGTCACACCGGACCGGGTGGTGGTGTGCACAGATTCACTTGCAGCTTTAAAAACCATACAGACACTAAAATCTACAAGGGACTGACATAATTTCTGGACCCAGGGGACAGAAGACAGACTCAAGAAGATACAGCTATCCTTTTATTACCCAATGTGTTGTGTGTGAGTGCGTATATGCTTTGTGGTGTGTGGAGTGCTGGTGTCATGCTGGAGCTGAGCAGGTCTCCGTGTTGCCTGGCAACCCTAGGGACACAAAGCAGAAGTGTTAGCGCTGCACTGGAGAAGAGAGGGCGTAATAAAGACTGCCGCTTACTTTACAGGTGGCGATGCTGCGCTTCTGTTTGCCTTGTGGGTGACTGCCAGGGAGAGAGGGTCCAGCTCTGTGTCGAGGAGCGGGGGAGAGACTCTGATGCCGGGGAGGAACTGCGCCGCCGCCGGGGAGAGAGGATCCGCCGCCTGGGGGGTCCACCTGTGCACAGGGGAAAGGAACTCGACAAGGTGAGTGCTGAGAAAGCTTACGTACTTCGACGTGTTGCGCTTGGTCAGATGAGAAGCCAAGTTGTGGCTGGTGACGAGAGACATGCCTCCGTAGGTTTGACAGACGGCTCCGTGCTGAGTCGCTGGCAGGCCTGGCTCTTAAAGCCCGCTGATGACTGGTGACAGGTGTGCACGCAGCTGAAACTGATGATGGCCCTGCGGGCGCCATGACAGTACTCCCCCCTCTAGAGGTGCCTCCTGGTACCTGTCCTATCTTACCTGGGTGCGTCCGGTGAAAGTCACGGATGAGCTGTTTATCGAGGATCAGAGACGGACGCTCCCAGGATCTATGCTCGGGGCTGAATCCCTCTCAGTCCACCAAGTACTGTAGGCCACGACCCCGCCGACGGACATCCAAGTTGGTGGTGTCCCCATGCTGGGTGGCCATTGATCATCCTCGGGGGGGGGGGCGCGGGGGGGCGGGCAGAGGGGGTCGGTAATGACGGGCTTCACCTGAGAAACATGGAAGGTGGGACAGATGCGAAAGGAGGGGGGGAGAGCCAGGCGAACAGCCACTGGGTTGATTACACGAACGATGGGGAAAGGCCCAATGAAACGCTTGGGACAGCTTGCGTTTCTCTGCCTTCAAATTAATATTGCGAGTTGAGAGCCATACCTGCTGACCCACCTTGTACTCGGGGGCCGGTCTCCTGCGGCGATTGGCCATCCTGATGTTGCGTTCCGTGGTCTGGAGGAGAACTCTGCGGGTGGTGGTCCAGAGCCGGCGGCAGCGCCTGACATGGGCATGGACAGAAGGCACCGCCGCCTCCTTCTCCTCCTCTGGAAACAGTGGAGGATCGTACCCCAAAGATGCCCTGAAGGGGGACATCCCAATCGCTGAGGAAACCGTGGAATTGTGGGCGTACTCAATCCACGGCAGGTGACTGCTCCATGAAGAGGGGCTGGAGGCAGTAACGGAGTGCAAGGCAGCCTCCAGTTCCTGATTCGCTCGCTCACACTGCCCATTGCTCTGAGGGTGGTATCCGGATGACAGGCGCACCATTGATCCTAACGCCTGGCAGAACACCCTCCAAACCTGCGACACAAACTGGGGACCCTGATCCGAGACGATGTCCGTGGGGATCCCATGGAGGCGAACGACATGCTGAACCAGCAGGTCTGCCGTCTCCCACGCCGTCGGCAACCCCTGGAGGGGGACGAAGTGGGCCGCCTTGGAGAAGCGATCGACGATGGTCAGGATCGTTGTGAATTGATTTGATGGTGGGAGGCCTGTCACGAAGTCCAGAGCAACGTGCGACCAGGGGCGACTAGGAACTGGCAGAGGGTGAAGCAATCCGGCCGGAGGCGAGGAGGAAGACTTCCCGGTGGCGCACTGAGCGCAGGCCCGGATGTAATTATTGACGTCCTTCCGCAGCCCCGGCCACCAAAACGCCCTCTGGAGGAGCACAATTGTGCGGGACACCCCAGGGTGGCATGCCAACTTCGAGGCATGAGCCCATTGAACGACCTCACCCCGGACCGGCATGGGAATGAACAACCGCACCGGGGGCTGCCTCCTGGATTGGGCTCAGCCTCCTGTGCCTTCACCACCTTCTCCCAGATGTCCTACAAGAGGGCGCCCACGATGCAGGATGGGGGAAGGATAGTCTGATCCTGGTCCACAGATACCTCCGCTGAGAACTGCCTGGAGAGGGCGTCCGGTTTACCATTCTTGGACCCGGGGCGGTAGGTGATGGTGAAGTCGAACCGACCAAAAAAGAGGGACCAGCGGGCCTGACGAGAATTCAACCGCTTGGCCGTCCTCAGATATTCCAAGTTCTTGTGGTCGGTCCAAACTACAAAAGGCTGGGCAGCACCCTCCAGCCAGTGACGCCACTCCTCCAATGCGAGCATCACTGTCAGCAGCTCCCTATCGCCGATGCTGTAATTTCTTTCCGCTGGCGACAGGCGGTGCGAGAAGAAGGCGCAGGGACAGATCACCCCGTCTACTGGAGAACACTGAGAGAGTACTGCCCCCACCCCAGAGTCTGATGCGTCTACCTCAACCAGGCACTGGAGAGCTGGATCCACCTGCGTCAGGACGCAGGACGACGAAAACTCCCTTTTGAGTGCGTCGAATGGGAAAGGGAGTTCGAAAGGGAGTTCCGCGCTGTAAAAGTGAACAAAAGTCAGGGCCCTGATAATATATGTGGGCGCTTGGTAAAGTCCTGTGCACATGAACTGAGTCCTATATTTCATTACATTTTCAATAAGTCGTTACAGACACAACATGTGCCTAAGATCTGGAAAGATGCCGTGGTTGTTCCCGTTCCAAAATCCAGCTGTCCTAAAACGGTAAATGACTTTAGACCAGTTGCTTTGACTTCAATTTTAATGAAAATTTTTGAAAAACTGGTCAGATGTGAGGTCCTAAGGCAGACTGAACATGCATTGGATCCTCTGCAGTTTGCCTATAGGCCTCACAGAGGAGTGGAGGATGCCACTGTCACTCTGTTTGACATGCTTTTTAAACATCTGGATTTTAATGGGACACACGCCAGGCTTTTATTTGTGGACTTTTCTTCTGCCTTTAATACAATCCAACCTCATATTTTAGTTGAAAGGCTCCTGCAACAATTTGATTTAAGCAATAATCTGGTGGGTTGGATTCTGGATTTCTTAACCAACAGGACGCAGAGAGTAAGGGTCAATGGCACATTGTCTGACCTAAAGTGCTCTTCTACTGGCTCCCCTCAGGGGTGTGTGTTGTCACCACTACTCTTCATCCTGTACACAAACGTGTGTCGGAGTAGACATGACAACAGACACATTATAAAGTATGCTGATGACTCAGTCATTGTCAGTCTCCTCCAGGATGGTGAGAGTGGCCACGGCCCAGTAGTTGATGACTTTGTTCACTGGTGTGAGGATTCCTACCTGCAGCTGAATACAACAAAAACGAAAGATATGATTATTGACTTTAGGAGGAAAACTCCCAGGCACAAAGTCACCATACTAAAAGGCCAGACCACCGAATGTGTACAATCGTACAAATATCTTGGGACGATTATTGATAGTGGATTGAACTTTGAGGTGAACTGTGAAAGGGTGTGCAAAAAGGGTCAGCAAAATTTGCATTGTTTGAGGAAGCTTGCACGCTTCCAAATTGACCGACCCATAATGACTATGTTTTATCGGGCTTTTATTGAATCTGTTTTATCCTTTTCTTTAATGTCATGGTTTGGTCAGATAAAACTGAAACAGAGGAAATCCTTGGATCAGGTAGTCAGATGGTCCAGTCGTTTGCTTGGTGAGTCACAGCTGAGCCTGGCATCCCTGTACGCCAAACAAGTACAGAGGATGGCCGACTCGATTTTAAATGATGACTCCCACCCTTTGCACTGCAACTTTCAGCTTCTTCCCTCCAGACGGAGGTTTGCTGTCCCAAAAAGTAGAACCCAGCGCTACAAAAACAGCTTTGTCCCTGCTGCTGTCAAAGAGTTGAACAAGCTATAAAATTATATTGTACATATTCTATATTTACCTATTTTGTAAGATGTGTGCCTGTGTTTGTGTCTATGTTGAATGTAATTAGTGGCTTGTAAATATGGATGTCACCAACTGCAAAACAAATCTACCTACGGGTACAAATAAAGTAACCTGAACCTGAACCTGAACCTGAACGCAGCCGCGGCCTCCTCCGTCAAGTGGAAAGGGATCTTCGGGGACGTGAGACAGGTCAGCGGGTGAGCCACCATACTATATTTAGGCACGAAGCGGCGGTAAAAATTGGCAAACCCCAAGAACTGCTGCAGTTGCTTCCTGGACGGGGGGGGGGGGGGGCAATCCACCACTGCCTTAACTTTGGCCGGGTTGGGGAGAACCTGGTTATGCGAGATCACAAAGCCGAGGAAGGACGTCTGCTGAACGTGAAACTCACACTTCTCGACCTCCACGTACAATTGGTTCTCCAGGAGTTGCTGGAGGACCCGCCTCACGTGCACCTGGTGCTCCTCAAATGAACAGGAGAAGATGAGGATGTCGTCGAGATAGACAAAGACGAAAGCACCCAGAAAGTCCCGGAAGACATTATTAATCAAGCGCTGGAAGACGGCCGGAGCGTTGGTCAGCCCAAACGGCATCACCAGGTACTCAAAGTGGCCACTTGGGGTCCGGAAGCCCGTCTTCCACTCATCTCCCTCCTTGATCTGCACGAGATGGTACACGTTGTGGAGATCCAATTTAGTATACCACGAGGCCCCCTGGAGAGAATCAAAGGCCGAGTCCATGAGAGGCAAGGTATACTTGTCCTTCACCATAATGTCGTTTAGACCCCTAAAGTCAATGCATGGTCGCAGGGAGCCATCCTTCTTTCCCACGAAGAAGAATCCCGCCCCCACCGCTGAAGAAGACGGGCGGATGATCCCAGAGCTGAGCGACTCCTTGATATACGTGTCCATCGCCTCCCGCTCCGGAGCAGACAGGCTGTATAAACGGCTTGACGGAAGCGAGGCGCCAGCCCGGAGATTAATAGCGCAGTCATAAGGGCGGTGGGGGGGAAGGGACAGCGCCCTCGATTTACTGAAGACCACCCCCAGGTCGTGATACTCCACTGGTACCTTGGACAGATCCGGGGGAGGAGACACAGGTGGGGCCACAGACACAGACAGAGCACATGCCGCGGACTGCAGGCACGCGCTGAGGCAGAATGAACTCCATGAAGCGATGCTCCCTGTCTGCCAGTCGAATGAGGGATTGTGCAGTCGCAGCCAAGGGTAACCCAGGATGACCGGGGAAGTGGAGGAGGGCAGCACCAGAAAACGCAGATCCTCCCGGTGGTTCCCAGAAACAATCACCGACACCGGGGTAGTCTGCTGAGAGATGGTTGTTAATGGGGCTTTAGATAGGGCAATTAGCTTGAGCGGTTGCTGAAGAGTTTGACATGGGAGCCCCAACTGGGTTGCCAGGTCTCCTGATATAAAACTCTGCTCAGCCCCCGAGTCAATCAGTGCGTGAGTGGAGTGTTCAGTATGTTTGTAAATGAGTCGGATGGGCATGAGGCAGCAGGTGAGGGGTTTTGACTGGGACGTGTCCGTGAGTCCCCCTACTGTGACCCACGGACCACCTCTTTTAACCGACTCGTACAATCAGCCAACTCATGTGAACCACTACCACAATAATCGCACAGCCCTAGCTCCCTACGGCGCTGTCTCTCGGCAGACGGAATCTTAGAGCGCCCGATTACCATATCCTCCTGCCCCGGAAGTTCCTCCGAGGAGGGCAGGGCCAACTGAGATGACTGCGAGGAACGAAAAAACTGCGCGCTCGAGCGGCTGGCAGCTCGGCTGCTCATTCCCTCAGCTTATCTAAGCTAATGGTGAGTGATTTTAGCTCGTTCAATCGTTCTGGCTTATCTCGCGTAGCTAGCTCATCCCTTAGCCCAGGGCTTAGACTACGGATAAATATGCTACACAATGAAGCGTCCTCCCACCCGACCTCAGCGGCTACCACCCGGAAATCGACCGCATAGTCCGCAGCCGACCTACCGCCCTGCCGAAGGTTTAACAACCGGGTAGTAAGCATGGTATCCCGGTCGGTGTGGTCAAACACTTCAAGAAATTCAGCCAGAAACTGTTGGTAAGTTAAATTGGCATAGCTGGGCTTAGCTAGCTGGGCTTAGCTAGTGCCCTACCTTCTAGCAGGTTAGCAATGTAGCCTATCTTACTGTGGTCCATAGGGAAATCCCCCGGCACCCGTTGGAAAACTGTCTCGCATTGCAAGATAAACCCCCGGGCCTCCCCGAACTTCCCTCTGAAGCGAGCGGGTATGGGCACCGGTGTGAGACGGGTCAAGGGAGTCTGGCTAACCTGGCTAGGTGGGGAGCTAGCGGGGCCCGGTGGGGCCCCGGAAACCGGTGGGAACGCCCACTGTCCTTCCAGACGATCCAACCGGCTGTTAATTTGAGTTAATTGGGTCAGGATAACATTCTGTTGGTAAATCGATTGCTCAACTCGAGCATCTAGGGTGTTTAAACGGCGTGCTAGCACGCTGTCCGCTGGGTCGCTCTGATGGAGCCGTACTGACATAATTTCTGGACCCAGGGGACAGAAGACAGACTCGAGAAGATACAGTTATCCTTTTATTACCCAATGTGTTGTGTGTGAGTGCGTGTATGCTTTGTGGTGTGTGGAGTGCTGGTGTCGTGCTGGAGCTGAGCAGGTCTCCATGCTGCCTGGCAACCCTAGGGAGGCAAAGCAGAAGTGTTAGCGCTGCACTGGAGAAGAGAGGGCGTAATAAAGACTGCCGCTTACTTTACAGGTGGCGATGCTGCGCTTCTGTTTGCCTTGTGGGTGACTGCCAGGGAGAGAGGGTCCAGCTCTGTGTCGAGGAGCGGGGGAGAGACTCTGATGCCGGGGAGGAACTGCGCCGCCGCTGGGGAGAGAGGATCCGCCGCCTGGGGGGGTCCACCTGTGTACAGGGGAAAGGAACTCGACAAGGTGAGTGCTGAGAAAGCTTACGTACTTCGACGTGTTGCGCTTGGTCAGACGAGAAGCCAAGTTGTGGCTGACGATGAGAGACGTGCCTCCGTAGGTTTGACAGACAGCTGTCAAACCTACGCTGGCAGGCCTGGCTCTTAAAGCCCGCTGATGACTGGCGACAGGTGTGCATGCAGCTGAAACTGGTGATGGCCCTGCGGGCGCCATAACCGGGAAGACTTGGTGATTGAGCTATATCACAGTTTATTTAGGGTACACAGGGGTGGTGAAGTTCAGTTTTGTTGGGTTCCTGCACATGAAGGGTTGAAAGGGAATGACTGTGCAGACAAATTAGCAAAAAGTGCACTTGGGAAAGAAATAACTATACCATTGTCTCTTGGAAAAGGTGAAGGGAAAGCAGTAATCAAGAAAAAAGGAACTGAGCTATGGCAACAAAGATGGGATGAAGATCATAAAGGTACATTGTATTACAAAATACAAAAGTCTATTGGACTAAAGAATTATAAAAACAAACAGGAGGGAAGACATTATTATGGCAAGACTCAGACTGGATCATAAAGGTTTAAATGGCACTTTATTCACCATGGGGAAAAGCGAACGTGACAAATGTAGAGAACGTGGAGTAAAAGAAAATGTCGAGCACATCTTATTACACTGTCACAAGTATGGAAATGAAAGAGAGAGAATGAAAAATGAAGTTTGAGAGGCTGGTAGGGAATGGGATTTAACTGGCATTCTGGGAACAGATGGAGATGGAGAGGCACTAAGAATCACAAGAAGGGCTCTTCTCTCTTTTTTAAATAACAGGATTAAGTCATAGAATTTAGGGGTCAGGCTCAGATGACAATGTTACACACTCTTGTACAGTAGGTGGCGGTATGCACTTTTCAGTTGTTTGCTATCTGCCAGTAACTGAGAGAAGAAGAAGAAGAAGAAGAAGAAGAAGAAGAATCCTTCCAAAACAGTAATTTTTCCACTCTAGTGTAGCTACAGTTAGCATTAGCTTCCGATACCGTGAAGGAAGGAACTCCCATTTTTCTCTAACGAACATTGAGTTTTTAAAAATACATTAGTTTTACCTTGTGTTCAGTGATCTCCCACACACCCATGGCCATTTATCTAAATAAGTACTTTTTGCCCGTAATTTTAATGTTGTCTAATTTTGCCCCAATCAAAATTTGATAGTTAGCATTACCGTATGATACGTATGTCGAACAATGGATCTGTTGTTTACGTGATCAAATGTTTTTGACATTTAGAAAATAAATTCCTTTTACATTGTGTTAGATGATCTTACCCAAGTGTATCCCCATTTACTGAAAGAAGCACTCTTTGCCCAAAATGTCGCTGTATCAATGTATGTAACTGTATATAGCCTGGACAGACTGCTGCCGTTACTGTTTGTTCTTGTTTTTTTTTAATCCAGCCTAATTCCTTTCTTTTTATAAAATGCACACCAATGTAGAGAGAGAGAGAAGCGCCATTTCAATTGCCCTGTATGTCCTGCACATATAGTAGTATTATTGACAATAAAATCTTTGAATCTTTAGCTAGTGATCTTGTAGGGGAACAGGTCAAGTGGACCCCTGACCATGTGAGCACCCCGTGTGGACCCCGGTGTCCAATCTATACATGTATAAGTACATTTTCAGAGCTTTTTAAAGCCTCATTCAGAACATTCTAGTCCCACATACCTATTCTGTGAAATTCATCTGGGGGCAGCCAGCGGTGACGAGCAGCAGTGGTGGAGAATAAAAGTCTTTAGAAAGCAGAAACGGAGCCAAAACCTTCTCCGGGTCAGCTTAGTTCTCGTCTTTTATCTATAATTTTTTAAACTTCTTGGTGTCTGTGAAAAGTATTCTCAACAGTTTTATAAAAATTCTTGTTCTCCTTCTTCATTTTTTATAAATCACAGGATTAAGCATGTACTTGTACATGTAGGATCCCGTGGTCCACTTAGGGTGCTCACTTGGTCAGGGGTCCACTTGACCTGTATCTATCGTTCAGTCTTTTTGGTTTGTTTTCAATGCTATCAGCCTAGCAGCCCAATGACATTGCGTTTTTTGGATTTACCGAGCCTACTACTTATGACAAATACAGTTGTAAATGACCTTAACTATTGTACATGTCTTTTGCTGGTAAAAGTATCAAACTATAAAAGGAAGAAATCTCTGTGCGTCTTGTCTGTCTGTCTGTCACGCTTCATAGGACATCATAGGACGGCCTATGATCTCTGCCTGAACATCATAGGACGTCCTATGAACTCAGGCATCATAGGACACATAGACAAATGTGTCTTTATGATGTCACACATAGACAAATGTCTTTATGATGTCACACAGACCATGTGTTATGATCTCTGCCTGATGTCCTATGAACTCAGGCATCATAGGACACATATCCAAATGCGTCTTTATGTCACACATAGACAAATGTCTTTATGATGTCACACAGACCATGTGTTATGATCTCTGCCAGATGTCCTATGAACTCAGGCATCATAGGACACATATCCAAATGCGTCTTTATGATGTCACACATAGACAAATGTCTTTATGATGTCACACAGACCATGTGTTATGATCTCTGCCTGATGTCCTATGAACTCAGGCATCATAGGACACATATCCAAATGCGTCTTTATGATGTCACACAGACAGATGTCTTTATGATGTCACACAGACCATGTGTTATGATCTCTGCCTGATGTCCTATGAACTCAGGCATCATAGGACACATAGACAAATGCGTCTTTATGATGTCACACATAGACAAATGTCTTTATGATGTCACACAGACCATGTGTTATGATCTCTGCCTGATGTCCTATGAACTCAGGCATCATAGGACACATATCCAAATGTGTCTTTATGATGTCACACATAGACAAATATGTCTTTATGATGTCACATAGACCATGTGTCTTTGAACTCAGGCATCATAGGACACATAGACAAATGATCTCTGCCTGAACATCATAGGACGTCCTATAGGACACATAGACAAATGTCTTTATGATGTCATAGACCATGTGTCTTATGATGTCATATGATCTCTGCCTGAACATCATAGGAAGCAGTACATCGCACCCGTTTGAGACAGGAGGACGGGGACACCCTTCACAAGCATAGTGTACGACAGACTTTAAAGCACGTTTCTAGGACATCATAGGACGGCCTGTGATCTCTGCCTCATCATCATAGCATATCCTATGAACTCAGGCGACGGCAAATGTGTAACCTTGATGAATGCCAGTCAAATGTGTAAAATGTGTAAAATGCCAAGCAAAGTGCTGATTTTCTCTGGGTGCTCCGGTTTCTTGGTTTCTACGGGCATGCACAGACCTTCCTGAACAGGGTCAAAAGCCACTTTTTCAGGATTGTGCCCATGAACTGGAATTACGACACACCTATCCCTCAACCAGTGGTCTGAACGAAGAAGAAGACCCACCAGATGGAGAGCAATAGAATGAGAACTGCTGCACATCAGAAAAACATTGCACCCGTCTGAGACAGGAGGGCACCCTTCACCAGCGTAGGGTACGACAGACTTTAAAGCACGTTTCTAGGACATCGTAGGATGGCCTATGATCTCTGCCTCATCATCATAACGCGTCCTATGAACTCAGGCATTATAGGATGACTCGGCATGCCTACATGATGGCAAATGTGTAACCTTGACGAATGCCAGTCTACACTACAAATGTGTAAAATGCCAAGCAAAGCGCTGATTTTCTCTGGGTGCTCTGGTTTCTTGGTTTCTACGGGCATGCACAGGCCTTCCTGAACAGGGTCGAAAGCCACTTTTTCAGGATCATGCCCATGAACTGGAATTACGACGCACCTATCCCTCAACCAGTGGTCTGAACGAAGAAGAAGAAGACCTACCAGATGGAGAGCAATAGAATGAGGAAAACTGCTGCACATCAGAAAGGATGCCATGAACATGAAACACCTCAAATTCCACCAGTACGCCGCAGGCATGGCTGTGAACAACACAGCCGTCTGAGACAGGAGGAGACCCTTCAGTGGTCTGAACGAAGAAGAAGACCCACCAGATGATGTCAATATGACGGTACATAGACAGAGCACATGACTGCCTACAAGACGTACAGTGGGGCAAAAAAGTATTTAGTCAGCCACCAATTGTGCAAGTTCTCCCACTTAAAAGATGAGAGAGGTCTCCAGTTTTCATCATAGGTATACCTCAGCTATGAGAGACAAAATGAGAAAAAAAAAATCCAGAAAATCACATTGAAGGATTTTTAATGAATTAATTGGTAAATTCCTCGGTAAAATAAGTATTTGGTCACCTACAAACAAGCAAGATTTCTGGCTCTCACAGACCTGTAACTTCTTCTTTGAGAGGCTCCTCTGTCCTCCACTCGTTACCTGTATTAATGGCACCTGTTTGAACTCGTTATCAGTATAAAAGACACCTGTCCACAACCTCAAACAGACTCCAAACTCCACTATGGCCAAGACCAAAGAGTTGTCAAAGGACACCAGAAACAAAATTGTAGACATGCACCAGGCTGGGAAGACTGAATCTGCAATAGGTAAGCAGCTTGGTGTGAAGAAATCAACTGTGGGAGCAATTATTAGAAAATGGAAGGCATACAAGACCACTGATAATCTCCCTCGATCTGGGGCTCCACACAAGATCTCACCCCGTGGGGTCAAAATGCTCATGAGAACAGTGAGCAAAAATCCCAGAACCACACGGGAGGACCTAGTGAATGACCTGCAGAGAGCTGGGACCAAAGTAACAAAGGCTACATCAGTAACACACTACGCCGCCAGGGACTCAAATCCTGCAGTGCCAGACGTGTCCCCCTGCTTAAGCCAGTACATGTCCAGGCCCGTCTGAAGTTTTGCTAGAGAGCATTTGGATGATCCAGAAGAGGATTGGGAGAATGTCATATGGTCAGATGAAACCAAAATAGAACTTTTTGATGAAAACTGAACTTGTCGTGTTTGGAGGAGAAAGAACACCATACCTACTGTGAAGCATGGGGGTGGAAACATCATACTTTGAGGCTGTTTTTCTGCAAAGGGACCAGGACGACTGATCCATGTAGAGGAAAGAATGAATGGGGCCATGTATCGTGAGATTTTGAGTGAAAACCTCCTTCCATCAGCAAGGGCATTGAAGATGAAACGTGGCTGGGTCTTTCAGCATGACAATGATCCCAAACACACCGCCCGGGCAACGAAGGAGTGGCTTCATAAGAAGCATTTCAAGGTCCTGGAGTGGCCTAGCCAGTCTCCAGATCTCAACCCCATAGAAAATCTTTGGAAGGAGTTGAAAGTCCGTGTTGCCCAGCGACAGCCCCAAAACATCACTGCTCTAAAGGAGATCTGCATGAAGGAATGGGCCAAAATACCAGCAACAGTGTGTGAAAACCTTGTGAAGACTTACAGAAAACGTTTGACCTCTGTCATTGCCAACAAAGGGTATATAACAAAGTATTGAGATGAACTTTTGGGATTGACCAAATACTTATTTTACCGAGGAATTTACCAATTAATTCATTAAAAATCCTTCAATGTGATTTTCTGGATTTTTTTTTCTCATTTTGTCTCTCGTAGTTGAGGTATACCTATGATGAAAATTGGAGACCTCTCTCATCTTTTAAGTGGGAGAACTTGCACAATTGGTGGCTGACTAAATACTTTTTTTCCCCACTGTATACATAGACACAGATAAGCAACACAACACAGAACAGCGACAGGCAGGAGAAGAAGTAACAAGCAGAGGCAAACAGCCCCAGATACTGTAGCAGGGCATATTTTGTGTGATTTTTATGTTTTGCTGCATACAAAATCCATCACATGTGACTGCCACTTAGTGCTGTGTTGCTATACCAATTGTCCTGTAACTGGCAAGAATTCTGTTCCAATGCATCCCCTCTACGGGCATGCACAAGTATGCACTAGTAACTATAAAAAGTCATGTAATATGTTGCACCATAACGAAATAAAGAGACTGATGTTATCTGTTTACAGGTATTATGGCAATTATGACCCGATCACATCTACTCCTGTAAAAACAAAAAGGAAACTTACCGTGACACCATTGCCACCTGTATCAAGTATACCAGGGTCACTTTCACCAGAACGGCACTCGTGGGTAAGTGGGTATTAAAATTCTCTAGCTGAATATTTTAATTAGTGATGTAATTGAAAATGCAATCTCAGTCATTCAGACCGTGGCATTTTTCCTGGTGTCAAGCAAAGCTTTGACATGCGGCATGAGGCCAAGAATCTAAAAGGATCTCATCTGTACGTAGGTCTTGCCAATCATTACAATATCCTAACTATCCACAAATGAATTACGAAAAATAAAAGATGGATTTGTGTATGTACTCTTCAGGCAGGTAAAACAAGGGGGCAGGCTGTGTTGCTTCTGTGGCTGCGTGATATCGTTAATCATTTTTGGTGGTGCTGTAACAAAGCTGCAACGCATGACGGTTTCATGGTAGGTGCAACATTTCTTGTATTACTGCAACAACACAAATAATTGTGCTGCCAGTGCCACTGTGCCTATCAATGAGTTTTGTTAAGAAAGTATCACCCTTGATGTGCAATTTTTCTTTGTTGGAGACTAAATGGGTTATACAGTTGTTATTGTTAACGATAAGCCCGCATATTAAAATAAAGGTATCACAATTTATTCCTAAGTAAATTTAATTTGTGGAACTGAAAATCTTTTTCCTGTTCTTGAATCAGGTCCAGTGCTGCAGCCTGAGTGAACACAGCACATGGCACACAGGTAAAATCCAATTCCATTTCTCTACCCACTCTTTCTGTCACCAACAGTATATTTTGCATTCGTAAACCAAGCACACTCATTGTAGCATATTTAGAATGTTTAAAAAAATGTTTACAAATTCAGATTACATATGTCATATTTTCATGCAATTTTTATTTCTTTAAACTGTTTTTGTTTTGATTTTTTTAAATTTGGACATTGGTATTTTGTGCCTTACTGTAAGAAGCTTGGGCAACACAAACTAAAGAGACAACGAAAGATTTGAAGTTTGTGTCCAATTTCTTATATTATTTTTCTATATTGTTCTGCCAGATCGGCTCCATGGACCACGCTGATTCACTTCACACAACAGTCACACAGGGAGAAGATGCCTACATCTGATTTTGTTTTCAAATTCTGGTATTTGGGAGACAGACTGTTTCTATTTTTGAGAATATTGTCAAAATTTTCTTTTGCCCATCCATCCGTCTGTCTGTCCATCCTCAACAGCTTTTCTGGGGATCTGGGTCATGGAGGCAGCAGTCCAAGTAGAGCAGCCCAGACTTCCCTCTCTCCAGCCACCTTCTACGGCTCTTCAGAGGGGACGCCAAGGTGTTCCATGCCAGATGGGAGTCATAGTCTGCCCCGTGGTCTCATCCTCGGGGGACGTGTTCCAGACACCTGAAGTGTGAGGCGACCTGATCAGATGCCAAAACCACTTCTGCTGGAGGCTTCCTATTGTTAAAATGGAGTTTTTACTCTGCACTGTGGCTAAGTGATGCTCACAGGGAATCACCTGATTGTTGAGGTCTTTCTGGAATTGTGGGGTCTTTATACAACACTTCAAAGTTCTATGAGCTGACTGTTGTTGTGAATTGGTGCTACAGTATATAATAAAGTTTTATTAAAAAATTCCCTTTTTTCATAGACACCTTTAGCTGATGTTGATTTGCTTTATAACATAATAGTACATTGTCAGAAAATGTAATATTGCTGAGAATTTAACTTTTATAAAATACTAACAAAACTTTAAGATTATACAGTAATCCAACATTATTTAAAGAATACTTTTTTATAGATATTATGAGGACTATGACTAGTGATTTTGTGTCAGATTGAATTACTGATGTGCTTATTTTCTGAAATGCACTGAATTTTTTACACTGAGTATCCATATGAGAACAACTGGAGTATTACTGCACTACAAATAATTTAAAAAAGTGAGCTTACTGAAGAGAATGCTCTGCATATGTCTGATGAGGTATGTATAACTGAAGTTCTCAGTAATTTTACAAGGTTATAGAAAGGCTGACAGTATTTCAGATATGCATTGGGGATAGGTAAGCCATCACTTGGTAAATCTAACAATGAATCAACAACACCCTTTACATATGTATTAGAAAAGGCACAAACAATATTAGACATCCATTTTACATTTATTTTAATAATATACAGTATAACAATAACATAAAACTGTAGCGGTTTGATTCAACCCCCACAACACACAGACAGAACACAGAGACAGTCAGCTCGCACTCCTGGGTTTTTCCCGCTGCACTACTGAGGTGTAATGTGCCATTCATGTATTTGTGATGCAAATGCCATGCATGTATTGTGATGTAATGCGCCATTCTCGTATAGTGCTCATGCGTCTTGTCCTTACTGTGCTTCTTCTGAGCATCTTACATATGTAGATGTGCTTTGATGTAAATCCCCACAAACAGACTGGTCAAACACGGCGCTCGGCTAGAACAAATAACAGAACAGGAAATGTGTATTAATGTCTACAGGCAGACTCGTTTAGTCTGGCTCACTTCTGTAATGCTAATGTTGCCTCTCATGCAAATGTCTCATGCCTGTCCTGTTATCTCTTTGATCAGACCAACTGCTGTGAATGCTTTGATGTATTGTTGTAGTTGGGTGTATATACAGTATACTGCATTGTAACCATGCTCTCACTCTCTCTCTCTCTCACTTCAACCTCTGCTGCAGGACACAGACTTTGTGTCCCTCCTTCTCTGAGAGCCGTGGGCTCGCTCTCGGCGCGCATGCACGGCGCCGGGAGCGGAGCTTGTGACGGCGGTATGATAATAAAACTCTACTTAAAACCTCTAGCAATGCCGCTTTATTCCATGCCGCCGCAAAACAATAAATAGAATTAAATGAACAGAAAATGAGACAAAACCCCAAAATTAATTGCCACCTCTTGGTTTTTGTGCACCTTGTGCCATGGATGTACGTACATGTGGACCTGCCACGGACCAGGAGCGTGAGCTAGCGACCTGGAACAAACCCAGTGTATTGTCCGTAGGGATCAGGGTAACGGTCCCTGATTGTCCACACACAGCAACTGGGGATGACCAAGGCAATGAATTAGCCAAAGCAACAGCTCATTTTAGAACAGCATTCTTAGCTAAAACGCTGAACATAAACAAACCACAAGAGTGTGTTACAGCAAATCTGCCAAAAACACTCTACCACAGCAATGTCCTTAAAGTCAGCTACAGTTTTGACATGATTACATTATCAAAATTATGGTAATTATCAGGTTCAATCATGTCTGTGAAACGTTAGCATTACCATAAATTATTAATTATATGACAGTAATTTTAAAAAACTGTCAGATGGAGATAAACATCAAAGAAGACTCAGTTAAAATCACTGGGCACTGTACCACAAAAGATTCTTCGCTTGACATGATTTCACTGGCTCATAATTACAAAGAAACTGATTTCCATACAGTCTGCTGCAGCCTGTGAATGCTTGTTTCCCGCGCCGTTTCTGTTTCTCCATGGCAACACGTGCAAAGTTATCATGAGGCAACAGTGAGTGTGACACCTACTGGGCTGGAGGTCAAAAAGTAATGGATTGCACCTTTAATGCCAAGATATTTTTCTGCTGCTTTCATAATGATTTTGATTTTTTCTGTTTTCTTGTAGGTCTGTGCAGCGCAGTTTATCACATCTACCACAAATAACACAAAATTATTTTTCTTCAAAACCAGAGTATCTTCCTTAATTCTACTGCATGCACTGCAAGTCTGCACACTTTCCCTGTTTGAATCCACTCCCACTTTTTTAGCTGGCGCCTTTTTCGCAGCTTCTGCATATGTTAATCCCTGGAAGACTTTTGTCTGCTGAAGTTCTGCTGCTCTTTTGCTGGCTTCACAACCTCGATATGCAGAGCTATGTTCACCACCACAGTTACAGCACTATAATTTGGCTCCTCTTTGATACTTGTCATATTCATGTTCATCTGGCACATCGTTGGCTACCTTTGCATATCGGTGCTACATGACCAAACTTTTGACATTTGAAACATCTGAGTGGAGGAGGAACGTAAAGTCTGACTTCATAGCTCATGTAGCCAATATGCACCCTACTTGTCAGTCTTGTTTCATCAAACTTTAATATTACCGACAGACTATCACATTTTCGCCATTTCTATTAGTTTTCAATCTTTGTACCTCTGTCACTTTTGCTCCAGTTACGTTTTTCATTATTTCATCAGTTGAGACAGCTGTTGAAATGCCCAATATCACTCCTTTCATTGCCTTATTTCCTTCCAATACTGAGCACTGCACATTTTCCCCCTCCATCTTATTGATTCTGATTGCTTTTCCTTGTTGAACACTATCTTTACATGTAACTAGTAACAAACCACTACAAAGAATTCTTGCATTTAAAACTTTCCCAAGTAATTATCCATCCTCGGACACAGTCCAAAGACGGATAATTTTTTCACACATAAGAAGTTGTTCAGAACTCCTTATACAAAGATATAGAGTGATGATAATCAAGTCAGTGGCGGTAATGCACCTGTTAGCTGGTTGCCAACCGCCAATCAAATCTAGAAGAAGACGAAGAAGAACTTATTAATTGCATTTGTGAGCTTAATTGGGTTCCACTCATGAAATGATGTTCCTTCCTGAGTAAGTTTAATGATTACTTTACACTCCTGTTTATTCCGGGATTGTGCATCTTCTGATTCATCAGCACTTGATAACACTCTTGATTGATTTTCTTTACGTCTACATTTGCTTCTTTTAGACTCCACCGAGCTCCAAACTTCCTCTTCCCCGCTTCCCACCGCCATTCCTCCTAGTTGAATTATATCCACTTCTTCAGAACTCCTCAACTAGGCCTTTGACTTTTGTTTTCTTTTAACCTGGTTTGTTTGCGGTTTAGCTGTGTGCCTTAGAAGCCCAGATGGTATCACTCCTTTTCATTCACAGCCAGCAACTCTTGTCTGACAACAGGTAGGCCAATTAGGCTTTACAGGCCCAAATGTAGGCTGTGTTTGAAAGTGGAATACAAAGAGGTGTACCCTATATGCAGGCAATCCCAAATGTTAGACTTGACAAATATGAAAGGGACTGAACACGTCTTTCTACAGCGCACGGAGGAGGGGGAAAAGGATGAGAATTTACACGCGGGTTACACCACACACACATTTATTGGACACTGCACCAACAAACAATACTAATGCATACAATTCACATAGGCTCAAGGAGTCCTCCAGGACGCTCCACAGTCTGGGTGAGAATACCGGGGAAGGAACACACACAGATAATACTCACAAGACTGGAGCTGTCCGAGTAAGTCCGAATAAGCACAAAGTGAAACACAGTCCTTCGTTGACGTGACTTCATATGATGAACAAAGACCGTATATGAAGTGCAATGACCCAGCAATGCATGACTGAAAAAAGGCTCCTTAAGTACATGCATTGCTGGATCCACAAATTGATTACACCTGGGCGAGGAGCGGGAAGATGGCACACGGGAGCGGGAACAGCTGGCAGTAATAGAGAGGGGGCATGGTCCGACCGGCAGACAGCTAGACAGCGCTCACCCCAGCATGAGCCCAAGAGGCTGCCTCACCGCTGCCAGCCAGACAGCAGTGGCTATGGGTACAGCAGAGTACACAGAAATACATATTAACATACATACAACGTGGCACGTACCCACAGAGAGGCCAGGGCTGAGCCGGGGGAAACCAAGCCGGCTCGGTTCCTGACAGTCAGTGTGTGTGTCTGTGTGTCACGATCATAGGACACCTTTGATGTTCCTATGATGTCTGGCATATAGACCATAGGACTGATGATGTCTACATGATGTCGGTGATGCCATCATAGAACATCAAAGATCAAAGGCAGCCATCATTCACGATTATAGGACTCACTATGACATCGACATAGGGCACAGCTGGAATATAGACCAGTCTACATGGTGTCGGTGACGTCATAGATACCACGAATTTAGCTGTCCTTGGACTGCATCATTCACGATCATAGAACTCGCTATGACATCAGCAAAGATCAAAGCCAGGCATCACTCACGCTCACTCCCAATTATAGAACATCAAAGATCAAAGGCAGGAATCACTCATGATCATAGGACTCGCTATGACATCATCGAAGATCATAGTACTCACTATGACATCAGCAAAGATCAAAGCCAGTCATCACTTGCGATCATAGCACTCGCTATGACATCATCAAAGATCATGGGACTCGCTATGACACCATCCAATATCAAAGGCAGGCATCACTGAACGAGTGTTGACGTGCTTGCTTACACCTTTGCTTACACCTGCTTTCTACGGACATGCAGAAATACATGCTTATACTTGGTTTCTACGGGTATGCACGGGTATGCACTAGTTTTAAAAAAAAGAGAGAGTGTGGGCTACTTTTATCGGGGGGTTTGTGCAGAATTTGTTAATAGGTGTGTATTGCCCGAGCCGTGGAGATGATATATTTCACACTTACTTGCTGTGGGATTGTCCTGTGTGTGTAAAAAAAAAAAGAAGCCCCAACACTGTTTGTATTGTTGCATTAACTTGCATGTGTGATATGTGGTTTACCCGAGTTGTGGGGTGAGGGTGTTGGGTGGGGGACTTGCACAGCGGGATGTGGATGCACATATTGTCTGTTTGTTGAGTATTTTGAAATGGCTTTGATTGTACATATGTTTTGGCGTTATTTTACATGTTATGCTAGGAACACGGCAGTTTATTTGGTCCTGCGGACTGTTTTATATTAAAGATGGCAGAATAACCCGTTTGGCCTTGTGGAGGTGGGGCAGTAGTCCATCTGTCCCCCTCTAGTTTTAGTTATTTGTGTGCATGGATAGGGCCTGTTATTGTATTTACTGCTAGTGTGTGATTCGGGTTGAAATTTGGGTGGGCCTAATGGTGTGTGTGTCTTTTCTATGGGATGGGGGGATGTTATATATTAATTTTGATTATTATTATTGTATGTTGTGGGTGACGGCTTCACCTTTCCGGTTCCGCCGCCATCCAGGGTATAAAAGGCCTACCTGGAAGAGGCACAGTCTCTTTATGACCAGCGCCTCTGCCTTGACGGGAGTGCCTTCGTGTTCTGTGAGTTATTACAATAAAGCTACATTATACTGCACCTTCGGCCTCATCATTGGAGAATTGGTTATGGACATAACAGTGTTTCCACTTTTGTTTGTTTTATTTGTGAAGGTTACCAACAAGTGACATAAATTAAATACTAAAATCGGACTGGTGGGGCGCTAGTCAGCACTAGATGGAGTAGACGTTGCTTCTCCTGAGCTCCTCTCCACAGTATAAATTAATTTGTCATTTGCTTAACAATTGTTGGGTTAATCGTCCTCACCTCAAGCTCTCACACTTTTACAAAGATCTAAGATGACGAAACCCACAACAGACTGCGGAAAGAAGCCAGACAAAGGACCTAATGAGACTGAAGCCCAGCCACCTTGTGAGCTAGCAGACCATGCTACAGCAGCACTAGCATCAAGCATCGAGCCTGAGTCAGAGGCCACAAACATTGTTCTGATGATAAGGAACATGAATAAAACGATGACCGAGAGATTTGACACGTTAGAGGCAACTCTAACATCCACCCAAGCATCTCTGGTGAGTTTGGGGAACCGTCTGATAGAAACTGAAGAAGCCAACTCGGACTATGACCGCCACCTCACACAAGTTGAGCAGACATGTATGAAAATGCATGCCGAGAATGAAGCACTATGCCTGAAAGAGACCGACTTTGATGCACGTTCCAGGCGACTGAACATTAAAATTGTTGGCCTACTTGAAAAGACCGAGAAAGGATGTCCCGTCGAGTTCCTGTCGAAGTTTATCCCTGAGCTGCTCGGTGCTAGTAACTTTCCTAAGCCACTGGTGGTAGATTGGGCGCATCGTCTTGGCAGGCAACCCGCTGGTGAGCGCGCACGGCCACGCGTGATAATAACCTGGATTCATCATTTCCAAGTTAAGGAGAAGTTATTACAGTTGTCTTGCCAGCAGTCTCCTCTGAACAACAAGGGCAAGCCTGTCCACTTTTTCCCTGATTACATGGCGGAGTTAATGAAGCAGGGACAGGACTATGGTGATGTCCATAAGAAGCTGAGGGATGCTGGCGCAAGGATTGGTTTCGTCTACCTGGCGCAGCTCCGGGTCTCTCTGGGTGAATCTGAGAAGATATTCTCATCCCCTCGTGAAGCTGAGGCTTTTGCAGAAACACTGTCCTGAATACTGCAGATCTGGCATAAGATGGTATGTGACACTGAACTGTATTTCCACGTTGACAGAGACAATGATGTGACCATTGTTGTTTAATATTTTTTTTTCTCGTTAATATGGAGAGGGAGTGCCAGGATTTGTTGATAGTATAATGTTAGCCACGCTATAGCTTAGTTTTTCCTATGGTCCGGCGGCCTCTATGTGAAGGTTTGGGGAGCATGTCCTCACTCTGTTTGGGAAAGTGGGGCGGGAGAAGGGGGGATAAAGTTATTTATATCTCAGTTTAAACACTGTTTTGTGTTATGTATTTATATGTTTAGTGTTATAAGGGCACCTTGGGTGTATTTTGGCATTACCTTACTTAAACATACATCCTAGTCTTTCTTCAAGAGGTGGTGGCATCACCTTGTTCGGGGATTGGGGCATGTATTGAAACGAGTAAAAGTGTTTCTCATTTAAGGTCCCTATCTGCTGATATTGTATTTCTCCAGGAAACACACATTAAGCCCATTAGAGCTATGTACAGTAGCTGGGCTAGTCAGATCTTTCGATCTATATTTTCTAGTAAAGCTCGTGGTGTAGCAATTTTAGTTTGCAAAACCATCCCATTTAGACATAGCCTATTTCTACTGTAAGTGACCCAAATGGCAGATATCTCCTGGTAACAGGCTACATTTACTCGTTTCATGTTACTCTTTTGAATGTTTATGGCCCAAACTTTGATGATCCAAATTTTTTTAGTAAAACATTCAATTTATTGGCCAACTTTTCTGATACACACATGATCACTGGGGATGATTTTAATTATGTACTTGACAATTTCTTGGATAGGTCAGCTCACACTAGCCAGTCTCTTTCAGCCGCCTCTACAGTCTTAAACAACTTTTTATCCTCCATGAATTTAGTTGACATCTGGAGACTTCAATATCCTACAAACAGAGATTACTCATTCTTCTCATAGAGACATAAATCCTATTCAAGGATTGATTATTTCCTATTAGATTCTAACTTGATCCCAAATGTAATTTCTGCTACAAATTATAACATTTTAATTTCAGACCATTCTCCAATATCTTTGGTCCTTGATTTTAATCATAGGATGCAACTGTATAATTGGCTTTTTCATCCTTCGTTGTGCTCTGATTCAACATTTAACCAGTTCATCTCTTCTAAAATGTCAGAATTTTTGGAAGTCTATGATAATTTGTAGGTCATGGATTCTACTTCATGGGAGGCCTTTAAGGCTGTAATCAGAGGACATATCATTTCTTTTGAAACTTTTAGTAAGAAGAAAAGAAAAAACATCTCTCAGAAATTGAGGATGATAACTGACCCTGAGAGGGTACAAATAACCGCTTTAAGGAATTTTATCAAAAACTTTATACATCAAAAGCAAAGGGTAATATTTTGGATTGGTTGAAGTGCTTAAACTTTCCTAAGTTGAGTGATATCATCTCATCTCATCTCATCTCATAGCACGTGAAGCATTAAATGCTGATTTTACCATTCAAGAAATCTTAGATGCAAAAAAATCATTCCCCAATGGTAAATGTGCTGGCCCAGATGGTTTTAGTATGGAACTTTTATAAAAAGCATGCAGAGCAGATAGCTCCCCTCTTACTGAGGATGTATACCCATTCTTTTGAATCTCAGAAATTCCCAAACACCTTATATGAGGCTAACACCTCTTTAATGTTAAAAGAGGGCAGGGATGAGACTGAATCTGCCTCCTTCCGACCAATTGCATTGCTGAATTCTGATATTGTAGAATATGTAGAAAGAAAGTGGCTGACAGCACTTAGCCACTCCTTAAGATCTCAGTTGTTCATTGTAGAATATGTATGTGTGCCGCTGGGAATCTCGGGTATTCTGGCTACAGCTTGGAGAGCTAGCGGCACGCCTCTTGAGGGATGGACAAAATAAAGCTCGTACTCTGAACCTCACGTGAATTGCTGTGTATCTTCGACACTTCTACATGGTGTCAGAAGTCAGCCTCTGCCCAGCATGTCGCAGAACCTCCGATGGATTGATCCACTCGTCTTTGACGAAAACATCGCAGACAACTGGGTCAAGTTCAAGCGCAAATGGTGCGTTTACAGCATCGCGGGGCTAACGTCGGCTAGCAAACAGGTGAAAGCGTACACGCTCCTCAACTTCACCGGTCCCGATGCGCTGGACAAGTACGACACATTCACCTTCGAACAAGGAGAAGATCCGGAGGATCCTGACACACTGGTAAAGAAATTTGATGAAATTTGCCTTCCTATAAAAAACGTCATTATGGACAGACATGCGTTCAATACTACAGGCCAGAAACCACACCAGTCTATCCAGTCATATGCAGCCACGTTAATGTCTCTGGCCAAGAAATGTGAGTTCGGCCCATTACATGATGAACTGATTAGAGACAGGTTGGTGTGTGGCGTCCGCGATGACACCCTCCGCACCCAGCTACTGAAAGAAAAGAAATTGACGCTAGATGCAGCCATTGAGATGTGTGTGCTACACGAGCAATCTGAAAAGGGCAACATGGAACTAAAGAAGGAAAAAGACGGCAAAGAAATGAAAAAGGAAGGAGACCTGTGTGCAGTGCAATTCAACCTGTGCTCAAACTGCAGTGGGCAACACCCACCCAGTCGCAGCAGCTGCCCAGCTTTCAATAAACGCTGCAACTCGTGTGGAAAATGGAACCACTTCTCCAAATGCTGCAGATCGAGCGGGGAGCGTAAACCCAGCGCGCAGCGTGGGCAGCAGCCGAGCAGACCACCCCACACCCCACGCAGAGGAGGATACGCGCACAAAATAAGTGAACTGGACACAGAGACCGCACATGACCCAGCCGAACTCTTCTACTGTGAAAGCATGGAAACGGCTACAGAAAAGGGCGAGACATTCACCATGCTGTCGTCCTCCACCACTGGAAAACAACTGAAAGTAAAGATTGACACTGGGGCTCGGTGCAATGTGATCTCCAAAGCCGCTCTTGACCACACCGACCCCAATGCGGGCATCGACCACAGCCGTATAACCAACCTCGTGGCCTACGGAGGACAGGTAATAAGAACAATGGGCATGGCTACTGTGCATCTCTCATGCGGGACATTACACTTTCATGTTGCTGACAGTGATGTGAAACCTCTTCTCGGTCTCATTGATAGTGTAAAATTGGGCTTTGTGAAACTGGGACCAAATGTGCATGCGCTCCAACAGGGGGCGTCAGAACTGACATAATACAGAGACTTGTTTGACAACAGCACTGTAGGCAACCTTCCGGTGGTGTACCACATGCGTCTGGACGACACAGTGCACCCCACGATCTGTGCTCCCAGGCGGGTACCACTAGCAATGAGGACAAGATCATTCAGGAGCTCAACAGAATGACCAAGCTGGAAATCATCAAACCAGTCCACGAACCCACAGAATGGGTATCCGCAATGGTGGCTGCCTGCAAGAAGGATGGCAGTATCCGGCTGTGCATCGATCCAGTCCATCTCACCAAAGCACTTCTCAGGCCCCACCATCCCATGAAAACAGTCGAACAAGTGATAGCTGACATGCTGGGCACCAAAGTGTTCAGCGTCCTAGACGCAAAATGTGGATTCTGGCAGGTGCCACTCAGCAGCGAGTCCTCCAAACTGACCACATTCATGACACCAGTGGGCCGGTATGCTTTCCTCCGAATGCCCTATGGGATATCTACGGGGAGTGAGGTGTTCCAGAGGTGCATGGAGCAACTCTTTGAAGGGCAGCCATGTGCAATTGTCGTCGACGACATCCTTGTCTGGGGCAGCACTACGGAGGAGCATGATGCGCGTCTACGTCAGGTCATGGAGAGAGTGCGTGCCGTCAACCTCAAGCTGAACCCAGACAAATGCCGCTTCAGGGTGTCTGCAGTCTCATACGTGGGGCACCTGCTCACCGACCAGGGGATCAAACCGGATCCTGCCAAGACTGCCGCGGTTCGCCTGATGCCTCCCCCAGAGGACAAGCATGGGGTCCAGAGATTCCTCGGCATGACAAACTACCTGTCAAAGTTCATCCCAGGCTACAGCGAAGTCACAGCACCCCTGCGTCAGCTCCTCCTTCTAGATGTGGACTGGGTCTGGCAGGAGCATCACACAGCAGCCTTCAACAAACTCAAGGACCTTCTCACCAGCCCCCCAGTCCTTCAGTATTTCGATGTACACCAGCCAGTGGTGCTGTCTGCTGATGCCTCTCAGCATGGTCTAGGGGCTGTCTGCCTACAAAACAACAAACCTGTGGCGTTTGCCTCCAGAGCCCTCACGGAGACAGAGGGGCGCTACGCACAAATAGAAAAGGAGCTCCTGGCTCTAGTCTATGCCTGTCAAAAATTCCACGACTACATATATGGCCGTCCTGTGACAGTGGAGACCGATCATCAGCCCCTCATCACCATACTGCGAAAGCCCCTCCACTCTGCATCCGCTCGCCTCCAGAGAATGATGCTAAAGTTGCAGCGTTACAACCTTCAGGTTACCTACAAAAGAGGCAAAGAACTGTATGTTGCAGACACCCTCTCACGTGCACATCTGCCGGCTGCTGACCAGACCGACAGCGCTGAGGACTACGATGTCATGACGGTGGAGGTGCTCTCCTCAAGAAGACTGGAGGAACTGAGACGTGAAACACTGGCAGACCCTACATGCCTCCGGCTAGCTGAGGTCATCACCACAGGCTGGCCTGACTCGTCAAAGAAACTGCCTCATGATCTCAGACCATTCTACAGCATGAGAGATGAGCTCACGATGGACAATGGCCTGCTGCTTCGCGGTCTGCGCTTCGTCATCCCCCACTCTTTGCGACACTACTACGTCAAACAGCTGCATCAAGGCCACCCTGGCCCCGAAGCAACAAAACGCAGGGCCAGAGAAACCATGTTCTGTCCCACAATCAACCAGGACATTGAGAATGAGCTTTCCAAATGTGCTCCGTGTAATGCACTGCGACCTCACCAGACAAGAGAGCCTCTGCAACTACATGATGTACCTGACCTACCGTGGGCCCTCACGGCAGCTGATGTCTTCGAGTGGGAGGGAAAAGAACACCTGGTGCTTGTCGACTCGTACGCTGGCTGGTATGAAATGGATCAGCTCCCCAACACCACTAGTGCAACCATCATCACCAGGCTGAAACGGCACTTTGCCACACACGGTGCACCTCAGCAGCTCATGACTGACAATGCTGCATATTTCACTAGCAGGGAATTCCAGGAATTTTCCCACACATGGGACTTTACCCACGTCACCAGCAGCCCCCACTACCCACAATCAAATGGGTTAGCTGAAAGGGCCGTTCGTTCAGCCAAACACCTGCTGGAGAAATGTGCACGTGATGGTACAGATGTCTATGTGGCCCTACTCAACATACGAAACACACCAAGAGATGGACTGCCCTCGCCAGCGCAGTGCTTGCTGTCTCGGCGCACAAAGACCCTCATTCCCATGACCAAAGCAATGTACCTACCCAGGGTGCAAACACAGGTGCAGGCTGCTCTCACACACGCAAGGCAGCGACGCAAGGCACACTACGACAAATCAGCCAAACGCTTAACACCACTGCAAACAGGGAACACGGTCAGGATGCAGACGCCCAGGGGATACGACCGGCTCGCAGTGGTCACGGGAGCTGCAGCACAACCCAACAGCTACCAGGTCCAGGTCGGGGATGCCACGTACACAAGGAACAGACGTCATCTGCTACTCACCCCGGAGACCTACACCCCTCATACACCAAGCCTCCCATCTAGCACCACTCCAGACCGACCAGCGGATCCACAGCCTGTCGCCGCCCAGCCAGAGGCGGCCCCAGCCCAGGAAGGCGTGATCATCACCCGCTCAGGAAGAGTATCGAGGCCCAACACCCTCTACAAAGACTACACCACCTAGACACCTTCATTCACTCACACTCACACACACTCACTCACTCACTCACTTAAAAAATTGTCACTGTTCATTCTTCATGCACGTTCTTATTCACGTTAAGTTAATGAATTTGTAATATAGTTGAATATTGTTATTCTGGCATTCCTAACTTCCCCTCATGTGCCTTACCCTAATAGGAGCACTTAGGCTGTTCTTTTATCTGTCAAAACTGCCAACCTCCCCTGTTTGTTATACTTTATTGAGAGGGGGGGATGTAGAATATGTAGAAAGAAAGTGGCTGACAGCACTTAGCCACTCCTTAAGATCTCAGTTGTTCATTGTAGAATATGTATGTGTGCCGCTGGGAATCTCGGGTATTCTGGCTACAGCTTGGAGAGCTAGCGGCACGCCTCTTGAGGGATGCACAAAATAAAGCTCGTACTCTGAACCTCACGTGAATTGCTGTGTATCTTCGACACTTCTACAGATATGAAGATTTTTACTAAATTGTTAGCAAATAGATTAAATAGACATATTGCTTCTATTATATCTATATCTCTTTGTGGACTGGTGCCATCGGAACTGCCTCCAGATCAACGCGAGGAAAACTAAGGAGCTGGTGGTGGACTGCCGCAGGCATGGGCAGCCCCTCACAGCACCAGTAAATATACAGGGAACAGACATCGAGATGGTGACATCCTATAAGTACCTGGGTGTTCATCTGAACAATAAACTAGACTGGTCACACAATACTGACGCACTCTACAAGAAGGGACAGCGCAGGCTGTTCCTGCTGAGGAGACTCAGGTCTTTTGGTGTACAAGGGGCGCTGCTGAAGTCATTCTATGACACGGTGGTGGCATCAGCCATCACTTTTGGAATGGTCTGCTGGGGCAGTGGCATTACTGCAGCCGATAGGAAGAGACTGAACAAACTGATTAAGAAAGCTAGCTCTGTCCTGGGGCAGCGCCTTGATCCGATGGAGGAGATAGGAGAGAGAAGGACGGTGGCTAAACTGTCATCTCTGCCGGAGTCCGAGTTCCACCCTATGCAGGACATACTGGATGCACTGAGGAGCTCATTTAGCAGCAGACTACATCATCCCAGGTGCACAACCGAGAGGTTTCGTAGGTCCTTCCTACCAACGGCTGTCAGACTGTACAACCTAAGCAGGGCTGCTCGCAGAGATAGCAAAAAGACGTAACAAACTAATAGTTTTTTTTGATTGCAAAAGATGCAATAGACTTACACAATGGCCCTCTCCGGCATACTACTAGGAACATACCGGTCGCTGTGGAGGGTGAGAATATGTATGGGCACATAATCATACCATGTAGGATAACTAAATAGACGGTTATGCTGTTTCATCCCACCTAGCAACAATGCTCTGCACTGTGTGTGTTTATATATTTACATATTTATTCCATCTAGCTACAATGCTCTGCACTGGGTGTGTTTATATTTATATATCTATATATTTATTCCATCTAGCTACAATGCTCCGCACTGTGTTTTTATATATCTACATATTATTCCATCTAGCTACATTGCTCCGCACTGTGTGTGTTTATATACTTGCATATTTATTCCACCTAGCTGCAATGCTCCGTACTGTGGGTGTTTATATATTTACATATTTATTCCATCTAGCTACAATGCTCTGCACTGTGTGTTCATATATTCATATATTTATCCCATCCAGCTACAATGCTCTGCACTGTGTGTCTGTGTGTGTGTGTGTATATATATATTTTATAGTAATATGTACATATGTATATTAGCTGCTCTTGCTTGCTTGTTTTTTTTTTTTTTTTTTCTTGCATTCTGATTGTTGCTCTGAGTGTTGCTATCCCTGTGCTGTTGCAATCCTGGAATTTCCCCGTTGTGGGACTAATAAAGGCTTATCTTATCTTATCTTATCTTATCCATGCTGACCAAACTGGCTTTATCCCCAATAGATTTTCTTTTTTCAGTGTTAGAAGACGAATGAATATTTTGTACCATAATTATAAAAAAGACTATAAGGGAGCTGCCCTCTGCTTAGACGCAGAGAAGGCATTTGATCAGTTGGAATGGTCATATATGTGGAAGGTGCTGGAAGAATTTGGATTTGGCTCCCAGTTTGTTTCAGGGATTAAAATAATGTATGCCAATTCCTCAGCTTCCATTTTGACGAATCAATAAAGGTCAGCCCCATTTTTATTGCAACAGGGAACCCATCAGGGCTGCCCCCTCAGTCCCCTGCTTTTTGCAATAGCTATTGAACCTCTTGCTATCAGTATTAAGCAGCACCCTAGTCTCACACCCATACAGCTTGGAGATGTGGATCACCAGCTTTCTCTTTATGCAGATGATGTTGTAATCTTTCTTTCACAACCTGAGCATTGCATTCTAATTTTGCTGGACCTCATTAAATCATTTGGCAAAATCTCAGGATATACAATTAACTTGCAAAAAAGTGAATTTATGTCTCCTGGCACTGACCTTGATGCTGATTTTTTTGCAGAATCTCCCTTTTAGAATAACAGACAAACTGAAATATCTTGGAGTAGTTTTACCAAAGGATTCTAAATTAATCTTTAAACTGAATTTCCTTGAAAAGTTAAACAAGCTCAAAGGGAATATTGACAAATGGCGTATCCTTCCTCTTTCTATGGTGGGTCATATAAACACCATCAAAATGATAATCCTGCCAAGATTTGTTTACCTTTTTCAAAATCTTCCTATTTTTTTTAATAAAAGCATTTTTCAAAACGCTAGATTCCATAGTACTGCCATTTATTTGTTTTTTTTTGTCATGAACCTGGGTTTGGCGGTCCCAAACCCAGTTCTGACCCATGGGTTTTGGCCTGCTTTTCTATTTATTTTCCATCTGGCACTTCAGGGAGCCCTTGGGGTCCTTGCTCCCTGACAGCTCAGGCACGCCCCCTCCACCTGTCAGTATCGCCAGCTGATCCGCATTATGGGTGTTTCACACACACACACACAAGCACACACTTCATTCATTCTCATTCACACGCTCATACACTCACTCATGCACACATGTTGTATGTCCAGCCCACTCATCTTCACACCGACGGTCTCTTTCCTCATTAGTGTTACGATTACTTTAATGCTGGGAGAGTTGAGAGAGATCGCCGGCGCATTCAATGTGCTTCATTTACAGTAGCGTGTTCCTCCGTGAATGTAAGTTGTCATTCCTTTCATTTATTTTCAGCCTGACTATGTTGTCTTGACTTGCGCTTCATGACTGTTTCAGTTTGTTGGTGTAAGCAGCTGTTCCTGCCTTTTTTCCTCATCCGCCAGACTTCACGGATCGCCCTGGATTGCTCCAGCTCGGTAAGCCTATGTTTGCCTTTCACCCCGTGCCGACAGCAGCCCTGCGACACTAGGCATTCCTCTCAGGCTGTAGAGCATCCAGGTGGCGTCCCTGTATGTCGGGTGGCCTAACTCATCATTTTCATTACCCGTTCATTGTGGGACTGTTTGCTGGTCAAGGTTTGGGGGTTTTTGCTAATAAAGTGCACAAACTAATCTCTGCTCGTGGGCTTGTCATTCCTCCCTCCGTGCACTGCGTAATAGCGCACGGGGGATCATAACAGTTTTAAAGCTCATAGAATTTCAAAAACTCATTTATATAAACCAAAAAAGGAGGATTGGGGCTTCCTTGCTTCCAGCATTTTTACTGGGCTGCAAATTTAAGGGCTCTTGTTTACTGGCAGGAAGGCTATAAACTGGAAGTCTCAGCAGATACCCCTGCTTGGGTTGCCATTGAATTGAAAGGTGTTATAAACACCTCGCTATGGGCACTTCTTTTTTCAACACCTGGTCTGCCTGTATGCACAAAGGTGAGCAATCAGATAGTTTCAAATTGTCTTAAAATTTGGCAACAAATTAAGATCTGCAAGTTGCCAGGTACTTCTGTTTACACTCCAGTTTATCATAACCATGCATTCTTTCCATCACTTTCAGATACTGCGTTTGACAGCTGGAGGCTAAAAGGCATAATCACTTTAAAAGATCCATATATTAATAAAAAAAATTGCCTCTTTTGTCCAGCTAAAAGACAAATTTTCCATTTCACCAATACATTTTTTTTTAGATATTTGCAAATCAGAAATTATGCCCACCAATGCTTGACAAATTTTGAAAACCTCCTTGAGGAAAATAAGGTTTGCTCGCTTTTGCTAAGACCATGCGATTCCAGAGGCTTGGTTACTAACTATTAAAATATTCCTTGAACAAGTTAACCCTGCCACCCAATCTTTAAAGGCAGCTTGGGAGGCAGAGCTGGGAATTCAGATTGAGGGTGATGATGTATGGGAGGACAGCCTCGGAAGAATCCGCTCCTGTTCCATTAATGCTAGGCACCAGTTAATTCAATTTAAGGTGATGCATAGGCTTCACTATTCAAAAATCAAATTGAATAGAATCTTCTCCTCAATCTCTCCATTATGTGATCAGTGTAAGTCTGCCGCAGGCTCTCTAACCCATCTTTTTTGGACCTGTCCAAGATTGTATAACTTTTGGTGTAAAATATTCAAGTGGTTTTCTGAAATGTATGATTGTGTATTAACCCTGACCCTGAGATTGCATTGTTTGGATATTCTCTGCACTTACAAAAACACAGCCACTCAGTACAGAGCACCATTATGTATGGAATGGTAATTGCTAAGAGACTGATTTTAAGATTATGGAAATCGGATACTGTGCCACAGTTCAAGATGTGGCTAACAGAACTTATTAGTGTATTACATATGGAGAAAATCTGATACGACATGATGAACCAACCTGAGAAGTTTTACAACATCTGGCAACCATTTTTAGACCGACTTGTCCGGTCTTCTGGAGACTCTAACACACGCACAGTGGGCCACCTACCTTGACCTTGAAAATCCTCTGACGGACTGTTGGATTGTAATACTCTAGTGATGCAATATTATGTCGTACGCCCTATGTCAAGCCCTGTTTTTTTTTTTCCTTTTTTGTGTGTGGGGTTATTATCTTGTTTTATGTTTGTTATACTTTTGTCTTTTACTCGTTTGAAAAACTTTAATAAAAATATTTACAAAAAAAAAAAAAATTAAATACTAAAAGATTGGAAAAGCTGTCTAAGAATAATCCAGCAGTTTGAGAAATCACTTTTGGTTTGGTGTAAGTCTGTCAACAAAATTATGAACCATAAAGCAGTTTGTGTTAAAATGTTAAATCCCATTAAACCCTAACCTAGGGGTGTTCAATCATGTGCGTTGGTGGGCCAAGACCCTTCAGGTTTTCTCTTCTACCCAGTCTCTTCAGCAGGTGTTTTCACTTATCAGCAATCAGTGGGAAGAAATTCAGTGGAATCTGCTGTTGAAGATACTGGTTTGGTTCAAACTCTAAACTGTAAAAAACAAGCAAACAAACAAACAAAAAAACAACTGAGAATGGGTCACACACACCGGTTACTCATCGCCTTCACAAGGTGGCCCAGCATACCAAGAAACGCTTGATTGAAGGCAGCATTGTGAGCCATCTCCTCCCTTCACAAGGTAGTTTCATGCTCCCTTGCCTCACTGAGAAGGAACTGGATGTGCCGCTCATGCTGGTCCCGGTTCAGCAGATCTTCAGCCTGCATCTCTGTAAATAGTGATGTATGGTCCGGTTTGGGGTGGATTGTTTTCCTCTTGCCTAGACAAAAGACATAAATGGGTGGTGGTTAGTTTAAAACATATATTTGGGAAATACACTTGTTGCTAAAAGCCAGTGGTGAAATGTGACAAAAAAGTACTTCGTTGTTGTGTTTCACCACAATTTTCATGTAGCTGTGCTTCAGTAAAGTAGATTTTACAAGGGCTGGGTTACGTTTAAAATAATTTTTTACTGTGGCCTCAGCAATCAGAATGAGTTAATACATTCAGTTGAATGGAATCTAGTACTTTATCTATAAATGTAGCATCTCTTTCTCTGTGTGTGTGTGTGTGTGTGTGTGTGTGTGTGTGTGTGTGTGTGTGTATGTCTGTTCCATGCATATCTCTTGAACTGTTCGTCAGGCTGACCTAAGGTGTTATTCAATTCATTCATTCATCTTCTTCCGCTTAATCCTTTTCGGGTCGCGGGGGGGCTGGAGCCTATCCCAGCATCTTTGGGCAAGAGGCAGGGTACACCCTGGACAGATCGCCAGTCCATCGCAGGGCCAACACAGAGAGACACACAACCATTCACTCTCACAGTCATACCTAAGGACAATTTAGAATCCCCAGTTTGTTGCCAATTAACCTAACTTGCATGTTTTTGGCATGTGGGAGGAAACCGGAGAAATCCTGGAGTAAACCCACGCAGACACGGGGAGAACATGCAAACTCCACACAGATCACTGTTGGTCAGGGGCTGGGATCGAACCCAGGATCCCCCGGCCAAGGGTGAGTTGCTGTGCTGCCGCAGTGCTAACCACTCCGCCACCGCGCCGCCCATATTCAATTCAATTCAACTTTATTTATATAGCGCCATTTCACAACAACGGTCATCTCATAGCACTTTCAAATGTAGGGGAAACCCCCACAATTGCAGAAAGACCCCAGCAATCAGGCTGTGAGCAAGCGCTTGGTGACGGTGGAGAGGAAAAACGCCCTTTTAACAGGAAGAAACCTCTAGCAGAACCAGGCTCAGGGAGGGGCAGTCATCTGCTGCGACTGGCTGGTGGGTGAGGGGATAGAGAAGATGAGAAGAACAGACATGTAGAGAGCAAACATAGATGTGTAGAGAGCATGTTTTATACGTGCTTTGCTGAGGTTATGAGGGTGTGCATTCCTGAGTATGGAGTCACTCAGTCAAAATATGTAATTTTTATCAATAAAAGTTTAGCCACTGCTCTGTCACCACTTTGTGTCTCTTCATGCCCTGGCTTCAAGACGTTTGGGCAGTGTTCTGTACTTATATTGTTAAATATAAAACGATGCCCTACAGTGGGTCTTTACTTATCAAAGTAAAGTAAAGACGCAGCTGACACTCAGCTGCATCTGACACTCATCGTGTCAGAGTACTATTTTCTCCGCTTTTGTTTGTTTTTGTTGATTTCATTTTTGATTTTTTTGATTTTTTTTTTTTTATCTCTGTTTGTTGTTACTAGTCTTTGTTTACTGTTAGCTCAATATTGGCCTCGCCTAATAGCCCGTTCGGATGCACGAGTAGGTCCGTTCCCCGGCTAGGCTACTTTTTACCGGGCTAGGCTTCCTGCTAGCCTGTTTTTAGCTGTTTTTATCTAACTTTCAGCTAACTTGTTTTTAGTTATTTTAGCTGTTTCTGGCTAGCTGGTGGGCTATCCATCTCAGCGCCTGGAATGCCATGGCTCCTTCTCCGACATGGACCCACTGTTTATCGCTCCTCGGTAAGGTATCTGACCTGGAAACGAGGATCTCCAACCTTTACAAGATTCGGGAGGTGGAAGACCACCTCGACACCATCATTCTCAGGCGATCATCGGTTCCGGCTACCAACTCGCAGCTGGCGAAGACTGCTACTTACTTGGGTGAGCTCAGCGCGTCTCCATCTACCTCCACACCTGCTCCAGCCTCCGCAGACGTCCATGACCTCAGCAACAAACACTGGTTTCGTCTCGGGGCTAAACCTAAAGCTTTGGTTGGTCCCTCTCATCCTCCATCTGCGCCCTGGACCTTGGTTTGACCAGCTAATAACCATCATCGATCGACCAGAATGGGCCGCGCCTCTTCTCTTCCCGTGTCCTTGGAAAACAGATTTGATATCCTTTCCCTGGAGGATTTTCCCCACCTGGACGCTGGCCAGCCCCCCGTGGACGCCCCTCGTCCTCCCTCCTCTCCTTCAGCGGCGGCTCATGTCCTCAAACCCTGGATAAAGACCACCCTGGGTGTGTCAAATTACACACCAGCTCCAGTCAGAAGAGAGTGCATCACCCCGCCTTCGCAACAACAATGTCACCCTCTTCAAAACTACTCTCCACGTCAGAATCCACCGACACCCCCCCCCAGACGACGCTGGTAATTGGTGACTCAATCATGAAGAACATCAGAAACAGGTACTGCATCACTCGATTTTTTCCCGGGGTTAGAGTCTCTGACATTGAGGCTCTTATCCCTGACCTGCTGAATGAATTCCCCCATGTACAAACTGTTGTTGTGCATGTGGGATGCAATAACATCCCAGATGAAGCGTCGGAGATTTTAAAAAGTGACTTCAGGAGACTTCTGTCCACTCTTATGAACTGTGGCAGACGTGCGCTCATCTCTGGGCCTTTGGCACCTCTCAGACGAAGCTGCAATCGTTTTAGTAGAACTCTCAGTCTTAATTCTTGGCTGTGTTTTACTTGTCCTATTTTCAACATTGGTTTTGTTGACAATTTTAACTTATTTTGGAACCGCCCATCACTTATGAGGCCTGATGGCATCCACCCAAATAGACTTGGTGCACGTGTTTTAAAAGACAATCTTTTCTATTCCATTTGGTGTTTTTTGGTACAGTGACTGGGACTTGGTGTGTTTACTCGCTCTGAAACTTCTGGGTTTGCCAAACTGCCCTTTTTTTTTTTTTGTAACTTAGATTTTTATTCATTTTTCATCATATATAATGCATTCAGATCACATTCTACATTTAAAACACAAAGGGGTTAGGGTAGGGAAAAAGAAAAAAAATAAAAATAAAAAATAAAAAATAAAAAATAAAAAAAATAAAAAAAAATAAAAGGGGGGGGGACAAATGTTGGAGCATCAAGTTTTTAGTTTCCATCTCTTAATTCTTCTGGTTTTTTCAGTGTCTTTGGTTATTCTTTCAATTTCTGCCTCGTTGTTGCACTTTGTAGTGTGTCCATTTCCGCCATTTTTT
Organism: Pholidichthys leucotaenia; assembly: GCA_020510985.1. Classification (NCBI taxonomy): domain Eukaryota; kingdom Metazoa; phylum Chordata; class Actinopteri; order Cichliformes; family Pholidichthyidae; genus Pholidichthys; species Pholidichthys leucotaenia. The sequence continues at coordinate 298,083,354 of CM035842.1, forward strand.
CTCCCATATTCCTTCTTGCATTCTTCGTCGATATGTTAGTTTTTCCATCATACGTATGTCCTCAACAATGTCAGTCCATTGTTCTTGGTCAGGAAGAACTTCTGATCGCCATTTTTTTGTGATAGTTTTTTTTACATGCAATCAACAAGATTTTAACTAGATATCTGTCCTCAGCCTGTATAACATTGTCTTTTTTAAGATCACATAAGTACATCAGGTTACAGTTCATTGGTATATTATATCCTAATATCCTCTGTATTGTCACATGCATAGATTTCCAAAATGATGATATTTTGTAGCATTTCCAAAACATATGTGAGTGGTCTGCATTTTGAGCCCCACATCCCCTCCAGCATAAAGATTGGGTATTTGTATATTTTCCTTGAATCTGTGGTGTAATGAAAAAGCGAATCAGGTTTTTCCATCCAAATTCCCTCCATGCCCTTGAATTTGTTGATGTGTGTTGTGTTTTCCATATTTCCTGCCAGCTTTCTTCTGTTATGTTTAAATTGAGCTCTTTCTCCCATTTCTCCTTTATATGGTTACTTGTATGATTGTTTGTCATAAGTTTCTGATATAGTTTTGAAATAATTCTTATTTTATTTCCTGCATATGAGCTTAAAATAAGTTGTATAATCTCATTCACATCTGTTTGGAGGTTATGCCTAATCTTCTTCATATAGTAATCTCTCATCTGCAGATATCTGAAAAATTCTGATCTTTCTAATTTAAATTTTCTCCTGATATTTACAAAGCTCCCGAGATCTTTTTTTCCGATATTGCCCCATGCTGTGATTCCCTTGTTCACCAGATTTTTGTATCCCTTATCTTGTTTTGCCGGTTCAAACTGACTGTCAAATGCTACCCATTTCAATAGTTTTATGTCTTCCCTTATATTATATTTTTGTACTATTTTATACCACAGTTCTAAAGTAAATTTAGTGATTGGGTCTATTTGTTTGATTTGCTTATATGCATCTTTATCCCCTATTATGCTTTGTACTGGGAGTCCCTCAGTTTCCTTTTCCATTTCTTTCCATTTTGCCTCATATCCCTCGTCGCACCAACATATGATATATCTTATTTGTGCTGAGTAGTAATATTCCTTTAGACTCGGTAGGCCCATGCCTCCTTTCTCTTTTGGTAATTGGAGGGTTTTATATTTCACTCTTGGTTTTTTACCTCCCCAAACAAATCTCGATATCATCCTGTCCCACTTTGAGAATTGGGCATCTGGAATCTCTGTTGGTATAGCCTGGAAGAGGTAAAGTAATCTAGGTTGTATGCTGATTTTGACTGTCTCAATTTTTGAATTCAGATCCATATTTAAGATTGACCATCTATCAATATCTTTTTTTATTTCTTGTTCCAACCTATCATAGTTTACTTTATATATTTTGCTTAGGTCTTTAGGTATGTTCACTCCAAGGTATTTTATTTCTTTTTGGTTCCAGTTTAGTTTGATCTTATCAGTTATCTGGTTTAGAGGGTTATAGTGGAATGTCAGTATTTGTGTTTTTGTTATGTTTATCTTGTATCCTGATAATTTTCCCAAATTTTCTATCAAGTTCATCATTTCCATTATTGATTTATCTGGTTGTTCAAGGTAAACTATAATATCGTCTGCAAATAGCCCAATCTTGTGTTCCGCCCCCTTTATTGTTACACCTTTTAATTTCTTATTTTGTCGTATCGCTTGAGCCAATGGTTCTATGAACAGAGCAAACAAGGTAGGCGATAAGCAGCATCCCTGCCTAGTTGATCTTTGTATATTTACTTTGTCTGTTAAGCTACCGTTTATCTTGATTCTTGCCACAGGTTCTTGATATAGCGTCCTTATGCATTGTACTGATTTTTCGTTAAATCCAAAGCGCTCCAGTACACTATATAGGAATTTCCAGTTAACCCTGTCAAATGCTTTTTCTGCGTCTAAACTCATTATTACTGCGCTTTTCTTTTCTTTATGTATTTGGTTAATTATATGTATTGTTCTCCTGATATTGTCATGTGTTTGGCGTCCCTCTATGAATCCAGTTTGATCATCTTCTATCAATTCCGTCAAGAATGTCTTTATTCGTTTACATATAATTGTTGTGTATATTTTATAATCTACATTTAATAAAGAGATTGGTCTATAGTTTCCGCATTGTTCTTTATCTTTCCCTGGTTTTAAAATAACTGAAATGATTGCTTCGTTCCATGATGGAGGTATTTTGTTGTTGTTCAGCGTCCAATTAAATGACTTTAGGAGTTGTGGCGTGAGTTCTTCTATAAACAGTTTATAAAACTCAGAAGAGTATCCATCACTACCTGGTGATTTACCGTTTTTAAGTGACTTAATCACATCTCTGATCTCTTGTGTTGTTATTTCTGCTGTTAGTTTTTCATTTTGTTGATTTCCTATTGATGGCAAGTCCAATGTGTCTACAAATTTTTTGATATCTTTAGTATTTGTTTCTTCAGGTTGCGAGTATAGTTCTTGGTAGAAATTATGGAAAATTTCTTCGATGTTTTCTGGGTTAACTGTGGTTTTATTTGTGGTGGGGTCTTTAATCTTGTATACATTATTCATTGTTTGTTGTTTTCTTAACCGTTTTGCCAGCAGTTTTGTGGCTTTTGGCCCCGTTTCATAATATTTTTGCTTTAGATATCTATTTTTCCTTTCAATTTCATCCATTTGTGTTTCTTTTATCTTTGTTTTTTCTTCTTTAATTTCTTGATATATTTTTGGATCATTTGTGCTTTGATGTTTACGTTCTAATTCCCTCAGTCTCTCACATCTTTGTTCATATGCTTCCAGTTTAGTCTTATTTGCTTTTCCTGTTTCAACAATTAATTTACCCCTTAACACGGCTTTTAGTGCGTCCCATAGTATTGTTGGGTCCACTTCTTCATTGTCATTCTCTTGGATATATTCGTTTATGTTTATTTTTATTCTTTCTTTCATTTTCTCATCATTTAACAGTCCTACGTTAAGTTTCCATGTTGTTTGTCGTTTTCTATTGTTTAAATATATTTCCATGTATATAGGATTATGATCTGATATTTCTGCCCCTCCAATCCAACAATTTCTCACCCTGTGTCTGTCACCTTCATTCATAAGGAAGTAATCTATTCTAGAGTGTACTTTATGGGCTGCTGAATAATGTGTATAGTCTTTTTCGAGTGGGTGTAGGTCCCTCCATATGTCTACCATACCCATTTCTGCCAGTGAGGTTCTTATGAACTTTGTTACATGTTTTTTTGTCTTCTTAACACTTGTTGTGTCAACTTCATGATCCATGACAGCATTTAAGTCTCCTCCACAAATTAGGACTCCTTCACTGTGTGTTGCTATGAGATCAAACAGATGTTGAAAAAAAACCCTTGTCACTTTCTGGTGGGGCATAGATGTTCACTAATGTAATCTGCATACCATCTATTCTTCCCTTTATTATTACACACCTGCCTTCTTTATCCTGGATTTCCTGTTCACTTTCAAATTGTATTTTATTTGAGATTAGTATCATAACCCCCCTTTTTGCTCCTCCCTTAAATGAACTGTAGTAGGAGTTCTTATAGCCAAATCTCTTTAGTTTCACATGTTCTGTCTTGCTCAAATGTGTCTCTTGCATAAATATAATTTCAGCTTTTTCCTTCTTGAATTTTCTTATTATTCTTTCCCTTTTAACAGGTGAGTTCAGACCATTCACGTTTAGTGTCATTATCTTAAGATTTTTACCCATATTCATGTTTTTCCATTTTTTTAACTTGTGCTCCTAGCCCCTTTAACAACAAAAATAACACATATTTATATAAAAACACATTAAAAAATCTCGACCTCCGTACTTTGGGCCTTTCTTCTGCCCACTGGTCCCTGTTGGTGGGTGGGGGGTTTGTCTTCACAGAGTGAAGGGCCCTCCCTAGACTTCTAATTACTATCAAAGTAATAGTCATAAGTCTAGAAATGTCCAACAAATATCACTTAAACCTCTCCTAGCCGTCTGTTTCTCTTTTACCTTGTCTTCTTGGCCTTCATTTCTTCTGTGCCTTTCTTAATCTTTGTTATGATCTAGGCTTTCAGTTGAAAGCCTTGTAGCTTGTCCTGGGCCCGCTGCTCTACGTCTCTCCCCCTTCTTCCGCCGTTCACTCGTCTCCACTCGGTCTGTCGTGGTGCGTTCAGGGCCGCCACTGCTCCAGCCGTCTCCTTCGGCACGCTCACCTCAAGGCCCCGCTCCATCATATCCCGCGCTGCCTCTTCGGCCGTGTTGTAGGTTCTTGTGCCTTCCTCCCAATGAATCCTCATTTTCGTTAGCGGCGTTTGGAATCTAATTTTTTTCTCTTTCAGCGTTTTTTTAATATTGGCATATTTCTTCCGCTGCTGCACGATTTCTGTCGGGTAGTCATGGTCAAAAAATACCTGTTTGTCGCCGATTCGTATCTTTTTTTTCCATGCTTGCGTCAGGATTCTTTCCTTTATGTCATATTTCACAAAGTTTACCACAACTGACCTGGGTGGAGAGTTTGTTTTCGGGTTCTGTGCCGGTGTTCTGTGCGCCCGTTGAATCTGCAGATCCGTTTCTCCGGGTATTTCCAGTTCTTTTTTTAAGAACTGATCCATGAATTTTGTCATCGAGTTGCCTTCAATGCCCTCCGGAATTCCAAAGATGCGCATATTGCTTCGTCGGGATCTGCTCTCCAAGTCGTTTATTTTCTCCTGCATCCTCTGCGTTTGCGTCGTCAGGGTCTGTAGTTGTTCGTTTGCCTCGCTTTTCCAATCTTCTAGTTCCGAAATTCGGGTCTGCGCTTCTGTCATACACGCCCGCTGGGAGCGCAGCTCCTCCATGTTTTCCGTTAATTTACGCTCCATTTCTCTTCGGAGGTCCATGATTTCCTCCTTAATTTCTTTTTTCAGTTCCTCCTTAAGAGCCGCTAAATCCTGTTGTAGCTGTCGCTTGAATTCTCTTAACTCTTCACCCAAACTGGCGATGCCAGCGTTCATGTTGTCGAGTCTGGTGTCTTCCATTTTCTCTGCTGTAGACATCTTGCTTTTTGGGGCTTTGCGTACAGCGGTTTTTCCTGCGTTGTTGGAGAGGAATTCTTCAATTTTACCCTGTTTTTGTCCTTGTGCCCGGTTCCTTCGTGTTTTCATCCCTTAGTTTATTGATTCGTTTATGTCGAGTTGGCCATTTACCGATGATTTTTAATCCGGCTAGGGAGAGCTCTTTGTTTAAGTGTTATGTCTCTCCGCCATCTTCCCGGAAGTGACCAAACTGCCCTTTTTTGGTTCTGTTCCCACTTCTTGTATCGATCCCATTAATTCAGGTGGTCTTTACCATTTGTATCAGCCTTTGATTTATAATCCTACAGAGACTGACCAGGACAAATACAACACAACTTGAAAATCACACGCACTTCTGCAGCTCCTCCTTGTCCGCCACCTTTAAACTCTGCCCCCATCTCCTTCCTCAGAGAACCTTTTTCTGCTCCCTCTAAAGTTAAAGCGTACCTGTGGTGGTCGTCTAAACGCATTCAACTTGAAAACATTAGGCAAAGTATTCGTTATTTGGTTAAATAATTATTTCCAGCCATATACCACCAGAGAAATATGCAAATACGACCGCAGGCATGGCCAGCCAATGAAAACTCTGCGCGCAGCCATGACACATGCGGATGTGACGTCACTTCGTTGCCAATACTCCGCTTGTATGAGAGACTAGGGTGCTTATGTGAGTGTTTTTATTCTATTACGGTTGAATTGTCGGACTCTGTGGAAGAATTCGTCCAACATGGCTACAGGTTTGAGCCAGAAAGGTCTTCTGAGGGTGAAAGTGACGAAGTGGTCCTCACACACAACGCAATTTCGTCTGAAAGGAGACATCTGTGCCCTGTTCCGAGATTGCGCAATCACTTTCCACTACGATCTTCTGACAAGGTGAGGTGGGTTTGGGTACACAAAAGAAGTGTTTATCTTTGTTTTTTCGCTTATTATTGAGACATCCAAAGGCTTTACATTCCGCCATGTTGCGATATCCATATCGCATTGTATGTTTTTGTTGTTACAAGAGCGCCGAGTGTCTGCTGCTCTGTATAGCGGCGAGGGAGGAGCCGAATCATCTGCCGTCTGGCGGCCGTTACGACCTCAGATCAGACGAGACGACCCACTGAATTTAAGCATTTATTTATTTATTTTCTACTCGTTTTAGTTCTGCATTTAATATGAACCCTGAGTTTGAAATAAACGTTTGAATTTGAATTTGAATATCCCGAAAGCCACTGCTCATCCGGGCACTCCAGGCTCAGCCAATATTGATCCAGATCGCGGTGCCAACGATATTACGTCACAGGAAGCGTCCTGGCAGGCCATGTAGCCGCTAGTATGGCTGCTCACATGTTTTGCTGACATCGCTGAACCAGCACATCAGCAATGGATTTATATTACATTGCTTTGAACTTGAATTTGAACTTAAACTTGAACTAGAATGTGAGACAGGGGCTCAATATAATATCTTTTTTTTCACGACCACCACAGGTACGCTTTAATAAAAAAGTTTAAAAAAAAATAGAATGCATAAACTTCCCAAATTGATTAAATAAAATGTTGGTAAAATTCTAATCCAGCCTCAAGTCCCTAAAATTAATAAAATTAATAAATTGGCCTCTGTTCCTCCCCAAAATTTAAAAATTAAATGTGGTCTATTAAACAATAGGTCTCTATCTTCTAAGTCTCTTCTGGTTCATGATCTATTAATCGATCACCAGATCGATGTACTATCCCTCACAGAGACCTGGCTCAGGCAAGATGATTATGTTGGTCTGAATGAATCAACTCCCTCTGGGTATTTAAACTGTCATAACCCCAGAGGTTCTGGTCGTGGTGGTGGAGTGGCGGCAATTTTCCATTCTAAATTACTAGTTAATGTTAAGCAAAAATTATGTTTTAATTCCTTTGAAGGTTTGGTCTTCAGTGTGGGGCCTGTTGGCAATCTTGGCTTGAACCCAATTTTCTTTGCCATAGTTTATCGTCCTCCCACGGCCTATTCAGAGTTTCTATCAGAATTTGCCGAATTTTTAGCTGATTTAGTGCTGAAATCCGATAGAATAATTATTGTATGGGACTTGGATGGACTTTAATATACATGCTGATGTAGAGAGTGACTGTCTTAATAAGGCATTCAATTCAATTTTAGACTCATTGGGGTTTTCCCCAAAAAGTAAAAAATTCTACCCATTATTTCTACCATATATTGGACCTTGTTTTGACTTATGGTATAGATATCGAAAATCTGGTAGTGTCTCCTCATAATCCCATACTGTCTGACCAGTCGTCGGCCTCCGTCGGTCTATGATGACCATGGAAGAGAATCCTAAACGTCTACTTTGCTGGAACAGCACCGCCTGTGGCTGAACAGGCCGATGCGCAAATGGCAGTCCCTGTCACACAGGCCGCATTTGTGGGTGGTCTCCGTGCTGCTGGAGCTGTGGCGGTTCTTTCTGTGGGTCCTTTTTTCATCTGCTGCAGCAGTCAGTCTCTCTTCACCCGCCTTGAGCTGCCTGGTCAGGGTGCCTCTCCATTTGGAGCGGTCAGTTGATAGTGCTATGAGATGACTGTTGTTGTGAAATGGCACTATATAAATAAAGTTGAATTGAATTGAATTGAATTAAAATCCTTCTTCTTACTTTCAAAGCTCTTAACAATCAGGCCCCCCAATATATGAAAGATCTGATATTACCTTACCATCCTAATAGAGCATTACGCTCCCAAAATGCTGGCTTACTTGTGGTGCCCAGAATCTCCAAAAGTACAGTGGGAGGCAGAGCCTTCTGCTACCAAGTCCCTTCTCTCTGGAACCAGTTACCACTCTGGGTCCGGGAGTCAGACTCTGTCTCTGTTTTTAAGAACAGGGTAAAATCCTTCCTTTTTAATATAGCTTACGTTTAAGGAGGGATTTTGTGTCTCTTAACCCCACTTTTGTTCTGTTGTTATCTGATCCATACTGCTGGTTGACCTCCAATAATGTACTTGGCATCTTACTGTTTTGTTCTTTATGTCTGTCCTCTCCATCCTCCCTATCCCCTCACCCCCAGCCAGTCGCAGCAGATGACTGCCCCTCCCTGAGCCTGGTTCTGCTAGAGGTTTCTTCCTGCCAAATGGGAGTTTTTCCTCTCCACTGTTGCTTAGTGCTTGCTCATAGGGGATCGTCTGATTGCTGGTTTTTCTGAGACTGTGTGGGCTTTTATCTGCACTGTGGCACCACGAGATGGCTTCTGTTGTGATGTGGCGCAGTATAAATAAAGCTGAATTGAATTGAATTGAAAATATTTGTAATGTGTCCTCTTATAGTACTGCATGAGTTTATTGATGACAGACTATAAACTACACATAAACTAAATTATAATGGTGACTGACCAACTCCAATTCCCCAAAGTGCAAGATACACTATTATGAATATAACTCAAAGATCACACAAATAAGGGATCTGACAAAAACATAAACAAGTGGTTCTTAAACAGTGGCTAATATTGGATGTCCCATTCATTTTCAATTATTCTGTAATTAATATTCACACAATCAAATAAATCTCAGTTTAGTCCCTTTCATATTTGTCAAAGTCTAACATGTGTGATTGCCTACATATAGGCTACACCTCTGTATTCCACTTTCAGGCACAGCCTACATTTGGGTTTGTAAAGACTGATTGGGCTACCTGTTTCAGACAGGAATACTTGCTTTCTATGGGCATGCACTAGTTATACTTTAAGTACATTCAAAAGTGAATTCTTTAATATTTTTACTTTAGTAGAAATTGTGCTACTTTAGTTTTGGCACTTTATCTGTACTTTAACTTAAAAAGCAAAGGATTTGAGTACTTTGTCCACCACTACTAAAAACAAAGGGGTGTGCAACTTTACTTACCAGTCAAAACACATTGCTGTGTCGTGCTATGTTGCCGGTGTCAAAGCAGATGCTGGTCGGACCATAGAATGAAAATACACACAACTTAAGTACAGTACATGCACAGCACGAAAATGCAACATATAAAAAACAACTTTTTAACCAGGATTAACCCTTAGAGTGTGAGATTTTGAGTATTCCTAGTGGCAGAGTGTGGCACTGCACCTGTCATCTCATTCTGACATGATTGGCTCCATTGAGGATTTGTACTGATTTGTACTGATCTGCCAGTTTCAGAAGGTAGCAGACATCCATTGGAGGACTCAATGGATGACACGTAATACACCAAAGAAGAAGAACTCATTTCCTTTTCCTGTTTTTAGCAGTTTAGCCCAGAAAGCTAATATGGCCGCGACCAGTCACCGTCACCATCACTTAGATGGCTTTGTACGCAGAAAATAGCTGCGGGATACAAGCAAAATTTATGTGGGATAATCATAAGACACGCACACTGACACACAGACAGCGATTCGGTACATTTATAGAGAGATTATCATCATCAGTGACCCTTAGCTCCCCATGGAGCACAGGCCATCGACAACCTTCCTCCTTCATCTCGTCCTGTCTTGAGCTACAGTCTCTTAAGCGTGATGCACGTATGGCCTCAGCTCTTCTTCAAAGAGTTTGTGGACATTATGGAGGCACGAAATAAGTGCAGGCGGACACGGCGAACTGAAGGTTAAAAAAGGTGCTTTATTCATCCTCCATCACTAGGGTTCACCCCAGTGCTGTGGGAGGGCGCTGGAGTGGGCCCTGTGTCTCTAAGGTCTGCAACAAGCAATGCGAGTGATCAAAAAGAGAGAGAGAGCAAGCGATATGCAGTTGACTTATATACCCAGCTACAGACAATACATGCACAGCAGTAAAGCATGGACATTTGCATTAGAGTCACACATATCAATAGCAGGATTACCGGCACCGGGATTAGACAAAGAGAGGCTGCCTATTGATATCAGTCCATACATCTCACTGTTCTGCTAATTGCTCCAGCTGAGTGCTCTGCTTGTCCCGTAGACTGTGGGGGTCGCCACACCGACCCCCCCCAGAGGGCTCAGCAGGGTGCTGAGGCGTCGATCGGCCGGCTTTGGAAACGAGCTGCGGGAAAAGCTCTGTGCAGGAGGAGGTGGAGGGAGGGGGTGGGGGTAGCAAGTGCCGGCCCAGGACGGCAAAGTTGTCCGGGCCGCGCAAAAATTGCATGTGGATCCACAATGGTGAGGTGCTTTCCCGTTGAATGTGGCAGAGATCCACAGCGGCTGTGAGAAGAAAAATTTGTCTCTGACTCTTCTCGCGGCTCAGTCCTGTGAGGATGCGTAGCATCCATGAAGAAAAAAACAAAGGCTGGAGCTGTGTGAGGGACTTGGCGTGTTGGCTTTAGGTGCGGGCGCAGCCCTAAAGCCCTCGGGGACAGCTGACGGCTGAATTCCCATTGTGCGCCTTGGCTGAGACCCATACAAAGTCCTGTGTGCGGGCTGCGTGTCTGCTTCAGGTGTGTGAGCAGCCCTGAAGGTTCCAAGGATGGCGGTCGGCCGTGTTTCTCGGGCATGTGCAGCGGCGGAGGACGATGGCAATCTGTGGAGCCGGATGGTCCCTGGTGCGTGGCGCGCTGTCCTCGTAACCCCCGGTGTGCGTGCGGGGGTTCGTTGCATGGCAGGTTCACTGTCGCGAGGCGAGTCAGGGTCAGGGAGCTTGATGGAAATCAGCGTTGTCGGTGCCGATGGTCTTCCCTGTTCGGGCTGTTGCTGTCGTTCGCTCGTGTCAGGTCACGGTGCGTTCTGGTCCAAGCGCTGCGTTCTCTGTCCGGCGCTGGAGGTCGTCATCGTGGCGATAGGATCCGGTGAGCGCGCACTTGTGTGGATGTGAAGGATGTGGGCGATCCTCTGTCTCTGGGATCCACAGCGCGATGAGAGGGAGCGGACGAGCTTTGTCCCTCGGCAGGTCTCAGCGTGGAGATCTAGAATCTCAGGCGAGGGTCGCACCATGATGCTTCTGAGGCTTTCCCGGTCGTGGATGATCTCCGGGGTGTTCGCCTGGTGATGGTTCTACGTCGAGGTCTCCCGTGTGGCAGAAGGGAGGGCAGTCCATTCGCGTCAGGCAGCTGCGTTCGTTCGTCGTTGGAGTCACCCTCTGGGGTGTTCTTTTCTTCGGGGTCACCAGTATGGAGGCACGAAATAAGTGCAGGCGGACACGGAGAACTGAAGGTTAAAAAAGGTGCTTTATTCATCCTCCATCACGAGGGTTCACCCCAGCGCTGTGGGAACGTGCTGGAGCGGGCCCTGTGTCTCTAAGGTCTGCAACAAGCAATGCAAGTGATCAAAAAGAGAGAGAGAGCAAGCGATATGCAGTTGACTTATATACCCAGCTACAGACAATACATGCACAGCAGTAAAGCATGGACATTTGCATTAGAGTCACACATATCAATAGCAGGATTACCGGCACCGGGATTAGACAATTCGAGAGGCTGCCTATTGATATCAGTCCATACATCTCACTGTTCTGCTAATTGCTCCAGCTGAGCGCTCTGCTTGTCCCATAGGCTGTGGGGGTCGCCACAACATAACACTTTCGTTGAAACTGGAAAAAAAACAGAGAGAGTTATGTGCACAAGTCAACGTCACAGAAACAACTGGTGCGTTCATACGGAACCACCCAAGGTGTGAAAAACTACTGCTGTAATTATTCCCGGCCAGTATGTGGCAGTGTGGCTTTTTTTTTTACAGCACCACTTACGACTTCCTGTCAACTGCATTTGTACTTTGTCACACTTAAATGTTTCAGATCATCAAACAAATATTAGACAAAGATAACGCAAGTAAACACAAAATGCAGTTTTAAATGAAGGTGCTCATTATTAAGGGAAAAAAAATCCAAACCTACATGGTCCTGTGTGAAAAAGTGATTGCCCCCTAAACCTAATACAGTACATCCGGAAAGTATTCACAAAACTTCAATTTTTCATTCAATTTTTATGTTACAGCCTTATTCCAAAAGGGATTAAATTAATTTTTTCCTCAAAATTCTACACACAATACTCCATAATGACAACGTGAAAAAAGTTTTTTTGAGATCTTTGCAAATTTATTAAAAATAAAAAACTGAGAAATCACATGTACATAAGTATTCACAGCCTTTGCTCAATACTTTGTTGATGCACCTTTGGCAGCAATTACAGCCCCAAGTTTTTTTGAATATGATGCCACAAGCTTGGCACACCTATCTTTGGGCAGTTTTACCCATTCCTCTTTGCAGCACCTCTCAACCTCCATTAGGTTGGATGGGTTGTGTCGGTGCACAGCCCTTTTCAGACCTCTCCAGAGATGTTCAGTTGGATTCAAGTCTGGGCTCTGGCTGGCCCACTCAAGGACATTCACAGAGTTGTCCTGAAGCCACTCCTTCGATATCTTGGCTGTGTGCATAGGGTTATTGTCCTGCTGAAAGATGAACCGTTGCTCCAGTTTGAGGTCAAGAGCACTCCGGAGCAGGTTTTCATCCAGGATGTCTCTGGACATTGTTGCATTCATCTTTCCCTCTATCCTAACTAGTTTCCCAGTTCCTGCCCTTGAAAAACATCCCCATAGCATGATGCTGCCACCACCACTGGCATGGTTATGAGTGGTGCTTGGTTTCCTTCAAACATGCCTGGCATTCATGTCAAGGAGTTCAATCTTTGTCACATCAGACCGGAGAATTTTGTTTCTCCTGGTCTGAGAGTCCTTCAGGTGCCTTTTGGCAAACTCCAGGCGAGCTGCCATGTGCCTTTTACTAAGGAGTGGCTTCTGTCTGGCCACTCTACCATACAGGCCTGATTGGTGGATTGCTGCAGAGATAGTTGTTCTTCTGGAAGGTTCTCCTGTCTTCACAGAGCAACGTTGGAGCTCTGACAGCGTGACCATCGGGTTTTTGGTCACCTCCCTGACTAAGGCGCTTCTCCCCCGATTGCTCAGTTTAGACGGCCGGCCAGCTCTGGGAAGAGTCCTGGTGGTTCCGAACTTCTTCCATTTATGGATGATGGAGGCCACTGTGCTCATTGGGACCAAGAAATTTTTCTGTACCCTTCCCCAGATTTGTGCCTCGAGACAATCCTGTCTTGGAGGTCTACCAACAATTCCTTTGACTTCATGTTTGGTTTGTGCTCTGACATGCGCTGTCAACTGTGGGACCTCATATAGACAGATGTGTGCCTTTCCAAATCATGTCCAATCAACTGAATTTACCACAGGTAGACTCCAATTAAGCTGTAGAAACATCTCAAGGATGATCAGTGGAAACAGGATGCACCTGGGCTCAATTGTGAGCTTCATGGCAAAGGCTGTGAATAGTTATGTACATGTGATTTCTTAGTGTTTTATTTTTAATAAATTTGCAAAAATCTCAAAAAAAATTCACATTGTCATTATGGGGTATTGTGTGTAGAGTTTTGAGGGAAAAAATGAAATCAATCCCTTTCGGAATAAGGCTGTAACATAAAATGTGGAAAAAGTGAAGCGCTGTGAATACTTTCCGGATGCACTGTAACTGGTTGGGCCACCCTTAGCAGCAACAACTACCATCAAGTGTTTGCGATAACTGGCAATCAGAGGTGGACCTGCTGGTGTGTTTTGGAACATTGTCCTGCTGCAGAACCCAAGTGTGCTTCAGCTTGAGGTCACAAACAGATGGCCGGACATTCTCCTTCAGGATTTTTTTGGTAGACAGCACAATTCATGGTTCCATTTACCACAGCAAGTCTTCCAGGTCCTGAAGCAGCGAAACAGCCCGAGACCATCACACTACCACCACCATATTTTACTGGTGATATAATGTTCCTTTTCTGAAATGCTGTGTTACTTTTACGCCAGATGTAATGGGACACACACTTTCCAAATAGCTCAACTTTTGTATTGTCAGTCCACAGAGTATTTTCCCAAGACAGTGGCTAGAGAAATTGAACTCAGCTTTCAAAGATGTGGTAAACCACAGTTAATTTATGTTCTAACAGGGGGAGGTGGGCAATCACTTTTTCACACAGGGCTATGTAGGTTTGGATTTTTTTTTACCTTTAATAATATATACCTCCATTTAAAAACTGCATTTTGTGTTTACTTGTGTTATCTTTGTCTAATATTTAAATTTGTTTGATGATCTGAAACATTTAAGTGTGACAAACATACAAAAAAAAAAAGAGAAATCAGGAAGGGGCAACATTTTTTCACACCACTGTAAACTCTTTAGTGCTGTATTTACTGTATATATTCATACTTGCTATTAAATTTTGTCCGTAGTGTTGTATACAAATATGAATACAAATACTTTATTATCCACAAATGTGGAAATTTGTCTTTGGTTTCACCATAAAAACACATACGGACATAATATTTTAAAAATAAAACAATAAAATAACAGCAGATGGCTGATAAGACGCTCCTTTCCATGTAAACAAGTTTCATTGCTCCTATACACACTGAATATACACACAATATTGAATAATTTACAAATCAATAAAAACACATAGTAGTTAAAAAAAACTGCTTGCTGTACAAAACTTTGCATCACCATCTGTCACTACAGAGTTACTGTAACGCCACTACCTTTGCAGTAATGGGCTGTGTAATGAAATTACTGTTTAAAATTTAAAACAGTAATTTAAATTACTGTTTAAATTACTGTGTGTCTATATATATATATATACTGTATATATATATATATATATTTATATTTATATGTGCATATGTATACTCGCTGCTCTTGTTTTTCTCTTGCCTTCTGATTGTTGGTCTGAGTGTTGCTATCCCTATGCTGTTGCAATCCTGGAATTTCCCCATTGTGGGACTAATAAAAGCTTATCTTATCTTATCTTATCTTATCTTAAAAAGTCAGTAAGACATTACAGTTAACTGAAATTTGATCAGATGCGTTACTCGTGTTACTCGTTTTATTAATATACTGTAGATAGATATTTTTAGTGCAAATAAATATAAACTGATCCTACGTAGCTGGTGCAGCCATCAGTCTCCTCTGCAGGTTGGTTTCCTGTCCTGCTCACACTGCAACCTGGTGGGAAGAAATGCCATGGTGATGGCGACTTCTCATATTGAGCCCCTGTCACCTGTTGTCTGAGCGGTGAGTAGCCCCCAACAGCTCCTACTGCTGTGGTTAAACATGAGTGTTTTTAGAGCAAGAAGCTCGCATTTAATGTCCACAGTTGTGTAAATGTGTAAGTTGTGCAAGTTTTCTTACCACACAGAGAAAAAGTGACTGTGATTTGTTGCAGTAAAGAACAGCTACTTCTAAGGTGAACTTTCATTTATCTGTGCTTTCTGTTTTATTTTGTCTAATTCATTTACACACTGTTGTGATATGCAACTATTTCATGGAAGTAAATCCTCTAAATATGCATTTTTAATGGGCTGGTCCAGGGGTGTCAAACATATGGCTCGTGGGCCAAAAATGGCCCACCAGGGGGTCCAAAATTTTCTCTGTGAATTTACAGTTTAATTTCTAGTAAATTTCTAACTTTCTACTGATTACAATAGTTTGTGTAAATCTGAGACATTTTTCTCTGTAAGATGAGACTTTATTCTCATCAGTTTTTTTCTTCTTTTTTCTAAAGAGAACAAGGGGCCCTTGATCTTGCTTGAAAGTTACTTTTCGAAGTAACTAGTTACTTTAATCATCCACTAACTGGTAAGCAACTCAGTTACTTTTGAGAAGAAGTAGCTGGTAACTGTAACTAGTTACTATTTTTTAGTAACTTGCCCAACACTGATCACTAGGCACAATCCCAGTATTGATTATTGTTTGGAATTTTATGTAGGGCCTGCCAATAAGGAGACAGAAAATGACTCTCTACAACTTTGTAATGACAAAATGATGAGAACTTGGGAAACTTATTCTATTCTTAAGTACAGACATCCCCACTGCTCTGAGAGTCTACTGGTGCATCTTAGTAAATTAGAATATTGTGGAAAAAGTTAATGCATTTTGCAATATATTAAAAAAGTTCAACTTTAATTTAATATTGATTACATACGTATACTGAAATATTGCAAGCCATTTTTTATCCAAATTTTGCTGATGCAGCACAGCAACTCACCCTTGGCCAGGGGATCCTGGGTTCGATCCCAGCCCCCGACCAACAGTGATCTGTGTGGAGTTTGTATGTTCTCCCCGTGTCTGCATGGGTTTACTGTGGGATTTCTCCGGTTTCCTCCCACATGCCAAAAACATGCAAGTTAGGTTAATTGGCATCAAACTGGGGATTCTAAATTGTCCTTAGGTATGACTGTGAGAGTGAATGGTTGTGTGTCTCTCTGTGTTGGCCCTGTGATGGACTGGCGATCTGTCCAGGGTGTACCCTGCCTCTTGCGCATAGATGCTGGGATAGGCTCCAGCCCCCCTGCGACCCAAAAAAGGATTAAGCGGAAGAAGATGGATGGATGGATGGCTCTCTTTTTTAATGTTCTGCAAAACAGTAACCTGCTGTAAACCAGTTCTTAATCGAGTTAGGCCAGTTGATTGCAACTTTTGTTACTTTTAACCTTTCCTGCATAAATAATAATAAAGTGTAGTTGTTTAAATAAATTACAAATCTTGACATTGTGATTTACTGAGATACACTACTATGTCGTTACACTGAGATTATGACCTCACACTGCTGGAATACAGGAAACACTGATATACTGCACCTTACAGTCTAATTGTGCCCTTCAGAGGTGAAGTGGGCTATCCCACATTTTTAACCCCTACTCTAATGATATAGGCACACTGATTTTTTGAGAATATTTCAACTTTAGAGCTCATTTTCTCAAAATAATGGTTTTGTGGGATAGCCCACTTTACCTCTGAAGGGCACAATTGGTACCTTGCATTTCACCCTGCGCCTTATAATCCTTCTTTGTACAATCGGTGCTATCCATAGACTCATAAGGATCATCACCTATTTAAACCTAGTAGTAGCCTATGAAGTATATAAAGTTATTGAAGCATTTTTTTTTACTTCCCTGGGCAACTCCTTTTTCTATTATGCTGTGTATTTCTGTTGGTTTTGGGTTGTCTACTGTGTCATGCTAACGAGAAGAATCTCCAGATTCTCAGGGCTGCGAGAAGCAAAGTTCAGCAGACTGCTCGGCGCTGTGCCAACGAGTACTGGATTCAGCTCAGCCAAGACATTCAAACCGCTGCCATAACAGGGAACATCCGTGGTATGTACGATGGCATCAAGAAAGCCCTTGGTCCGGCTCAGAGCAAGACGGCCCCCCTCAAATCCTCCACTGGGGAGATGATCACAGAAAAGAACAAGCAGATGGAGAGATGGGTGGAACACTACTCCGACCTCTACTCCAGACAGAACACCGTGACACGGTCAGCCCTTGATGCCATCGACTGCCTGCCATCCATGGACGAACTTGACGCCGAGCCAACCATCGACGAACTCAGCAAGGCCATTGATAGCTTGGCTGCTGGCAAGGCACCTGGCAACGACGGCATACCCCCCGACCTGATCAAGCACTGCAAGACCGCCCTACTACTGCCATTATATGACATCCTCTGCCAGTGCTGGAAGGAAGGTGCCGTACCACAGGACATGATGGACGCCAAGATCATCACCCTCTACAAAAACAAAGGGGAGAGAAGCGACTGCAACAACTACAGGGGCATCTCCCTCCTCAGCGTTGTTGGCAAAGTCTACGCACAAGTTGCTCTCGTTCGTCTACAGAAGCTTGCTGAACGTGTCTACCCCGAGTCTCAGTGTGGCTTCCGCGCTGAGCGATCGACGGTAGGCATGATATTCTCCATCCGCCAACTCCAGGAGAAATGCAGAGAACAGAACATGCCCCTGAATGTCGCCTTCATCAACCTCACCAAAGCGTTCGATCTGGTCAGCAGAGAGGGCCTTTTCAAAATCCTGCCAAAGATTGGATGCCCACCAAAGTTGCAAAGCCTCATCGAATCGTTTCACTCCAACATGCAGGGGATAGTGCAGCACAACGGCAACGTCTCAGAGCCATTCAACATACGCAGCGGAGTGAAACAGGGCTGTGTACTTGCGCCAACCCTCTTTGGGATTTTCTTTGCTATGCTCCTGAGGCATGCCTTCAGCACAGCAACAGAGGGAATCTACCTGCACACAAGATCTGACGGCAGGCTTTTCAACCTCGCCCGCCTGAAAGCCAGAACCAAAGTACGCAAGGCTCTAATCAGAGACATGCTGTTTGCAGACGACGCTGCAGTCACGACCCACACACAGCAGGAGCTTCAGACCCTGATGGACCGCTTCTCCCAGGCATGCAAGGACTTCGGGCTTACCATCAGCCTGAAGAAGACTAACGTCTTGGCGCAAGGCACGGAAGCACCACCAACCATCACCATCGACGACTACGAACTGGAGGTCGTGAATCAGTTCACGTACCTGGGGTCCATGATCAACAGCAACCTCTCCCTTGATACAGAGATCGACAAGAGGATTGGAAAATCAGCCTTCACACTCGCTCGCCTCACCACACGAGTGTGGGAGAATCCCAAACTCTCTGTCAAGACGAAGATGGCAGTGTACAACGCCTGCGTCATCAGCACACTGCTCTATAGGAGTGAGACGTGGACAACATACGCCCGGCAGGAAAAGAGACTGAACTCCTTCCACTTGCGCTGCATTTGCCGCATCCTGGACATATCCTGGCAGGACAAAGTGCCCAATACAGAAGTTCTGTCCCGCTCCGGCCTTCCCTCCATGTTCACCCTACTCAGGCAGCGCAGGCTGCGCTGGCTAGGCCACGTTCACCGTATGGAGGATGGCAGAATCCCCAAAGACGTCCTCTACGGAGAACTGGCGACTGGCAGGAGAGACGTTGGCCACCCACAGCTGCGCTTTAGAGACGTCTGCAAGAGAGACATGAAGGCCCTGGAGATCAACACAGAGCGCTGGGAGGACCTTGCAACAGACCGCTCCAAATGGAGAGGCACCCTGACCAGACAGCTCAAGGCGGGTGAAGAGAGACTGGACTGCTGCAGCAGATGAAAAAAGGACCCGCAGGAAGAACCGCCACAGCTCCAGCAGCACGGAGACCACCCACAAGTGCGACCTGTGTGACAGGGTCTGCCATTCGCGCATCGGCCTGTTCAGCCACAGGCGGTGCTGTTCCAGCAGAGTAGACGTTTAGGATTCTCTTCCATGGTCATCATAGACCGACGGAGGCCGACGACTTTGTCATGCTGCTGTTACACTGTAATCTCCCAGGTTGGGATTAATAAAGTACATCCATCCATCCATCTATCCATCCATCCATCTAATGTAAAAAATATTTAAATTAAAGTCTGATTTAATTATATAAACATGAATCCAACATACAGCGGGGAAAAGAAGTATTGAACATGTCAATATTTTTCTCATTAAACATATTTCTGATGGAGCCATTGGCCTGAGATTTTCACCAGATATTAGTAACAACCCAAGTAATCCATGCATACAAAGAAATCAAGGCAACTGTGTTCACAAAACAAGTTATATTTAATAAAGCGGAATGACACAGGGAATAAGTATTGAACACATGAAGAAAAAGAGGTGCAAAAAGACATAGAAAGCCAAGAAACCAGCTGAAATCCATCAGAATTTAGGAAGCCATCTCATCCCCCATCAGTGCAAATTAATTTCAGCTGGTTAAGTCCTGACTGATAGCCTTTAAAAAGGTCTGTGACTATCAGATTGTCACACCACAAAGAACTCATGATGAGTAGAAGTAAAGAGCTCTCTCTAGACCTTCGCAACCTTATTGTTGCAAACACAATGATAGCATCGGTTACAGGCACATTTCTAAACTGCTGAATGTTCCAGTGAGCACTGTTGGAGCCATCATTCTGAAGTGGAAAAAAACATCATTTTACCATAAACCGGCCATGACCAGGAGCTCCTTGCAAGATTTCTGACAGAGGAGTCAAAAGAATTATCAGAAGAGTTATCCAAGAGTCAAAGCCCACTCATAGAGAGCTCCAGAAAGACCTGGAGTTAGCAGGTACTGCTGTTTCAAAGAAAACAATAAGTAATAAACTCATCCGACATGGGCTCGATGCCTGTTCACCTCGCAAGACTCCATAGATGAAGAAAAAGCATGTTGAAGCTCATTTAAAATTTGCTGCACAACATTTGGGCAAGCCAGTAAAGTACTGAAATGGCACTGCACATCAGCCCCAAAACACCATACCAGCAGTGAAGTTTGGAGGTAGGTGCATCATGGTGTGGAATGTTTTTCAGCACATGGTACAGGCAGACTTCATATAAATGAAGGAAAGATGAATGGACGAATGTACAGAGACATCCTTGATAAGAACCTGCTGCCATCTGCCAAGATGCTGAAGATGAAACGAGGGTGGACATCTCAGCAAGACAATGATCCCAAACAAACAGGCAAGGAAACTCTCAACTGGCTCCAGAGAAGGAAAATAAAGCTGCTAGAATGGCCCAGTCAGTCACCTGGCCTGAATCCAATTGAAAATCTATGGAACGAACTGTAGATCAGAGTTCATAGAAGACACAGAACCTTCAAGATTTGAAGACGGTTTGTATGGAAGAATGGGCTAAAATCACTCCTTAGCAATGCCTGTGCCTAGTTTCTCCATACAGGAGGCATCTGGAAGCTGTTATTACTAACAAAGGCTTTTCTACTAAATATTAAATGAATTTCACCAAACATGTTCAATACTTATTCCCTGTGTCATATCACTTTATTAAATATAACTTGTTTTGTGAACACAGTTGCCTTGATTTCTTTGTATGTATGGATCACTTGGGTTGCTCCTGATATCTGGTGAAAATCTCAGGTCAATGGCTCCATCAGAAATATGCTTAATGAAAAAAAATGTTGACGTGTTCAATACTTATTTTCTCCGCTGTAAGTATGACGATCTAACAAGTTCAGACAGCTGAGGTCTGTTTGATGGTGGACTACAGAAGTAAATTAATCACTGATAAAAAAAAATGAACAGTAACTGAATAAACAGCACTACAAATGCATCTCTGTAAATAACAATAATGTGAACAAGGTTTTTTCAAATACAAATAAAAAAGAAAATGATTTATTCAGTTTTGATCACGTGCACAGTGAAACACTCTGGGGCAGATTTACTAAGGCAGCGCAAATCAGCAAGTGCGCAATTTAGACAGAGCACCTAAGGGTTTGGCCAATTCTTGCCAGTGATCTACTAACACGCAAAATTATGAACGAAGACGCAGACACTTCATTTCAATAATGCCCACCCATCCACCAAGAGCACCTCAAAATTGTGCACAGGCACAGCTGATGAGGAATACTGTTTTATTCATACATAACAGTCCATAATATATAAAGCTTTTTTAAGGTTTTGTTTGAGTGCAAACCTCACTAAACCCCACTAAAATAGTTTATTTTTGTTTGCCATATTATGCCATGAATCTGGGTTTGGTGATCCCCTACTCCTGCTCGTGGGTTTTTCATTCCTCCTTCTGTATGCTGCGTAATAGCACACGAGGGGTCATAACATATGCTTATTTTGCTTTACCATATTTCAGAATTTAGATTTTCATTTAACATGGCAGACTTTTTTGTTTAGTATGTATAAATGAAGCATTTGTACCTGATTGTACCTGTACGCACTGTGCTTTTATATATTTACATATTTATTCCATCTAGCTACAATGCTCCGCACTGTGTGTTTATATACTCATACATTTATTCCATCTAGCTACAATGCTCCACACTGTGTGTGTTTATATATTTACCTCCGCCAAGGAGGTTATGTGATCATCGGCATTGGTTTGTCTGTCTGTTTGTTTGTTTGTTTGTTAGCAAGATAACTCAAAAAGTTATGGACGGATTTTCATGAAATTTTCACAGATTGTCAGAAATGGGGTATCCTACAGATGATTACATTTTGGTGGTCATCCGGATCACCGTCCACAAGAAAACCGCCATTACGCAAAATGCCATTTTCATCAATAACTACTGAACCACTAATCCTATCATTGTGAATCCAATTGCTAGTCATATGTTTTCATGGTCAAGGAATCTGAAAACGTACACACAAACACTGTATTGGGAAACTGTGGTACTTGGTGGAGGTCTGCGCTCTCCGAGTGCTTTTCTAGTTACATATTTATTCCATCTAGCTACAATGTTCTGCACTGTGTTTATATATTTATATATTTATTCCATCTAGCTACAATGCTCCGCACTGTGTCTATATATTTATATTTATATGTACATATGTATACTCGCTGCTCTTGTTTTTTTTTTCTTGCCTTCTGATTGTTGCTCTGAGTGTTGCTATCCCTGTGCTGTTGCAATCCTGGAATTTCCCCATTGTGGGACTAATAAAGGCTTCTCTTCTCTTCTCTTCTCTTCTCTTATTTAAAAAAGGCCTATGAATAAATTGATTATTTAACCAACATGTTTATTTTATTAATACTAGAACCATCAAGATGGTCTGATGGAGACTCTGGGGTTTTATTATATGAATAACTTTGTTTTAACAACATCTACAGGTCTCCCAGTTCACAACTTTTTATAAATGCCAATGAGTTAGGGTGTTGTAATTTCAGGCATATGGATATGTTGTGGCCACACATATGTGACCTACTTTGTGACTGATGTAAGGCCTCACATTTTAGATCAGAACAAAGACAGAGCTTCCTTGGAGATAACAGGAAGCTGCGAGGGTGTTATTAGAGGATTAAAGAGGAGATGCATTGTAGACTGTGGGGGTGATATCAGAGAGAGGAGATGCATTGTTACTGGCGATTATAATGCAATGTGACCTGTGATGCATGTGACTTGTAAACTGTGAGAGTCCTGGTATTTAAGGACGAGAGTTCCCTGTAATGTTCTCTTTCTTTGTTGAGATGTTGGCGAATGTGAATAAAGCTGATTTGAGAGAGATCTGTCTCATCATTTCCACATTCCCACACTGGTGACCCAAGACGTAGCATGCAGCAGCAGGAGAGTTCCCCGGGGCCAGCCTCGTCAGGAGCCCCCACCCAAGCGAATGCCGCCACGGTCCAGCTACCGGACTTTTGGTAGAACAATCCGCGCTCCTGGTTCCACGCGGTTGAGGCACAATTCAACCTCTGGGTTGAATTGTGTGTTGAATTTTGTGTCGGTAGACGACACAAAATTCTACCATGTGGTCGCAAGACTGGACAACCACACGGCTCAGCATGTGGAGAGCCTTATCGAGCAGCCGCCAGACAGCGACAGATACGGCACGTTGAAGGCTGCACTCATCCAGCACTTCACCCCCTCCGTCGAGGAGCGAGCAGAGAGGCTCCTGGCACTGACTGAGTTGGGAGACGACACGCCCGTTAATCTGATGGAGAAAATGTTGAGGTTGAAAGGCTCAGATGACGACCACTTCATCTTCACCCAACTCTTCCTCAGGACCCTACCGTCAGCGACGAGAGCGACCCTGACCAGTTCGCCGTTGTTGGCCCAGCGGGACTACCGCGCGCTGGCCCGGGAGGCGCAGTGAATTGTCAACGCCAGCAGACAACGCGCGGCCATGGCCGCAGCTGCGGAACTCAGCGCGACGACCGCAGATGGCAGGGGGCCAGGGGCAACAGTAGCAGACCCACCAACGACGGCGGCAGCGGGAGCCAGGGAACGCGGAGGAGACATCCTTTGTTTCTACCATCGCTGCTTCGCAGAGAGGGCACGCGAGTGTGTACCACCATGCCAGTTCAAGCGTTCGGGAAACGCCAAGACCGGGGGTCGGTAGCAGCCGCGGCCCTCGGGGAGGAGAACAAGCTGCTCTACTTGTTGGACGCACGCTCGGGGAGGCATTTCCTCGTGGACACAGGCTCCCAGTTGAGTTTCATCACCTTCCTACGCGGACAGGCTGGCAGGTTCCAGAGGTCCCGGGGTGGCAGCAGCGAACGGCTCGGAGATTAAGACCTGTGGTGAGAAGACTCTGCTTCTGTCTCTACACGGCCGTACATTTGAGTGGACTTTTGTTATAGCAGCAGTGAATTTCAATATGTTGGGGGCTGTTTTTTGTGCTCACATGGTTTGTTGGTTGATCTCGCTAACAGGCGCCTGGTTAATGCATTTTCTTTTGATTCTATTCCCTGTACAGCTCGAGTGGCCCCGCCAACAGCACAAGCCAGCGTCACAGCTGCAAGCGGTAAGTTCCACACACTGCTCACTCAGTTCCCAGCACTCACGGTCCCCACATTTTTGGCAACAGTCGCTAAACACGGGGTGGAACATTTTATTACCACTTCCGGACCGCCCATTTTTGCAAAAGCTCAGCGCTTGGACGCAGCTAAACTGGCCATAGCGCGCGAGGAGTTCGCCAACCTGGAGAGGTTGGGCATTATCAGGCGTTCAAACAGTCCGTGGGCTTCCCCGCTACACATGGTCCCGAAGGCTGACGGGTCATGGCGACCTTGCGGGGATTTCCGCAGGTTAAACAACGCTACAGCGCACGACCGCTACCCAATCCCGCATATCCAAGATTTTTCCGTTCATTTGGCAGGGGCTTGTGTTTTTTCTAAAATAGATTTGGTCCGCGGTTACCACCATGTCCCAGTCCGCGCTGAGGACATACCCAAAACAGCAGTAATAACTCCTTTTGGCCTTTTCGAGTTTTTGCGCATACCATTCGGGCTTAAAGGGGCTGCACAGACGTTCCAACGCATGATGGACGCGGTGCTTCGCGATCTCCCTTTCGTGTTCGTCTACTTGGACGATATTTTGGTAGCCAGCGCGTCCGAAGGCGAACACGAAAAACACCTGGCCACAGTTTTCCGGAGGTTGGGAGATCACGGGTTAATAATCAACCCAGCGAAGTGCCAGTTCGGGGTGGCGCAGATTGATTTTTTAGGACACCGCGTCTCCCCCGAAGGAGCGGTTCCACTTCCTGACAAAGAGCGCGCGGTGGCAGATTTTCCCCGGCCGCAGACGGTCAGGGTGTTACAGGAGTTTTTGGGAATGGTGAACTTTTATAACCGTTTTCTCCCCCGCGCGGCGCAACTCATGCAGCCGCTGTATGCCGCGCTCAAAAAACAGAAACCCGCGGATAAGGTCGAGTGGTCCCTGGAGCGGGACCAAGCGTTCTCGGAGGTAAAAGCAGCCTTGGCAAAGGCTGCGTTGTTGTCACACCCAGACCCAACGGCCCGCATAGCGCTCACTACTGACGCGTCAGATGTGGCCATAGGGGCGGTCGTGGAGCAGCATGTAGCCGGGGTTTGGCAGCCCCTCGCCTTTTTCAGCAGGACCTTGTGCGATAGCGAACGTAAATACAGCGCGTTCGACAGGGAGCTGCTGGCTCTCCATTTGGCCATCTGCCACTTTCAGTTCTGGCTGGAAGGACGCCGTTTCACCGCGTTCGTTGACCACAAGCCGCTAACATTCGCGATGGCCAAGGTTTCCGAATTGTGGTTCGGCCGGCAGCAGAGACAGCTGGCCGCGATCTCAGAGTTTACCACTGATATTCAGCATGTAGCAAGCAAACTGAATGTAGTGGCAGATTGCCTCTCGTGCGCTGTGGCGGCTCCAGTCAGCGTAGGAATAGATTACGCAGCCATGGCCGCGGAGCAGGTTAGTGATGCGGATGTGCGTGCGCTCCAGTCTGGACCAACAGGGTTAAGGCTGGAGAACAGGGTGCTGCAAGACGGTATGCCCCCCTAATCTGCGATGTCTCCACTGGACGGCCGCGTCCAGTAGTACCGGCCACGTGGCGCCGCCACGTTTTTGACTCGATTCATTCTTTGGCGCACCCGGGAGTGCGCGCGTCGGTCAAAATGGTAGGAGAGAAATTTGTGTGGCCGAGTCTTCGCAAACAAGTTAAGGAGTGGGCAGCAGCCTACATGGCGTGTCAACGAGCCAAAGTACACAGGCACACGAGGGCTCCTTTGGAGCCGTTTCACATTCCGGCCAAGAGGTTCGATCACGTTCATGTGGACCTCGTGGGACCCCTCCCGCCGTCGCAGGGGTGCACACACCTTCTGACAATGGTGGACCGCACCACGCGCTGGCCTGAAGTGGTTCCGCTGGCATCAACCACGGCCGAGGAGGTAGTGCGTGCGTTTTTAACAGCTTGGGTGGCGCGTTTCGGAGTTCCATCGGACATTACGTCTGACAGAGGCCCTCAATTTGTGTCCAAACTTTGGTCGACAATGGCCCGCAGCCTGGGTGTCACAATTCACCGCACAACCGCGTACAATCCGCAGGCTAACGGGTTATGCGAACGTTTTCATAGGTCATTGAAAGCGGCTCTCAGAGCGTCACTGACGGATGCAAATTGGGTAGAAAAGTTACCGTGGATTTTATTGGGGTTGCGTTCTGCGCCTAAAGAGGACTTAGAAGCCTCCCCAGCGGAGCTCGTGTTTGCGCAACCACTGCGGCTGCTTGGGGAGTTTCTCCCAGATAACCCGGCGCCAGACACCTCCCCGGCTCAGCTGTTGCGGAGTAACATAGAATCAAGCACACTGCCCGTCCCCGTGCACCACAGTTTTCCGCGCGTTTTTGTGCCTAAAGCTTTGAAGAACGCAGAGTTTGTTTTTGTCAGACACGATGCGCACCGACCCCCGCTGCGACCACCTTATGACGGACCATTCAGAGTGCTGGAAACAGGAGACAAGCAGTTTTTGTTAGATTTGGGGGGTAGGAAAGAAAAAGTTGGCATAAACAGACTCAAACCCGCTTTTGTGGTGGCGGATGAGCAAGTGCTGTTGGCAAGGGCCCCGCGGCGAGGTAGACCCCCACGGAGGGCTTCACAGAGTAATGTTTCCCCAGAACACCCGCAGGGACTGACAAAACATTTCCACCCCCATACGGCAAACCCCCAGCGTGACAGCGCCGCGGAGACGTTGAATCCCGGCTACAGCAGATACGGCAGGAGACTGAAGCCTAGACAGCATGCGGACTGATGTGTATTGATTCTATCACGGCATGCATGCTGTTATTCTCTTGTTTGTTCTAACATGTTTTGGGGGGGTGGTGTGGCCACACATATGTGACCTACTTTGTGACTGATGTAAGGCCTCACATTTTAGATCAGAACAAAGACAGAGCTTCCTTGGAGATAACAGGAAGCTGCGAGGGTGTTATTAGAGGATTAAAGAGGAGATGCATTGTAGACTGTAACCGTTTTCTCCCCCGCGCGGCGCAACTCATGCAGCCGCTGTATGCCGCGCTCAAAAAACAGAAACCCGCGGATAAGGTCGAGTGGTCCCTGGAGCGGGACCAAGCGTTCTCGGAGGTAAAAGCAGCCTTGGCAAAGGCTGCGTTGTTGTCACACCCAGACCCAACGGCCCGCATAGCGCTCACTACTGACGCGTCAGATGTGGCCATAGGGGCGGTCGTGGAGCAGCATGTAGCCGGGGTTTGGCAGCCCCTCGCCTTTTTCAGCAGGACCTTGCGCGATAGCGAACGTAAATACAGCGCGTTCGACAGGGAGCTGCTGGCTCTCCATTTGGCCATCTGCCACTTTCAGTTCTGGCTGGAAGGACGCCGTTTCACCGTGTTCGTTGACCACAAGCCGCTAACATTCGCGATGGCCAAGGTTTCCGAATTGTGGTCCGGCCGGCAGCAGAGACAGCTGGCCGCGATCTCAGAGTTTACCACTGATATTCAGCATGTGGCAAGCAAACTGAATGTAGTGGCAGATTGCCTCTCGTGCGCTGTGGCGGCTCCAGTCAGCGTAGGAATAGATTACGCAGCCATGGCCGCGGAGCAGGTTAGTGATGCGGATGTGCGTGCGCTCCAGTCTGGACCAACAGGGTTAAGGCTGGAGAACAGGGTGCTGCAAGACGGTATGCCCCCCTAATCTGCGATGTCTCCACTGGACGGCCGCGTCCAGTAGTACCGGCCGCGTGGCGCCGCCACGTTTTTGACTCGATTCATTCTTTGGCGCACCCGGGAGTGCGCGCGTCGGTCAAAATGGTAGGAGAGAAATTTGTGTGGCCGAGTCTTCGCAAACAAGTTAAGGAGTGGGCAGCAGCCTACATGGCGTGTCAACGAGCCAAAGTACACAGGCACACGAGGGCTCCTTTGGAGCCGTTTCACATTCCGGCCAAGAGGTTCGATCACGTTCATGTGGACCTCGTGGGACCCCTCCCGCCGTCGCAGGGGTGCACACACCTTCTGACAATGGTGGACCGCACCACGCGCTGGCCTGAAGTGGTTCCGCTGGCATCAACCACGGCCGAGGAGGTAGTGCGTGCGTTTTTAACAGCTTGGGTGGCGCGTTTCGGAGTTCCATCGGACATTACGTCTGACAGAGGCCCTCAATTTGTGTCCAAACTTTGGTCGACAATGGCCCGCAGCCTGGGTGTCACAATTCACCGCACAACCGCGTACAATCCGCAGGCTAATGGGTTATGCGAACGTTTTCATAGGTCATTGAAAGCGGCTCTCAGAGCGTCACTGACGGATGCAAATTGGGTAGAAAAGTTACCGTGGATTTTATTGGGGTTGCGTTCTGCGCCTAAAGAGGACTTAGAAGCCTCCCCAGCGGAGCTCGTGTTTGCGCAACCACTGCGGCTGCTTGGGGAGTTTCTCCCAGATAACCCGGCGCCAGACACCTCCCCGGCTCAGCTGTTGCGGAGTAACATAGAATCAAGCACACTGCCCGTCCCCGTGCACCACAGTTTTCCGCGCATTTTTGTGCCTAAAGCTTTGAAGAACGCAGAGTTTGTTTTTGTCAGACACGATGCGCACCGACCCCCGCTGCGACCACCTTATGACGGACCATTCAGAGTGCTGGAAACAGGAGACAAGCAGTTTTTGTTAGATTTGGGGGGTAGGAAAGAAAAAGTTGGCATAAACAGACTCAAACCCGCTTTTGTGGTGGCGGATGAGCAAGTGCTGTTGGCAAGGGCCCCGCGGCGAGGTAGACCCCCACGGGGGGCTTCACAGAGTAATGTTTCCCCAGAACACCCGCAGGGACTGACAAAACATTTCCACCCCCATACGGCAAACCCCCAGCGTGACAGCGCCGCGGAGACGTTGAATCCCGGCTACAGCAGATACGGCAGGAGACTGAAGCCTAGACAGCATGCGGACTGATGTGTATTGATTCTATCACGGCATGCATGCTGTTATTCTCTTGTTTGTTCTAACATGTTTTGGGGGGGGGGGGGTGTGGCCACACATATGTGACCTACTTTGTGACTGATGTAAGGCCTCACATTTTAGATCAGAACAAAGACAGAGCTTCCTTGGAGATAACAGGAAGCTGCGAGGGTGTTATTAGAGGATTAAAGAGGAGATGCATTGTAGACTGTGGGGGTGATATCAGAGAGAGGAGATGCATTGTTACTGGCGATTATAATGCAATGTGACCTGTGATG